>JALBCR010003430.1:0-78559 GCA_030710515.1 Abscondita cerata | reverse complement strand
AGATTTCAAATATCTCCGAAGGAAATAATTTAGGGGCGATCAGTCTAAATTTTTAAATAATTTTTTTACTAAATATGCCAATGCCTAAACTGTCAAGTCAAGGCAAGTCTAATGAAACTGGTGTACAATTAACCATATAAACTAAATATCCAGTTATATACGGATTGTTCCATTTGAAAAAATAAAACGTTTAGTCCACCACGACTTTTGTGACCGCCCTATATCAACTATTTTGGAAAAGCAAAAATGGATTAACAGGCTTGATACATTTTTGTCTAAGACTTTTTTAGTAGTTGCTATGATAACGGAGATATTTGCTGTTACATTGAACTGGAACACCCTGTATATACGTAATAATACACTGTGTGTTGTATTTAAAAAAATGCGAGTTTGGAATTCCTATAGTACGATAAACATAATTTGCTACATGAAAGGTTGAAGTTGATGTAAATGTATAATTGAAAAAAATTCAACTTTTAATTATGATTATAAGCAAAAGTGTAGGGTGTCAAATCAGTCACGGTTTAGTGATAGAAATGATCATATCTTGTAAAACACAGTGTTAGGTAGCAAAACCCTATATTAACGAAAACTCCTGAAGTAAACTGCTTCATCGAAATACTTTCTACACAGGTACGTTGTCAGTCAGTTTGATCAAACCATGACGTCACACTTTCACTTCGATCAAACTGCTAATTTTTAGAGGACGTTCTATTCTCATCAGTTAGTTTGAACTAATTGTAAACCTGACTGGCTGAGGTATTATACGAAACACGTAAAAACACATATCTCCACTACTGTTATAAATTTAACTTATCCGGTTATTTTGGCGCTGTGTTTCGACTTTTGAGTGATCTTCGTATTTAATCTAATTATAATTCTTTTTGTCATGTGGTTTACTCCCACTTTTTCGCGCTTTTTTTAAATAATTTGAATTGACCAATCATATTTGAGAAAGCGTCAAATTGTTAATCTTGATGTCTCCAGTTTGATTAAACTGACTGATATGACTAGGGTTTAAGAGTCAACTTCAGGCATAATTGGGTGTTATTAGTGTCGCAAATATTTTAGATCAATTGGGTATCACAGAAAACGCCAATCCTCAAATTTACAGATAACACTGTCTCATTATGATACAATGGAATAAACTTATTGTAGTCAATCGTACATTGCTAATGTTTGTTTGATAAAATATGGGGCATGTTTCCTTAATTCCCACAATATTATTACTTTGCCTATTAGCAACTAAATAATTAATTGGTATTAACTGCAGCTACCTGGGATAATAATGTTGAAGATTGTATTTGACCAGCCACTGCCGTAACACTAGCCTCTGTTGAAGAAGTACAGCAGCCTTCTGAAGTCGCTGTTCATCAGGTGCGGGTAGCTCGGGTAAATTGTCTACTTGGCCACATTGCGACAGTTGCGAGATACCTTAAAAATAATTTAAAAATTAATTTTAAAAAATTGTCAACGACTTTACCTAATATGTTAAATATTAGAAAGCGCCTCATTTTTTCTTACAAATACTCAAAACAATTAAACTTAGGAATTCAATAATTGCCTGCATTGTTATGACAGCTGGTTGCCATAGTAACGCTTGTTTAGAAGAAATAAACAAATTTTTGGTGGTTGAAATCAATAGTCTCTTTGTTCTCCACAAAAAGGTGAGTGTGCAAAAATTTTATAAAAATTAGATTTTTTGTTAATCTTACCAGACGAGGCACTATCGGACGGTCTTATGGTCATACCAATTGAGCAAATTTCACTTTCCGTATTCCACATAACGTCATCGAGCGGGTATTGTGCACATTTGGAATTTTGTCAGCTAATCAAAAACATTTTGGAGATTATTCGAGGCTAATTGAAACGAAAACGCGCCTTGGACATTCGCGAAAATAAAAAAAAAAAGATTCGAATAAACGAACCGATCCGACGAAAACTGGGGACTGCGGTATTTTAACCCCATTCCCCGGTAAGCACGCGCACAAAGGGATGAATTTACCTTAAATTCCATACTTCGATCTGCGTAATTATCAAGTAGTTGCGAGGTAATAGCCGATTTAATTAAGGGTCAATATTTTTCAATCGAGACTTACCTTTGTTTTTGAACAATTTTTTGTATTTCGAAAACGAATTTTGATCCAACCAAAGTTCGACGTCTAAAGATGTAGTGTTTTCGGGTTCGTCATTACGCGAATATCTGTATAATTTTAATATACAAATTAAACATATTATAAAAATATAATTATCCACAAAACTTTGGCACAACTACAAGCGGACATAATCAATTTTATCTTAATTTACATCTTAAATAATTGTTGTATACAATTTTTTGACAACCGTGTCAGTGACACGATTTACACCTCGACGCTAAATTCTAAACGGCAACAGCGCTTGCAATTTTTTTTCAGATTTGTGCTGCCACCTACTCCTGCATTCGAATTTAGCTTCGAAAATGTTTCGCGCCGAAGAGAAAATTTCCGATAACGAAGATAATAAATATATTGCGTATGCAGTGATGGAGGATCTTTTGGAAAAATTGAAAATTCTGCATTATGAGACCGATTTCATCTCGAATTTGAAAATGAAACCTATTCATAAGTAAGATTTTTAATTCTTTTATATTTTTAACAAAGCTTTACGACGATTTTAAAATCTATTTGGCTAAAATTAACTGTTGATAGTAAATACTATACAGAATGGAGTTTACAGTAATTTACGTAAGTAAACTATACAGTTATCTATTTGCAGTTTTCTTTTCTTATTATTTCTAGTACCGGGTGGTTTTTTAACCTGAAACTTTCAAATAACGTGCGTTTTTTAAAATCCGGCAATTCTAATTTTGAATTAATATTTTCGGAACCCCATTTTTCATTACAGAGTAGTATTTTGTACTAAAATATCTGTTAGAACTAGTCTGAAAGAAGTTTTTTTCGATTCTCATTGCGATGAACGTAATTGAAGTTTATACAATCCCCCGCTCTAATAGTGACTGGCTTAAATACAAGAAATTATGCAACTTTTGCTATTAGAAAGGGAAAAAAATGTGGAAACATCAAGTCATCGAAACAACTTTGGTCTACACTAAAAAGCTTCAATATTCTGTCTAGTAAATCAAATACACTGCCAAACTTTCTCAACAATCCCGATAAATTAAATCATTTTTTTGTTAAAGGATCTGATCTACAGATTAAATCTAAGTATGACTCTAATGTAAAATTGGATATTTATTGTTAGTTCTCTTTTGTTGATGATGCAACTGTAACCAAAGGTACTTCGTAGTAACAGATTAACTGCTGTGGGAGATGATTCCTTGGGAATTAAATTGTTACATTTGTGTACTCCACATACTGTTCCATATGTTAGACATATTGTAAATCGTAGTTTAACTGGTCATATCTTCCCATCCACTTGGAAAATGTCTATAGTTCTTCCCTTGGCAAAGAAAAAAAATGCTGAGAGTTTTTCTGATTTGCGTTCTATAAGTATTTTACCAGTTCTTGCTAAGATATGTGAGAAGATTATCGCGATGCAACTTAAAAGTCATCTTAATTAATTTAACATACTACCGGAAGCTCAGTCAGGGTTTCGTGAGGAATATTTGTGTAACGGCGTTGTTGAGCGTGACTGATAACATTTTATCGGCCACAGATCAAGGAAAGCTTACAGTTCTGGTGGCTTTAGACTATTCTAAGGCTTCCGTCGCTATAAACCATGACTTACTACTTTCAACTTTACACTAGATAGACATATGAAAAGGGGCAGTTACGCTTCTACGTGATTACCTCTCTAACAGAAATCAAAGAGTAAAGGTTAATGATAATAATTTTTCTCGTTCGGCGCAACCATTTTCTTCGAAATTTAGGGACACAGTAGTCGAACTTTTTTTACATTTTTCCTTCAAGCAATAAATATCAAATTCACTAAAATTATGACAGAGAATTTTTTTGATATCATTTTCTAGGATGTATAATTTCACCTTGTATAAAAGCTTTGGTTCTTGGGCTAAACGTTAGTCTGTGCGCTTTTCATATAAATCGTGGTCATTAAAAAATCAATTCTTAGTTCTTGCTTTAATAAGACTTTGACGTACCCCTTGCTCTGTGTTCAAGTCTACTATATGGTACACCTTAGTTTCGTTTGTCGAGAGAACTTCTAAATTGTTTTTAAATTTAACTTTTTTCATCATGAGTGGGTAAAGCCCACTCTAGACCTGTGCGATTTAAATGCAGTACTTTTTAACTCTAGAGATACAACATTTTTCTCACATTTGTGCAGCACTATAGCGTTAGCTTTGATTATCATAGCGGTAACAAATTCGTTATGAAAATAATAATTTTTTGTAACCTAAAATATTTAATCTTTTAAATCTTTGGTCGTGGAGAAAGTATAGTATGTTACCGGGTAAGAATGAAAATTCGCGAACTCGTGAATCGTAATTCCTCACCCTCGCCTGCGGCTCGCACTCGAAATCTTTCACTAACTTCGAATTTTCATTCTAAACTTGTTACAGTATATACCATTATATTACAAGGTACTTTATACAATTGTTTTCGGTTACAAAAATCAATTACTATTGACAAGTGACATATAAAGCACTCGCACATACGATGACGTATTTTGTGGTTGAGTTTGGAGTAAAATCAAGTTTTTCGGTTTTTACAAAAGTTGTACCTTTAAGATAAAACGTCATATACAGTGAGAGGCATAAGTAACAAATAAATTAATTTTTGGCGTTATTATTTATTTTTATGAAAAATGCCGAACACGTCAATTTTGTTGTTAATATAAATTTTTTTAACGTGACTATTTTAACCCTGCCGTGAACTCTTTCGTAGGGGTACCAACTCCCTCATTGTTTTAATCGGAAGGGGGGCTGGTGCTACTTCGATTGAACGAAAATTTAATTGTCTATTTGATGTTGTGGTACTCATATAAATAAATTAATTAGTAAGCCTTGAAATTTAAAAATGGAACAAAATAGAAATGTACACTACAATCCCTAAAGAAGAATTCATAGACTTATCTACTTCAAATATAATGACAAACTTTATAAACAGACATTTGGTGTCCCCATGGGATCACCCATCTCAAGTACCATAGCCGACCTTACTCTAATAGAAATCGAAAACACACACATTATTACTGACCAAAATTTCTTTTTACACTAGACATGTAGATGACATACTTATCACGACAAACTCTGATCAAATACTTAACATCACAAACACACACTTAACAACTATCATCCAAGGCTTATTTTCACTTTAGAACATGAAAATAATAATAAAACTATAAACTTTTTAGATCTTACCTTACACAGATAATCAGACGGAGACGTAATCACAAACTGGTATCGTAAAACTGAAAAAACTGACAGATACCTACTTAAATTTTCTTTCTTCAACTTCTATGAAATACAAAACTAGCGTAATTTATGGATTATTTGATAGAGCCATAAAATTATCAGACGCAAAATTTCATTTTCTAATATCACAAAAATTAAAAAGAAATATTAAAAAACAATAACTATCCTACGGAATTCATTAATAAAAAAATCACTAAAAGAATCAATCAAATTCACTCTCAAAATAACAATCATTTCAATAATAATCTAAACTGTAACAATATCACCGTTTCTACATCTAATCCCAATATATAATAACCACATATAAAAACACCAACACTATTGGACAAAAGCTTTTTACAAAATTAAAAACAAAAATAAATATTAATGACTCTTCTAGTATAATTTATCAAATTAAGTGTTCAGATTGTGAAGCTGTTTATATTGGCCAAACTAATCAATACTTAAAACAACTCATAAAACAACATTAAAACTCAATTATCACAAAAAATTAAAAACCCACAAATTCCAAATACAGCTTTAGCAGAACACGCAATTTTAGTTCGCCAAAAATATTAAAAAACAAAAATAATCTTAAAAAAAGACTACTCTCAGAAAGTATAAAAATAAAACAAAACTCCAACGCAATAAATTTCATAACTGACACCTTAAATATCAACAAAATGTATCATAATTTAATCACTAATACATAAATAAATTGATAATAATGTTACGCGATAGTTTAAATATACATAAATTGTTATTTGGAAGTTTGTGTTTGTCATGAAGTATGGTACATACTTTTTAATTAAATGTCATGTTTTAAATTGTTTCAAATGTCTAATTTTTTAATTGATGGGTAAGTTTTTATTCTCGCATTAATCTTTTAAAAGTATTAGTTTTTGATTTTGATGTCATTTTAAATCTGTACATTTTAATGTTTTCATTAATTAAATATTGTGTAATTTTTAGATATTAACTGATGGGGAAACGTTTTAATTAAAACTATTAAAAAATTATTAGTTGTTTCATTTTCAAACATTCTGCGTCACTGAATAACTAAATTAACAGCTGTTAAAAACCAAAATCAATTTATAATTAAAAATATATGTTAAGAAACAAAAATCGCAGCAGACGGTGATTTGGCTGATAGTTAAAAAAATTGCTTTATTAACAAGTATTAAAAAACAATAGTTATTGCCACCCCCTGATTAAAAAAATTGAGGGGGTTGCTATCCTTACGATGGAATTCACGGCAGGGTTGAAATAGTCACGTTAAAAAAATTTATTTCAACAACAAAATTGACGTGTTTCGGCATTTTCCATAAAAAGGAATAATAACGACAAAAATTAATTTATTCATTACTTATGCCGCTCACCGTATGTTGCACGTGTGCATATTGCCATTATAAATCTCTTCGGAATAAGTGTCAAACTTCTCACTCACTTATAAAAATGCATTTCTTTCACTTTCTTTGCTTATGAATAATATGTTACAATCTAGTATTATTTCGAACTTTACTTTGCAAATAGTATAGTCACATTCTCTATAAAAATTGAGTTCTCTCATATATGTAACTCATATATTGTACTATTATATAGGGTGACCCAATAGGAACTTGGTGATTTAAGGTCACATCGTATGGCATATGTATGAGAAAGTCATCAAAAATTTTTAAAAAAATTGCGTTGTGCATATGAGTCGCGTGGACATTTATCCGATATTTTGTTCCACAGATAATTTTAAGGTTTCTATTTTATAATCCAGGCGCTCACGAACCTTCAGTATGCAATGGAAGGTCCAAGGGAAAACCTAGGGGGGTCTTTTGAATTTCGATGACCTGAATCAGAAAATGTTGGTTATTTTTACATCAAAGTGGTATAACACATTGTTATTAACAAATTAATTGTTTAAATCGATATATCGACGGATCGAACAATTTCCAAATAATAAAATGTTCCTCATAATTTCCCAACTATTCGACACAGACTGATTGAATGGGGGTGTTTTGGAAACGAGAAAGTATAAGCTGTACACTGGTGGAAAGAAATTTTGAAAAATAACAAAATGACAGCCGTGAAAACGTTGAAAATATGTGTTTATATGTTTTTAACATACCTGGAAGCCCAGTGGACCGATCTCAATTTGTAAAAAATTGGACGCGTGGATAACGCGCTTCGCCCGGTCTGTGTTACGCATATTACAAGGCGTATACGCTTTTATTCATGTAAATTTATGAATAAAAGCTAAAATACATACACGAATGAATAAATCAACGTATAATTCGTAGATACTCTTTTCTATCGACGATTTGTTTCTCTTACATTTCTGTTCAGTTTGACTTTTCGGCACGTGTCTGCAAAACTATTGCGTTGCGTAGAACATGTTAAAACTTGTCGATAGTTAGTCAGTCTACGTACTGGCTTAGTTGTATTAGTTGGCGAAAAAGATATCTCTTCCGTTGTAGCGCTTCATCATCTCATAAGTAGTGATTATACTAGTAAGGTTGGAATGAAGTTTAGTAGTCTTCGCTCGGCTCCAGGAAAATTTTTGTCTAATTTCGGACGTGGTAAGATCTCTTAACGATTCATTTTTTGTCTCGAAAAGAGCATATTTTTTATTAGCAAATACTAATCTTTTCTAGATTTAGCAGAACCATTGGAGGAATCTGCAGTATCAAATGCAGAAGAATATCTTGTCCAAATACTACGGAAACACAACCCTTGCAAGTCTTTCGACGATCTTTGATACAATCTGGTGTGTCGTCACTCGAAATGTATGAGTATTCGAGACTTGCTTCCAACGAGTGCTACAATAAAGTTGTATATACTCAGGGCTTACTATGTGACGTACCAACAGCTTACGGGCCATAACGCTCATAGCCCAAAACTCGATCAGATCAGATTTGGATGCGCTTTAGACGATAACGTGCTTGTTGCTCAGCGAGTTTTTATTCTGCTACCGGCAATAGACGAACTGGTGCCTAATTGTCACTGCAAAACTTGCTCTAGGAAAATTTGTTACTGTGTAGCTGCCGAAGTCGAGTGCTACTCATTCTGGTCTTGCAAAAAAGAGAACACTTGCAAGAATCTATGGCAAAAAGAAAAACGTTTATTAGTAAAAAAATTTTGATTAATTTCAGTTTTTGTTCTTTAGTTGATTCATTAAAGTACTGGCGAATTAATTGATTAATATAATACGAAAACCATATATTACGCGTTCTTACAGATTATGCATACCACGACATTCGCGCGTAAGCGCGCTAATAATTTCCAAGCGCTATAACTTCAACGTTCAACGGTCGATTCGTTCAGAATATTGGGTTTTCATCAAAGTGGACCATGAAAAAATTCACGTACGTCTACTCTAAATGCATAAAACTGGATGTGTTGAAATTAAATCTGTCAGAATTGACAAATGTACAAGCTAAGCTAAGATACACCTGTTATATCTTGCTTTGTCGTTCATGGCAATATTTGATGAAACATTTTTTAAATCACGCGTTATAAACACATTCAACGTTTTCAACATTCAAACGGCTGCCATTTTGTTATTTTTTGAAATTTCTTGTTATTTTTTCTACCAGCATTGTACAGCTTATACTTTCTCGTTTTCAAAACATCCCCATTCAGTCTGTATATGCTGGATAGTTGGGAAGTTATGAGATCAGGAGTGGAAGCGCGCCGGCTTCACGACACGGAAATTGCATCAACATTTTGACAGATACGGAAAAAATGATGATAACAACTTTTGTTTAGCTTGAATAGAGGAACATTTTATTACTCGGAAATTTTTCGATTCGTCGACTGGTTTCCGAGAAATATCGATTTAAACAATGAATTTGTTAATAACAATGTTCTACCACTTTGATAAGAAAATAATCAACATTTTCGAATTCAGAAGATCAAAATCTAAAGGACCCCCCTTTATTTTTCCTTGGGCCTTCCATTGCATACAGAAGGTAAGTGGTCGTCAGGACTAATAAATCTTTGAATTGCTAAATACTGCGCATATTGTTTGGAATTTAAATCCCCGAGTTCCTGTAAGAACACCCAGTATTTTGTTACTTAAAATTTTTTAAAATTTCAGGTACTACTTTGTAGTTTCGAAAAATCCTGGTGAACAATTTTTCTTATTTTCTTCGTTGGCGGCTTGGCTTATACAAAAATCGGGAAAATTCATCGAAACACCTCAAGAGTACGACGATCCTAACACTGTAATAGCGAGCATTCTCGACATCTTACGCGAAATGGTAAGTTGGATTTTAGGGAATTCTTCACCGACTTTCGTTAATATTTCAAGAATGTTCCGGTCGATTTTTCACCGAACAAACTTAAACAAGGAATTGGAGAACACGTTGTTTATGTGTTGAATAATCTGGCTGATGCTGCATTGAAAAACAATTCTTTTACATGGGAAATGTATTATAGTGCATCACTTACTCGCTGCTTTTGTTACATTCGCCTTTTTCTTCAGGCCTCAACCACCACAAGAAAAAGAAGAAGAAGCGGAAGCGATCGAAGACGAATCGGAAGTAATTTTAGATCGTGTCGAAGAAGAAATGTTAGCAACATATTCGGACGATTCTGAAGAAGAGAACATATTTACCATAAACAATTTAAATGGCACTAAAACCCTTCAAAAACAAGAAATGGAATTGGGTGGAAACGTTGACGTAGAATCTTGGAAGTTAGAGTTGGAACGGGTACTGCCACATTTAAAGGTTGTTATTAAAAACGATAACAGAGATTGGAGGTCACATTTTGAACAAATGAAAAGTTATCGCAACAATAGCGAAAATTCTTTAGTTTTAACCAAAACCAATTTAGACAAGCTGCACAAGGAAATTTCAGTTTCTTTGGAAAAAATTTCTAACCGAGAGAGATACTTAAATAAGGAGCTCGACCCAGTTTTGGACGAATATCGATTGTTGCAGGATCAATTGTCAAAAGTCAAGGAGTCTTATCAGAACCTAAGTGGAGGTGTTATGGAAAGAAACAGACATTTAGCTAAACTAACTGATAAAATAGATGCAATTATTCAGCAAATGGAAGAAAGAGGTAGCTCCATGACCGACGGAAGTAAGTATCTTTAATTTAATTTAAAAATATCAAAATATGCAATTTTAGCTCCTCTCGTTAATATTAAAAAAGGCATAAGCAAAATTAAACTGAAATAACAGAGATGGATGTCAGGATTGCCGTTTTAGGTTGTGTGCTGTTGCAGTCTAAAATGCAAGAGAAAAGTATTCTAGAACACGATCTATATAAATCAACAACATTATTTTAACGTAGTCGTAAAGTTTATTGCACTTTGTTATACAGAAGTACATACATGGTATTTATTGAAAAGCATTATCCAATTAGTGTTATTTATGTCATTTTCCTAAATTTTTACTCCTGTTTTAGTATTTTTTATTCATTTGTCCTTTTAATGAAATATTGTTTGTCTTTTGTCACTTTAGTTGATCTGAACTATGTAAATTGAGGATGAAAAGTTGGTAACATGACGTAGGCGGTTGATGTCTAGGCGGTCCACGCGAGCAAATTAGGTTTAGCTGTTGCCATAAAAGTCATCGCGGATGGCAAGATGTTCTAAATACGTAACTTCGAAACTCGGATGCGTGGGTTTAGCAGGGATAATGCTGTAATATAAGAACGCGAATGTTTCCTCAAACTGTGAAACCACGAGTAACCACTAGCGAACTTACTCTTTACTATGAGAAGCTCGAGACTATTCTGTCTTTCTTAGCTTTTTTTTCTCTTTCATAACGGCCGAGCGCGTGTTTGTGTAGTGCTTTGGTAAGTAAGGCTGTTTGGTTAATTTGCCGTTGGAGGTACCTTATTCTCCATACTATACCTAAAGATCATGTATTTTTCGAATTGAGTCAATTATTTTCTGTTAAATTATCAGAGATTCTTTTTACATTTTTATTGCCAAAAATTATAAAAATTCTACGAAGATCACAAGCATCGTAAACATTATCTTTATCTGGCGACTTAGTACAAGTCCATGATGATAAATTAACTGTAACCTATAGTAACCACTTCTAAGACAATTTGAGACATATATAGTTTGAACTGTAACGTCGGATCACGTGTTAATCCTAAGTTCTTAACATATGGCACGATAGGTGATCAAATTGATACGGATCAAATTAATTAGTTAGGTCTTTGCAGATCTGAGTTTTCAAATAACGAGATTTCATCTACCAATAATCCGATATAGTTTAACGTAGCTAATAGTGATGAATATGTCCTTGTAAAAGGATTCCTTGAGATGGAGGGATGAAATCAAAAAACCACTACCCTTGTTTCAATTTACCAAAGTTTTCCTGGAATATATGGGAGCTTTTCTCTTAAAATTATTAGGGAATGAAAGTTACAACATATAACATTAAAACTAAATTTCCAACAGTTTGACAACTAATATATTGGCAATCTTGACGGTGGAACACACAGGAAATTCGAAAGAAGGTTCCACTTTCCACATTAATAAGATAACTGATGATTTTTTGAAGACTTTGTGGTTACAACAGTTACCACAGCAAGCATAAGTGCAGATGATTTCAGTCGATCGAGTCTAATGGCAGATATGATCTTTAAAGTTCTGTCATCAGCTCCAATTAGAGGCTTCCCCTGATAATAGAAGTTTAAGATGATTAAAATGTGTTAATCGAGTTAAAACAGGTAGAACTGAGTTTCAAAATTTTACAAAAAGGTTAAAAAAGGGAGGTATGTTGATATTACCTCAATTTGGAGCTGCCACACCCATACAGTTGCAGCTCACAGGAAAATTAATTAATCTATGATTAGAGGCGGCAGTTGATGTATGTCAAAATTTCAATCGCTTATGTTTTGGATGACATATTTGGTTTATGTTTGTTAACTAACACTGCAGCAGATGTAACACTAATTCCTAAATTTAAATCTGACATATACCTATTATCTTCTAATGATAATCCAGAATTAGTAGCTGCAAATGACTTAAAAATGCTATTGGCGTCACCTAACGAAGAGTATATGCATTTCTGTTAGTATAAAAGGGCCATACGCATAAGTTGACTTCACTTTCTATGAGTTTTAATCAAACTGTTTCTGTTTGGATTCAATTAAAATGAGCAGTAAATCTCGTGTCAATTGTTGTATTATAAGATATGTGGATACATATAATATTCAAAGATCGAACGGCGAAACGTAGGTATTTTTATGGAAAACAAAGCCCGTTAATTCTTTATTTCTTTTACATCCACCTATAAAGATTACACACAGCATCATGTAGTGTTTACTTTGAAGGAAATACCAAGCGTAACCTTCGGCTAAACCCCTCATGTATCCTACATTGGTTCATTTCTGACATACCGGGACATTTTTTGAACTTTGAATATACTCCACATTTATTTCCTAGGTCCAATTAAAAAAAACCGCAATGCACGTAATGGAATTATACAGTGTGGACTATGTTCAGAGTTAAAAAAATTTCTCGGTATATTGCTCATTTTTAATTTGTAATATATCTTCAGATATATAGAAAAAACTGATGAAAATTAGAAGGATTCAAAATTAAATCATTTTCTTCGTAGCCAAAAGAGATTATGAACCAATGTCGTATAAATGTTTACTAAGGTGTTAATCCATAAACATCCAGAAAACTTCAAGAGAAAGAAAGAAACCCCGAGGGTTAACCAAATCTGGAATTCGATCCTCAAAAACACCCGAACGGCACCTTACGAAGATCCGCACTTGACCGGCGCGTTGCAGCCCGTTCCTTTTGAACCAGTATAAATGCATTGTAGTTTTGCCACCTATCGTAACGGGCTTACCATCAGGGCAAGAAACTTGAAACCAACAAACAAGAGTTCAAGGTATACTACTAAAAGTCAGATAATCAACTCAACAACCAAGTCAGACGTTTTCAGTCTAAAATTTGAGTAATTCTGACTTCTTTTAGTCTACAAAATGGAGCAATTACGCCAAGAGGTTGCTATTTTAGAAACTCGAAAATAATTTCCAGCATTTTCTATTAGCTACTTTATCATACAATTTTTTACCGCAAAAGTCGATACGATGAGTGAACAATGAAATAAAACAGAAGCATGGAGAAGTAAATTTAATTCAACATGAATTCGTTTTAAATAAAAAGGTAAATTTTTCCAAACTTTTAAACTAAAAGGTATCCCAAACACAACATAAATAATGTATAAAATAATTAACGTTCATAGTAGGAAACTGCTCCTCAACATGAGAATAATTCACTTTGTATTTACACACGAGCTAGTAGAATTACTAGTGGTTTAGAGGCCCCCAAGAATTTTGAGTTATTGCAGGCATTTTGAAAATCGTAAATTTCAATTAAACTAAAGTATAAAAATATATGAAAAATTAATGGAGATCGTTTTGCGTTTATCGTTTATATACACCTAACCTTATAAAAAAGGAAAATTAGGATAAGTAGTCAAACAAAAACTATCAATTTTATCATTTCCTCTGCAATCACTATAATTTATAATAAACATTGTGTAAGCAGCGAAGCGCTTTCTTATATGAAAACAGAACACACACCATAGGCAAGAGACCGATTAGCTCAGTTGTTAATAAAAATTGTGGCTAAAAAATAAACGTAGTGATGGGCTGACAAGCTTTACAGATCATACACATATTAATATATAGGATTAGAATGTAAGTGTAAGATTGGTCCCGACTCGGAGCATATATAGTAATCCAGTTCATTGATATATGCATTTTGAATTAAAAGTGTGTATTTACGCCGTGGGTAACATGCTACCTGCGCTATAATACCTGACAAACATAAGTTGAAGTTTCGAGATTTGCGGTTTAGTTTCGAAAATATCACATATATACAATAAAATAAACATACTAATATTTGTAACGATGCATTTTTTTTTGCGGCGTACTAAAATTAGTATTTTAGGAGTTAATTTTAGTCTTATAAATAAATGTATTATTTGTTCAATCAATGACGAGTGAACTGTAGCGTTCCGCTACATTGAGACGACTTTGCGTACGTGTGCTCGCATCACCCCATTTAAGTTCCGTGACCCCTTTTGCTGAGCGCGTCTATAAAACACCGGCCGTTTTGGGGAATTCTCGTAATGTTCCAATTTCGAGAAAACCGAGCCGAAGTGTAAGTCCGAATTATTTTCTCTACCAGAGATACTGCTGTGTAAGTTCCCGTCCTCTGCCGTTCCAGTACGTACGTCTCTTAAACGTGACGCGTTTCGCACAATGAGACGCGTCCGCTTAGTCCAGGTAGACGTGTGGTGTTTCGCGTTTCGTAAATTTATTTGGCCTTTCCGTTTCAATCAGTACGTCGTCTTCAGCGTGACGCGTTTCGTAGGTTGAGGACGCCCGCCAATTGCGCTTGAATTAACGTGACGCGTTTCGCATATTATTAGTCCAACCCGACCTGTTAGTATCCAAATTCTTTCTCTTCTTTCTTCCGAGTACGCTGTCGTCGCTGTCCACCAATCGAGCCTGTTCATTCCTACCCGCAAGTTACCCGCAACCGCTTACTGCTTAGTAAGTAGATCTTTGGGGTAGTAGGTTAGAAGGATTAGTTTGGCTGTGCTTCTGTTTATTGCTTATTTCCGTTTTTAATTGATTTCCGTTATTGAATAGAGTAAAGAGTTTAGGGTGTATTTGTTTCTTTGCTTCCTGCGACGTTTTGAAGCTCTGGAGTTCAATTTCTTCACTGAAAGAAATGACCATCTACGGAGCACTTAGAAGCAGCGCCACAATATGGGTATAAAGAAGTGTGACTGAGACAATCCTCTTGATTTTCGTCACGGTAAAGAAAGTATTAATCATTCAAAAAGACTCTTTCACTGATATGGCTTCATTCAGAATCATCTTTTAATTTAAAAAAGTCTTAAAATATATTCTCGGGATCAAAATCAAAATTGCGTATTTTCACATTCTTGTAATTGCGGAATTAAAATAGTAAACGAAACACTAACTTGTACGGTTTCTTGCAAAAATTTAACATAAAACCACGAGGTCGCAATTATTACAATAAACATGAATACAAATAAAATTTGCGAACATAATATACAATTGGTTGCAATATAGGTACTTGTATTACATAAATTAATGAATACTTGTACAAATAAAATTTTATACATATCTTACAACATGTAGTCAAAATGCCGTCAAAGTTGGTACAACGGTGCCAAAATTTCCCGTTGCAAGCTCCAAATTCCGTATCTAACGGTTATTGTAACGGTATATGAATCTAACAACTTCAACAAAAAAAAAATGCAATATGAATTTTTCAAAATTGACATTGTACAAAATTAGTCGTTGTGATAATGATAATGCCGTAGTGAAAAAGTATATTGTAGCTATACTGACCAGTAGCCATTATTAATAAAGTGGGTTTTGTCAATGGCCCGCTCTACGGTTTTGTAACTAAATGGCCGTATGCACCAACACAGCTTAAAACATTGTTAAAATCAATTGTTAAAAAGTCTCACTTAAAATTTAATCTGTGTTGATGTATACGGTCATAAGTGTCGGTGGGTAATATGAACAAAAGGTGGCTGTTGTAATTAAAACTGTAGGTGGCCGTTATGATCACGATGACCGTAGGGAAAAAAGTCTGTGGTGCTCGGTGGTCATTATGAAAAAGGGAGACGTTATGAATCTTATGAATTAGAAAAAGTTGACGTTGGACTCCTAGCATATATCTTACATCTATTTTCTTTTTTGTTTACCTCAGACTATAGAAAAATAAAACAAAAGTTAGATATTTCGTGAGCAGATTTGATTCAACTAGGTAGGTAGGTAACTTAAATTTCGATTTTTTCTTGTGTTTAGATTTAAACATTTTCCATTTAATATAAGACGATTTTGAACACGGTATCTCTATCTAAATTTTATACAGAATAAGTCTTAATTGAGTAAGGTAATAAAGAAGAAGAAAACTCAAATTAAAATGTGCTTGTTGTTACTTGAATAGAAATGTGGGAGTTTCTTTAATTTTCTAAAAATTTTAGGACAAAGGTTTAATAACGTTAGTATTATTGGCCGAATAATAATATTGCTATAGTTAATAATATTTCGTATCTTAAAAATTAACAGAGTACG
Organism: Abscondita cerata; assembly: GCA_030710515.1. NCBI lineage: Eukaryota > Metazoa > Arthropoda > Insecta > Coleoptera > Lampyridae > Abscondita > Abscondita cerata. The sequence continues at coordinate 62,103 of JALBCR010003430.1, read as the reverse complement.
AATTTAATTATGCAAGTGATTGCTAATATGTGGCGCTAGTGATACAAGTGTGTAGTTATCAGTGGCGTAACACTTTCTCACGGAAAACCGGTACGAAATTACGAGAATGTGTTGCGCGCGCCGCTGCTTAATACAAACCTTGGACTTGGAATAGGCGACCACCTCAATCGGTATTTTCACTGTAACAACACTTTACCCTTAAAAAGTTGCTGCTCGCAGCTCGCTAGTTGAATACAGACGCTGTCGGAAGGTGGATCACTCTGCTTGAATGGCTCGAGGTATTCGTTGAATTTGAACATACGAAACAATTCGAGTTTAAATAAATAATTAATGTGTAAAGTCGGTGTTTAAAAAAATCATAGAACATTTCATGCCATTCGCGGATTTTGTTTTTGTTCCAAGATCCGGAATGCATGACTGTAACCGTACACAAAGGGTTGGTCGATTGTGGAGCGTTATTTTATCGAGGGGTGAATAAATAATAGTGTAATGAGCAACTAGTGAAATAAAATTTACTAATGGCAGTACCGGGAGGCAGGGGCGGCTCTGCCTCCTCTGCAGGACCTTCGTCTAATGCAGTTTCCCTTAAATCCATCGAAGTACCACAAGCTCTACAAAATGGGGAGAAATTCATCAAATGGGACGAGGTACGTATGTGCCTTTTTAACAATATCTCTAGGCAAGCTAAACCTGTTGCCGTTACTTCTTTCGGTTCATCTCTTTTGTTTTATTAAATGTAAAAGAAAAACCGGTAGCGCGTACAATATGTTTATTTAATTCGTGTCAAATTTATATCATAATAAAAATGCCGTAAAACTGCTTGAAAATCGCCCTTCAATAAGACGCTCCAGTTTTTGCAAACAATAAACAAGTTCACCCTCGATTTCGTTAGTTTAATTTTCGAAATGGCACGAGAATTAATGGCGTGACACGTAGATTGAGCTTAAAGGGCAGCACGATCCCTCAGATTCGTCGGATATTTTTTGCCACTTTTACAAATATATGCCCCTTTTTTATTATACAGGGTAAATATCGATCGATCGAAAACGGAAGATTTAACGGATAATTATTAATGGTAATTATCTAAGTTACTATGCGACAAGCGTAAAGTTCAATAGTGAAGTCCCTCGATGTAATAAATAATAATTATTTACCATTATCGCATTTCCGTAGTGTATAATCAAGAGACGACTACTTTGTGCACCTGTTATACTTTATCTTGTAAATATTTTCACCGCTATCACATTTTGTTGATAACTCGCGTAAATAAAGAAACAAAATCAAACATTGTCATAAAGAACGACAAAAAAATTAAACAACGCGGAATTTTAGAGATAAAAATTCCTATTTTGCTTTTGACACACACGTCTCTAGTTACAGTTCAATCACATCTTTTATCTCTTTTTTGCATGCTGGATCATCTCTACAGCCTTCAATTTTCGGTTTCTTGTTCGAAAGCAGTTTTGTTGTCAAGTCTCTTTTGGAATGTGACCTAAATACGCTATTTTTCGTGCGGTTATTTAATATCGCTACTTGCTTTTCGTATTGTATTATTTTCGCGATAAGAAAAATTGAATTAAATAAAGATTATCGTAGAGGGTTACGATCTTAGACGGAAAAGAAGGAAAATATTCTTGAGGTTTGTTTGATTTTTATGGAAAAACTATTAAAAAAGTTATAGATTACCCGCACACCTGGCTAACATTTTATTCAAATTTCGATCATAAAACTTAAATTCTTTTATAAACGCTTCCTTACAATCGCTTATTAATACGCATACGCCTAGTTGAACATATTAGTACTGTTTAGTAATAGTAAACCGAATGTATAATTTATTATATTATCAGATTTCTTCACTGGGATTTATGTGAACAAGTAGTATGTGAACATTTATTTTTCCAAATTTTTCAATAATCTTTTTTGAATTGGATGAAGGTTCAAGGAAATCCACACTTTGTTTTTATTGTTTTAACTGAATCTCACAGCTCATACCTTGACTCTCATTTTACTCAATTTTATTTTAGTAATTAATGTTAATCGAGATTTTTTTAATTAGTTGGTAATTGTCAAACATAAAACCCATATAGCAATTAAATGTGGTTAATACATGTTTTTTTATATGAATCGTATGTGTACTTTATTCTAATGAAAAAAAAATGTATGACCTCTATCAAGCTGAAACCATCACATCACAAATCAAAATTTACGATAGTGCATTGAAAATGACTAATTAGATGCTAATTAAAAGCCTTTTTGTCGAATTTAGTGCCGATGTCTTTTTTCGCAATAATAAACGCACAAGGAATAAAACTGTTGGGATTATATGAGGAAAGGGGGATGGACAATAATGAATGGAAATATGGATGTAGGTAGAAGAAGGGAATACACATACGGGATGTCCCAACCTTATGAGAAAGCTTCATAACTTGTTTGTTGTTAGAAATAATAGGGAGTTTTTGGATATCGTAAAAACCCTGTATTTACTTTTCCTTTTTTTTTAATTATAGCTATGTTTCTGCTGCATATTTAAAAAATATCGCAATTTATATAGAGGGTATCCCAATATTTAAAAAATACTAAAGGTATGTTTTTTTTAAATGAAATCTACTCAATTTTATCTTAATTTTTGGATTGTATTTCTATTAGTCCAGTCACTTTAGAATAAAATTAACCATTAGATGGAAATAATTCGTAAAGTTATGATCATTTTTGGACAGTGAATTCTCGAAAGGGTTAGAAGTAAATTGAAAAAAGTTCCCACCCTAATGGTGTGTGGAACATCCCCTTTTGAACGAAAAACTACCTATGACGCGGACTCGTTAGGAGTGTTCCACATTTAACTTCTAAATAGTTGCTCGGACGACAAAATATCATAGGACTAAAAATATTCGCTATAAAATTTTGCATAAAAAAGCTTTATATACCATAAAGTTAATTCTTATAGAATTCTCGCAAAGGTTGTTTAAATTCAATGACTGAAGAAGAGTTACTCGGAGAAGACCATGAAGAAAATTAAAGAAAATAAAAAAAAAGAAAATTGAAGAGGAATAGGCTTACAGAGGAAACCACTTTAAAAAAACGCACCGACAAGTCTACCTCATAGATGGTGTGGAAACGAGTAACAATTGTGGAATGCATTTTTGCGTAAAAAGTCGGTAAAGAATAGAAACTAAAAATTGTATGTATGTACATACAGGGTGAGTTTTAGTGTAACAACGGTCAATAACTCCGTTATTATGCTAATTATCCAAAAAGTTTTTGAGAAAAATTGTAGCCAGCTTTGAGCTTCACGTTTTAAAATTGGTTACAATAATACAGGGCCTTCCGTAACGTCGTGCCAAGTGAAAGTTAGGTTTTTTTTAAATTGAACAATATTTGAGTTCCTATTTACTTCCCCGTTTCAACAATATAAGGTCTTATTATGTTATACAGGGTATTTAAAATGTTATATCCACTTTTCCATAAAAATCGTAAAAAGTTCAACGTCCTGTATAACTGAAAAATGAGATCAAAACAATAATCCATTACAGCAGTTACTTACTAATTATTGTCAAAAATCATAAGAAATGTTGATTTTGTCAATATTCATTAAATCGTGTACAGGGTGAGTCAAAATGCAAATTCATTATTTTTTCTCTTTCTTTAAATGGATCACCTTGTATTTTATACCACTATCGAGAAGAACTGATGTTATACTTTGATTTTTATTAAGCATTCCCTATACCTAGAATGATTATTTGTTCAGATAATTTTGATTTTGATATTCAAAGTATTGAATAGGTATCTAATGATAACCAATTAAGTTAAGTTGGCCATGACTTATTTGTCAAATATGCAGCAATTTAACTGTTGTCTAATGTGAATTCATTACTTTAGTAGGCTGAATTTTTCCAAGGGAGAACAAACATATATGATTTTTGTGATAGGAGAAAGAAAGAGAAATTCAAGAGCGTTTGAAAGGTTAATGGTTCACTTTGTTCGTACTGGATCAGTGTTATATGAAAAGCACGAAAGAACAAAAACTGTTACAACCGAAGATAAGGAAAATAATGTACTGCTCGCCGTTAACGAGAATTCACACATCAGTAGTCGTGAAATATCACGCCAACACGACATTAGTCAAAAATCGACCGTAAATATCCTCCACAAATATAAGATGCACCCGTATCATGTGCAATTACACCAAGAATTGACAGACGATGATTATCCTCGCAGGTTAGCTTTTTGTGAATGTGCTCAACAACAATTACGTGGTGACAGATTGTTTTTTAATTTTGTGCTTTTTGGCGATGAGGCAACTTTTCATAAAAATGGAACGGTGAACAGACATAATTTTCACTATTATAACACAAGCAATCCGTACATTATAAAAACTCATAGTAAAAATATGTGGTCTATAAATGTTTGGGGTGGTATCGTTGGGAACACGTAATTGGACCACATTTTTTTATGGTCGTGTGAATGGTGCTGTATATTTAGATTTTCTTGAGAATCATTTGTCAATATTACTTCAAAATGTTCCTCTTAATATTCGGCAAAGAATGTGGTTTTTACATGATGGCGCTGCAGTTCATCACACTGCCCTTATTCATAACCACTTACATAATAATTTTCCTGGAAGGTGGATAGGCAGAGGAGGCCCAATTGCATGGCTAGCTAGATCACCGGGATTAACAAAAATTGATTTTTTTATGTGGGGCTATATCAAAAACCGTGTCTACCAAGAACCTCCAACAACAGCAAATGATATGAAAAACAGAATAAGAGAAGCTTTTAATAGTATTGATGTACAAATGTTAAGAAATGTAGCGAATTCATTTGAAAATCGAATACAAACTTGCATAGACGTTGCAGGTGGACACTTCGAACATTTAATTTAAAATTATTTCGAAAATTTTTTTATAAAATTTGAAGAAAATTAAAAATATCTATGCCATACAGAGTGTTTATTTCGTAGTGATTTCAATATAAAATGGACATATTTTTTTAAATACCCTATACAATTTGATAAAATTGCTCCATATTTGACAAATAAGTCATGGCCAACTTAACTTAATTGGTTATCATTAGATACATATTCAATACTTTGAATATCAAAATCAAAATTATCTGAACAAATAATCATTCTAGGTATAGGGAATGCTTAATAAAAATCAAAGTATAACATCAGTTCTTCTCGATAGTGATATAAAATACAGGGTGAACCATTTAAAGAAAGAGAAAAATAATGAATTTGCATTTTGACTCACCCTGTACACAATTTAATGAATATTGACAAAGTCAACATTTCTTATGATTTTTGACAATAATTAGTAAGTAACTGCTGTAATGGATTATTGTTTTGATCTCATTTTTCAGTTATACAGGACGTTGAACTTCTTACGATTTTTATGGAAAAGTGGATATAACATTTTAAATACCCTGTATAACATAATAAGACTTTATATTGTTGAAACGGGGAAGTAAATAGGAACTCAAATATTAAATAAAATACAGGGTGTTCAATTTAAAAAAATCTAACTTTGACTTGGCACGACGTTACGGTTGGCCCTGTATTATTGTAACCAGTTTTAAAACGTGAAGCTCAAAGCTGGCTACAACTTTTTGGATAATTAGCATAATAACGGAGTTATTGACCATTGTCACACTAAAAACTCACCCTTGTAGAAAATTTTGTGCTCTACAATTTTGTTTCTTATCATTTTTGCGTAAAAACGCTTTTAGAATTATTTGCGTGCGGAAGCGATTGTTTTCTTTGCGCGTTTCATTTCTCTAAACTTTGAACTTTGCGAGAATTTTAAAAGAATTAGCTTTATAGTATACAATACTTTTTATGCAAAATTTCAAGAAAAGTATTTTTGGTCGTTATCATTTTTTGTGTGAAAGTAACGATTTCGGTATTATTTTCTTGCGAAAGCAATTTATAATAATTTTTATATAATATTATAATAAGAATTAGCTTTGTGGTATACCAGACCTTTTATGCAAAATTTATAGCAAATATTTTTAGTCCCATAATATTTTGTCGTCCGAGCAACGATTTAGAAGTTAAATGGGAAAAAAATCCGAATGAATCTGATCAGGATATTTTTCGTCCAAAAATGATGTTCCATCCACAATTACAGTGAAAACTTTTGTTCCTTATTTCTAACCCTTTCAAAAATTATTGTCAAAAAATAAAAATTATATAAATTTTTTTTTCAACGTTTAATTTGCCTGAACTGTCAACTTTGAAAGCTAATTGCGAGAATTCTATAAGAATTAACTTTATGGCATATAAGACTTTTTTATGCAAAATTTTATGGCGAATATTTTTTAGTCCTATGATATTTTGTCGTCCGAGCAACTATTTAGAAGTAAATGAGGTAAACTCCTAACGAGTCCGCGACAAAGGTAGTTTTTTTTTCCAAAAAGGGATGTTCCACCCACGATTAGGATGGGAACTTTTTTTCGCCTTATTTCTAACCTTATCGAGAATTTACTGTCCAAAAATTAAAACTTGATGAATTATTATTTACGAAATGTCTTAAGTGACTGGGCTACTATGTAATTACGAATCGTTTTTATGCATCTCTCATAATTTTTAACATGGGTCACTTTTTTTGCCAAAATTTCGAAATGCAGGTTTGTTCAAATATTCATACCTTGTTGCGTATGATGTAGGACTGCGGATCTTCAAAAACTGCAATCACACTTTTTTCACTAGATTTTGCAGCATCTAGTTGCTTAAACGACAATCGATGGCACTTTTTGCGGTACCAACAAACCAAACAAAAAGAAGATTAGAAACACTCAAAAATGATATAATTTGTACATAAGCTATTGTACATTACAAGAAAAGTGAGTGTGTCTTGCGGGTTTTTAACACGGCAACAGTCTTTTCGTTCTCCTCGAGGGTAAATGTTGCACCCCTACGTGCAAGGATTCAGGAATAAATCGAAGACCAGCGACACATTACTAACTATAAACCTATAAAAAATGTCGTTCTTGGCATACCTTCTAAATCCGTGCAGCTCAGTCAAAATAATTAGCACTTCTCGATCACCGAATGTTTACCGCGTGTTTTAAATGTTTACACTTCTGCAATTTTTTGAACATCGTCCTCCCTTTTAATTATACTGGTTAAAAGCTTCCCATCAAAATAATGTTTGTATAGTCGAATGTAAAAATCCAGTAACTAAATCTTGAAAAACTTTTCTATTTTGGAAAATAAAAATTTAGTGGGCTTTAGCGCAGAAAATAAACAAAAGTATGGAATTGGAAATTTTTTTAATGTTGCAAGAAAAACAAAATGCGCAATTAAGTTACTGAGAAATTGAGGCAAAAACTAACATCGCTACTCATTATTAACTGAATTAAGTAGAAAAATTTAAAAAGGTCAACAAATAACGAAAAAAGGCAGTTAAAATTACATGTTCCTTTATAATAGATGCTGAAAGATATTACCACTTTCTTCAATACAAACATGTAATCTTCGTCTAAAAGACAGTCTACACGACTTATGTGTATCTGTATTTATAAACGGAATGTATCGCGTATTCTTTGTTTCATGTCCTCCGCAGTTGTTGGTCTAAGTTTATACATCTTTTCTTTAGCAAATCCCCAAAAGAAGATATTCGTCGGAGTAAAATCGAGGGAACCAGCAGGCCAAATGACGGTTCCTCATCTATCTATCCAACGATTTGGAAAGGTATTTTTCAGTATTTTTAAATATTGGAACACCTTGGAATATAATAATAATAATAATAATAATAATGATAATCTTTATTTCTGGACATACAAGTATATATAGGAGACGTCACGTTCTAAATTTCCTAAAAGGAGTACGGTATAAATCTTTGTATCTAGAATTGTGCATATGTACATATTTGTTTTGAATAATTTTGCTAGACTTCAAATAAATAAACTTACATGTTTCGTAAATATATATAGCTGCAAGTGTTAGTATCTGGTATCCTTTGAAAAACTCTCGGCATGTATGCAGTTTAGATATATTTCCTATTACTCTGATGATCCTCTTTTGACTAACAAAAATATCTTTTGCTAATGTAGAAGTACCCCAAAAGGAAACGCCATATCTTAAAATTGAAGACACCAATGCGTCATACACATTTATTAACTGCGGCACAGTTAAAACTGTTTTGGGGTTTTTAAACACATAAGTTAGTGAATTCAACTTAGATAACACACTGGTGCAGTGACTCTTCCAGCTTATCGTGTCATCTAAATTTAATCCCAGGAACTTGGTATTTTTAGACTGTGGTAGCTCGATATTATTAATCTTTAATTGGAGATTCAGGTTAGATTTGTTTTGGGGATTATGAAATCTGAAGTAAGTTGTTTTATTTGGATTAAAGTAAAGAAGGTTCGAGCAAAACCATTTGTTCAGAGCAGCTAAAACTTCATTGCAGTTGACTTCTAGATCGTACCCGCTTTTATTCGACATTAAAAGAGATGTGTCATCAGCAAACAAAGTGCAGCTGGTGTCATTGCCAAGGTAAATGTCAAGATCATTTATATAATACAGAAATAGGACAGGGCCTAGTACGGAACCCTGTGGGACTCCCAATGTAACCGAAAGTTCATCAGACCTGACTCTCCGTCGCAAATCATCGCTTGCGTAGTTATTAATCGATATGAATTGTTTTCTATTTCTCAAAAACGAAGCTAGCTAGTTACGCGCAACCCCTCTAATTTCATAGGCTTCAGAGTTTGGAAAGCAATTTTTCAACATCAACGCAGTCGAATGCCTTGCTGAGATCGCAAAATATTCCAATAGGGCACTCGCCAGCATCCATGTAATCTATTATCTGTTCATAAAAATTGTGAAGAGCATCATTAGTCGATTTTGAAGATTGAAACCCATACTGGTTTTGTGAGAATATATGGTGTTTGTTAGTAAAATTAAGTCTAAGTAAGAAGCAGTTTTCTAAAAATTTAGAGAATACCGAAGACATAGCTATGGGCCTATAATTTTCCATGATTCTGGAATTGCTCTTTTTTTAACACTGGCGTAACGCTACTGGTTTTTATAGCAATTGGAAATTTACCACATTCAAATGACAGGTTTGCTAAGAATTTCAGAGGTTGTACGAGTAATTTGACAACCCTTTTAATTAAGAACTGTGGAATACCATCAGGTCCACAAGATGATTTGTTGTTTATGTTCTGGTCTAAGATATTTAGAACTTCATTATTGTCGAGTGGAAACAGAGCTATTGATTCCTTGGGTGTAAATTTTATATTTAAGGAAGTTGTTAAGTTTTTTTATTTTATTTTTAGAATATGCAACAGAAACGTAACTATATTAAAAAAAGATAAAGTCAATATCTCTAATCATAAACAAGTTATGGACTTTTGTCGACACCCTGTATATAAGTGAAAGAGAAGGATCAGTAATTAATTATGTATTTTCAACGAAAAAAGTAAGGAAGACGACGTGGAAATTTTGAAAAAGAACGTAAATACCAAGAAGGGAAAATGGATTTGGAAAACTGGAATTAAGGGCTCATTAGAGGCTCTCGAACGTCTTGCGAATTAACACATTAATTGCAAAATGCAAATTTACAAATGAGTCCCTCAGACTAACACGTACAGGGGCGGCATAAGTGCGTCGAAGTATGATATGTCTGTTATAAAAGGATATTATCAAAAAAAGTTATTTAGGGGAAAGAAGGACAACGAAATGCCTTTTATTTTTTAATTCGATTAAATTAACTCTAATAAAAACCATGAACTAGGTATCTAGAACATAGAGTGTTGCGGAGTGTTGTCTTTATCTATCAAATAATATAGGGAATTTTGTAATTGAATGTCAATATTTAAGGGAGCGATTTTTGGGTTCATTTTAAGAAGAAAACTTTATATGAACGTATGTCCTAAACGTCTTAACATTTGATGTACAGGGTGGTAAAGTTTTCTCGAAAATAAATCATTTATTATTAATATCTTGTAATACCACTTTAGATATGTTAACGAAATTTGGCATACATGTACTATGTATCAAGAGCCTTCAATATCCTCAATCAAATATCGGTCTTAGTCTAAACGTTTCACGACCTCTTCCAAGGCCCTCTATAACGGGGAATTAATTTTTAGTAACGCCCGGCGTTGTGTCAATGTTTCAAATTAACACGTCATCGTCCACATTATAAACATGTGGAGTTTTAGCGTCATAGCTGCTTGGTTGCGAATATTCGCGGCCTCCGCTCGCAATTCGACCAGATCTTTTCGGTATCATTAGTTTCTAACATAATCCTCAAGGCATCATGTGAGTCTTTTTGATTTGTGCCAAATAACAGCATGGCTAGAGAGTTACCAGTCGATCTGCCCCAGGAATTATTAATGGCAAATTTGACCTAGCCTTATCCCATCTATCTTTTGACGAAGATAATTTGGACAACATAGCAGTCAAATCTCTATCGACTATTTCGATTTGACCATTTGCTTTAGGTGTGGCAACCGCAATTTTAACATGGATAATGCCAACCTCTTCCATAAAATTATGAAATTCTTGTGATGTTCTGAAATAAGCCTCAAGGACAACTATAGTATAGCCTCAGAAGCCTTAATTGATTTCACAGGGTAAAGATTGTTATGTAAAATGCCGTCCACATTGTCTACATTTCGGCAGTATGTTAAACACTTAATACAATTTGTTATACAGTGACCGGCAAAGAGTTTGCAACAAAGTTCGTTCTAAAACAACAATGTTTTTTGTTCTTTACCGTCCATTGGTAGACTAATAAATCAAAATTACTGGATTGTGAAGTTTATTTGTTGGTTTTATTGTGTTTTATGCAAATCAAACGCAAAAAATTTGTTTTCTCAATATTTCCGGAAAAAAGTCGGAAAACTGATATTTTTTAAAAGTCGTTATTTGCACATAGACGTATAATCTAATGCTGAACAACTTTTCTCTTAGGCATTTTTCAATATCTTGTCATCTAATCTCACTTTTTACATATTTAAGGAATATTTTTTAAATTTGCCGCCATGACAGTGTTCACATGACATTTGTTAAAATGCTTTTTTTTTGTCATTCGATATGCTGAATTCATTTGCCAAAAGAAATTTTCGGATATCTCAATCACAAAAATTTTTCCCATTTGATGCAAACTCTTTGCCGGTCACTGTATAATCCTTAATCTTCTGCTTACCATTTGGAAATCAATAGTTACCGGTGAGATATTGGAATGTTTTATAGAAATTCAATTACAATCTGTCACAATTCTAAATATTTAATCCCTGCTAACATATTATGAACATATCTACAAGCTTGCACCATAACCTCTGGCACTGGCATCGCAGTGCAGTTCCGTTTCTAGCAAAGATATAAATGGCTAAAACTGAAGCTGTTTTCTAATTTAGTTTTTAGAAGCTCAAAAGTTTCTAATTCTTTCACATCAAAGGAGAAAACAGCGTTCTTTCTTATGAGGTCATACAAAGGCTTTGCGATAACAGCAAACGATGGAATGAATCTACGAAAGTAGCTCGTTAACCCTAAAATCTATGTACATCCTTTGAATTTGTTGGGACACTATAATTAACAACTGAATCCACGATTGGAGAACTAGGGCTAAATCCATCTTTATACAAACATAACTAAATACAATATTTCACTATTTAAAAAGGAACACTTATCTAAACGAAACTTAACATTAACTTAAGTGCATTTTCAAACACTTGATATAAAAGTACAACCATTTGAGAAATTGCAACTAGAATATCATCCATATAAATAAGGACATTACCATCTCTAGTTAAACCCATAAAATAGTATATTATACACCAAGGTTGTGAAGTCTGTCATTATTGCCTTAGCACCAGTTTATTTCGCGAGGGGCGATAACTCCGAGGAAATAAGGTGCGTAGGCAATAATGGACTTCACAACCATGGTGTATATACTATTTTTCCACTACTAGCCAAATTTAAGCCAAAAATAAAAAATAAACATTTTTCTTGTAAAAATCAAGTAGCACAGGAATGCAAATAAATCAAAAGCATTAAAAGCTACATACGTTGATAAACCAACTGCAACTGATTCACTAAACACTTGTGTGGTATATTTCACCTTCATTTTCTGAAAATTATTCGGAGTAATATGTAAATTAGTTGATTTAGGAGCCAATCGCAGCGGTTTAGATTTGTCTGACATGTAGAAATTTTAATGTCTTTCCAAGATGCTTTTTGTTATTAAAGATTATATCGTATTTAATCAAGTTATTTTGCACCGACTTCAATAAATAGGGGACATCGAAGAAATAATAGATTTTCTTATCGTTTACGAGAAGGTATGGTTTTCCGGTGATACATCTATTCTTTTAATTAGGTTTCGAAAATTTTACTACTGCCCTAACATTGGCACCGCATTGTAGTTGTAGCTTTTCTATGCAGTTTAATACTATCGACTTCAGTTTGTCACCTTTGCATATCGTATTTGTAAAGATGTAGCACAAGGGTTGTTTAACTCTGTATATCTCCTACTTCTTAGTGGTTTCTTTTTAAGTCCACTTGGGCTGTCACAATTTCTGCTCTGCTTTCGGGAAGTAATCGTTGGGAGATGTTAACTTCAATTGAAGTGCTTTCTTTTCACGTTGCAATTTAAGAATGTTCCTCCGTAATTTTCTTTACCTAAGAGTATTTGAGCTGCAAGCTTGAGTAGTTTTGGTATAGCTAGAGATGTTAACGGGCATTTATTGCTTCGCCAATATACCTTGCATCATTTTAATATTAGGTTTCAGAAATTGACACTTGTAATTCATTTAGGAATGGCAAGTGTTCGCCACATACTCGTTAAGTTTTTAGAGTCGACATTTTTATGCAACAGATCGGACCTTCCAGATTCTGTTAACCATTCAAAACACCTACAACAAAATGTTTGTAATTTACTTAAAATTCTTCATGTAACTTAACTCGCCTGGTTAAATCTCCTTTGGGAAACCTGAAAGAACTGATTCTACCATCATATTTAATAAATAAATAAATTCAGGTTATGTATTTGCGGTTATGGGATGAGGGCGCGAATTTTAAACTAATGGCATTTTTTTATTCAAATAATTTTATCGTGTTAGGTAATTTTAAGCAGCAAATACGTTAAAGATAATCACCTGGATATACAAAATTATGTTTCACTCGTTTTTGTTAAACAACTATTCTTAGATTCTCAAAAATTTGAATTTGTCCATTATTAACCTAGGTCAACAATAGAAAAAATTATTAACCACTAATAGAAATTCAACTTCTCAGTTGGCTAGGAGACGCAATAATTGTCCACTTCACAGCTAGTAGTGGAAAAATATAATTAATAATGTTGAAGTTGTCGGGGTGGGTCTCTGGAACAAAGGGGAGCCCCGGAGAGTCCTCGAGCCCCCCCACTGCCCTTTTGGGTTAAAGGAAGGGGTGAGGGGAATCGACCCCTCGGCCAAATCTGTGTTGGATAAAAAAAATAAACGTCTTTTTTGTGTAGCATATGTATTACAAAAAAAGTTGTAAAATGAAAGTATTGACTTATATAAGTGTACCAAATCTCAATTTGTTATAATAAAGCAGGATTTTTATGACTTCTTAAGAAGTTCCTGCAAACCTTTATTTTATGAAGAAAAAAAATAAAATAACTTTTAAACGACTTAACTAAATGTTAAAAAGTAAAACCTATTTGAAAAGCTTAGATTATTATTTATCTATAAATATGTCAAGAAATATATACATATTTCCAAAAAAAAATTTAGTCCAGAACCACCCTGAATATAACAAAAATATTTTTAAAAACTGCGCTAAGATGTTACACTCATGAAATTTAAAACTTGGACACCACAATTTCTGTAAACAAAAGTTTGCACATTGTGAAGCGGGCTTAAGGGTATCATTTACAATTCTAACAGCAGGTAGTCTCAGCAGGGGTTATCTTATAGAAGGACTGTAGAATGAATCATTACACTAAGCACGTTTTAGAAAATAGGTAATTTACGTTGCTTACTTAATTTTTTCTTTAAAGAATATATTTGAAGGTATCGCTAATTAAACACCATAGCTCGATTAATTATCGAATCAAAATTTTGTTTAGGAAATGTTTACAAAATAAAATTAGAAATAATTTTGATTTAAAAACGTCTACAAGCAATAACTTTTAAATTAAATCAAAAACTAAACATGGTTATTTGGGTTGACTGATTATTACTTATTTTTAAATAAATCTAACCTACTAATTATTGTAAGTTATTAAAAAAATCATTAAACTCTCTATTCATAATATTTAGTCCTTACAAAATGTATATTTTATGACGTTTCATTTTTTCTGTAGTTAATATAAAAAGTGAAAATAAAAAACTAAGGCAATTCTTATTGTCAACGTATATATTTAGTTTTTTGACAAGAATTTATTACATAATTATAATTAAGATACCAAGTTATAGTTTAAAATTAAATGAAAACTTTTTTTTAAATAAAGGTATTACTATATAAATAAATATAAGAAATCAATAATGGGTGTGACCTCCATTATTATTGATACATTCCATTGACGCTATCAAGGTATCAATATAATTAATATTAATCGTTTCCCATGCGGTATCAATGGCTGCAATTAGTGCATTACGGTTTACTGGTATAAAATTTGGCCCTTGTTGTCTTCGGATAACAGCAAGTATTCGAGCCCAAACATTTTCGATAATGTTAAAATCTGGGCTTTTTGCTGGACCATTTACAACGGCGTTTGGATAATTTTGATATCCATAAAAACATAGGAGTAATCAAGCTATTCCGTCTTAAAAACTCACCCTATATAGAATTTCACAATTTTTTTGCACATTGTTTTATTTAAAAATTGCAGAAAAACTCTTTTTGGTAAGAAAGACGAATTAAAAATGAGAACTGACTTGGAACTTGTCTTTGCCAGAAATATTAATTCTAACTTATTTATACGTCTTATAGTACTCAGAGTATGGTACAGAGAGATTTTCCAATATTCTGCCAACATTTTACAATTAGCTCGTACAGTTTATTAAATTTTATTTCCCTTCTGAAATTTGTGCACGTTGCGTAGTAAGTTTCACGTGGCATTCAAGAAGTGCCATGAGGGTAAACATTTATGGTCTGATGAAAATATGTTTTCCAAAATGGAATGTTTAATAGGCAAAACATTCATTATTGAGCTCTAGAAAAGCCAACATTGCAAGGAATCGCGACTATAACACCCTTTTTCTTACAACATCGTCTCCCCTTATGAGTTTTTCAAGCGCACTATGTCCCCTGCACATAATCCACGCTTAGTTTAAGATTTACAGAAGGAGTTTTAAGTAACCATTCTGAGACCCCTTAACCACCTATCTTTTGATTGAAGTTTTGGCTAATTTTGAAACAGAAGAAGCCATTTGATGGAACACGTTGCTAACTATGACATCTGAAATGTTATAATATAACATTTTGGAGACTATATTGTGACGATGAAATTTTTGTTTAGAGAACTAAGGGGCACTTTTCAAGCAATTATTATAATTACTATTAAATTATTGTTGGGGAGAAAATAAAAAAAAAAAAAACGGACCGTGTTAAAAAAATAAGTTTAGGATGGTTACTCGCAAACGAAACGTCGGATTCCAATTAGCTATATTTAATATAAGACTTATAGAAGGTGCAACTGACAATTTGTCAAAAACGTTACTAATTATCGAATAATTTAGAATCAATTCCAAATTTGGTTCTTTTAAAATGCTATCATGTTGAGGTTAATAAACAATTGTTTGGGTTAATATAATTTAATTTAACTGTCTGAAGATACTATTTTGTTCTGAAATTGTAATTATTGGGCCATGCAACGATGCATGAATACCAGTTTTATGCGCAACAATTTGTAGGGTTAATTAAAAATAAAGAAAATGTATTTGTAAGCGAAACAATTATGTAATGGTTAGTTATATTGAAGTTTTAATTATTTGAATCGGTTATATGTAATTGTTCGTAGTTTAATTACATTAATTTACGCGATTTTTCATGTATCTGAACCAATACTTAGAGCGTTAAAGAGAATTTGTTTGCCTACAAATTTGTTTTTTATTTAAAAATAATACCATAGATTAAGTTTCTCTATTTTCCAAATTTTCCAATTTTTGAATTTCAATATTGCAAATAAAGTCTCTATATCAAAGAAAACATTAACTACCTACTACTGTGACATAAGGAAATTATGGTACAGGGCGTTCGAAAAAATTTGGTTCAAACTTTGGTACCACAACTACCTGTAAACTCAATTTTTTGTAAATGGAAACTCGTGAATTATCCTTCGAAAATCAATGGCAAATTATGTAACATGTCATATACCTGAAATAAGCAGATTTATTCGATAAAATCCTATTTTTGTTGTAACGTGGACTACAAGGGTTGGTATAACAAGTTTCTTACGTTTAAATTGCTTCTGTGATCTTCTAATCGGTGCTTTTGCAGCTGAATAAAAAATACTTGCATGTGGTACGTTTATTATGTAATCGTCAATGTATGATGAATGGACGGCTTGATGCAGGTTTGCATGTTGACGTTTTCATTTACTTCGTGTGTAGGTGGTTTAGTATTTTAGTTTCTTGTAATTTTATTCTATATTGTGGACTCGGCAGGGCGCAATCCTTTTAAGGATCTTCAATCTAGAATTAAAAAAGAAAACCCTCTGCCTTTTTAGGGCAAAATTGCCTGACGTTTCAACCCTAACAAATGGAGGCTTCTTTGAAGGCTAAAACTGTCTTTTAGGCAATGTTGTCAATGAAAAAATTGACATAAGAAACCTGTTATTCCAATTCTCGTAGTCTATTTTATCGAATAAATCAAAAACTGCTTACTTCAGGTATAGGGCATGTTAGATAGTTTCCGTTGATTTTCGATTCACTAGTGACATAAAAATTGGTGGTTTTCCATTTGAAGAAATTGAGTTTACAGGTACTTATTTGTGGTGCCAAAGTTTGAACCGAATTTTTTGGACGTCCTGTACAATATTTTCGGGTATCGAGAATAGTTCTTATTAGGGACGTACTCAGACTTTAACATGTCAGAAAATAAATTTTATCTCTACAATAACTTCCAGGGTATACACCACACATTACACACTAAATGGACACGCTGTATATATAAAAGTTTCACCTAGAGTTCCCTTTCAGCCCCATTGCAACTAATGACAATTTCAATTATTTTCATTGTGACTCACTACTGATCAGTGGCGGCTCGTGGTCAATCATACTGGGAGGTCAAAAATTAATTTAAAAAATAGACGTGCTTAAAAAATATAAATAACTCAAATGCACCGCAAAATTTTATACAATCTACAATTCTGTTCAAAATATAGCGATTTTTCGAAACATTCTCATTAAAAATCTCTAAAGGGATTTTCTGTAAAAGCATTGATCTAGCTGTGTACAAAAATATCAACATTTCCATTACTGGTTCGCAAAATTTACCGAGCAATTTCATGAAAATGTTCTGCAGACAAAGCTATGTTTTTTATTTACCGTCTTTTAAATGTTTTAAATCTCTTACACCTGGATTTGCACTTATAGCGAGTCTGACGAGTCTTTTAGAAAATAATAAACAAACAAAACAGTAAAATACATTGTAACGATACTTCACAACCACATATCCAGTTAGCTAAATCGTAATTACCTTGACACGAAAGTTTCGATGAACATCTTTCTATTTTGTCTAATTGCTAGTTTGTCTGTAATAAAAAAAACCTTAGTTCTGGCAAAAGGCACGACCTTATTTGCCTTAGAACTTCAACTAATTTTGTAAAATTAAGTTTGTTAGCACTTTTAGTTGTTTAATTTTCTGCACTACCGACATTTTCTATTATAGCGCATGCACACGCGAATCAAAAATAGTATTTTTACAAAACAACACAACAACAGTAAAACATATCAATATAAATTCTTAAATTGATTTAAAACACGCGAAAATCGAATCAAAAATCGAGCGTAGTTGTACACCCTATACGAAGTCAACGTAAACTGCGGGATCCGGCTCATGACCCAAAGTTGATTATTGTTTCGGACGTTCGCGTTTATTCGGGCGCTGCACGTTTTTCGAGTTTTTCCGGGTAGATCTAATTCAATGAGGACAATTCGCACCGCCAGCCCAAGGTTGAAGAGGATGAATTACGAACGACGGCCGATAAATTTTAAGTTATTGTACTTGCGACTTAATTACCTATTTTAATAAAACACGTAATAATGAATATTTTTTTATATATTGTCAAAATTTTTGGGAGGTCATTGACCAAATGACCATATGGACAAGCCGCCACCTGTTATGCTGAACTATTTAAATAGTAGAGAGTAGAGAATTGATTTTTCAAAAAAACGAGGTGACACTAAAAAGAGCAATAACCTGGAACCTAAAACAATTTAGAACAATAAAAAAGTAGATTTAAAAAAAATGGACCACGATTAAAAATGTGTTTTTTGCGTTTCTTGTATTGTCTTTTGTTATACCTTTAAAACAATATAGAACAAACATAGAACAACCTGGAACAACTAACAAAATATTTAAATTTAGAAAATGGGGGGCTAACTTAATTCAGCACTTATTGATGTATTTTGCCTTTTCTTTGTGAAAATTTATTTTACAGAATTGATAATTTGGAACAATGTTCACAACACCTAAAACTATCCAGAACAGTAAAAAAAAATATTTTTCAAAAAATGAGGGAGCACCAAAAAAATTGTTTTTTTGAGTTTATTGGTTTGTTTTTTGGTTTTGGGTCTTATAACTTTGGAACAATACAGAACAAACATAGAAGAATCTGAAACAACTAACAATTTATTTAATTTTAAAATATGGGGGGCTAACTTTGTCCACGTGTTCAATACCTCTATTGAAATTGAAATATTACAATGAAATACATAAAATGACATATAAAGGTAACAATTTTTCCACTATTTTTTGGCGTTGTCTTGCAAACTAGCATAAATAATTACGGAATTATCAACAGTAATGTATTAAGTGCATAGTGATTTATCGATAATACTGGTTAGGTAATGCACGACTGCTTGCTGCGACGGAAATTTGCACGACTGCGTTTTTCAATTTGAATAACTAATATTTTTGTAATTTTGTGTTTGTTTAATGTGATTGATAATACGAAAACGGTAAACACTTACCGATATAGTCTTTGTGATTGGTTTAAAATTACAAAATAAAATAAAGTCATTGGTTGTCGCAAGTGATTTGACATACGTATGCGATAGTCAAAACAACGAATGAAATCGTGATTATCGATAAACACGATACATATTGTCAAATATTTATTTCACTTGGTGCAATTATGTTACATGTTGGGTTTATCAGAAATCGGAATTTCAAGAGTTTGATTGTGCAAATTACCTATATCTCGAATTCATAAAATAATCACTTCTACAAGAACTGTTTACTCAATGCTTCTACTAATTCTGACGTGTCAACAGAAAAAACTTCGCATCTTATGTGATTATTAGCTACTAGTATACGTATTAGCCAAAATTATAATTATCACTTAATGATTAGCGACTTGCCATGTAGTATACATTGTGAGGATATAATAAATACAACTTAAAACAATTTATCCAAATCGATGATGTAGGAAATAATAATAAAAATGCACGGGTAATTATTCTTATAAGGATGGAAGGATGAAATAAAAAACCAGAACCCTGGTTTCAATTTGCCGACGTTTCGCCCGACATATGAAGGTTTTATCAAGGTTTGTTGAAATTTATTGTTCGTCAGTTCGCGTACAAGTGTGTTTTATTAATATTTATTTTACAAATTTTAAGTATTGACCATTAATCAACGTGATTAATGGTTTTAAATTATTTTATACACTGAATGTTCGAATTTTAATTTAATGTTAGATGTAACTGTCATGCCCTAATTTCAAGAAGTCTTGATAAAGCCCGCATAGGTCGGTTAACACCTCTACAAATTGAAACCGGGGTAGTGGTCTTTGATTCAACCCTCCATTTGAAGGAATCTTTGTAAGGATAAATTAACTACAATTTTGGAGGATTTAATAAATTTACCTCAATAAAAATTAATTTTTCTAATAGTGGTTAAAATTGCTTAAAAATTCATTCTCATTCCCGTCCGATACAAACGGTTTTAAATTTTTACACTCTTTTTATACACTTTTCTGTGTTTTCATTCGATTTCAGTTGTATAGCACTGTTTTTGATATGATTATTATCATTACGTTTCTATTTACTTAAAAGTATAAAGAATTATTGGAACCAAACAAAATTGCGTCGGTGATATTGAAAGTAAACAGTTTATTTCACGTACAGTAACAAGGAAATCATAATAGATTGATTTGAATGATAACTACTTGACTTTCAAATTTCAATTTCATTCGTTCAGATTAAAATATGCTTGTGTTCAATAAAAATTGTAGTAGAATATACTAATGATAAGAAATGTCGAATTTTACTATAAAGTTATGACACGCCTATTCTGCATGAAAATGACACCTCACGAACCTTAGTTCAACAAGTGAAATAAGTAATAAAATTATAATTACATCTTTAATAAATAATTAGTTTCCGTATATGAAGTCGTAAATAATTAACGTTGTTTTATAATTGAAAAGATTAGTTGCGATTAAAAGATCTATACGTTACACAAAATATATAAGGTTGTGTTAGAAGCTGATAAAATTAAACTAAATATGTATAATACTTATATAACGACATCTTACGCAGTTCCTTCTTTTGGATGATCTTACTGTTGGTGCTAGATCTACCAGAGGTATAATTTGATTTAAAATAAAATGCAGTTAACGAAAACTTGGCAATAGAATATAATAAAGAAGATTTTTGCTCATTGTGTTTTCTGTTTAGGCTGCTTGATATCCTTAACACGAGGTGTCAACTAACGTTTTAATCTATCAATCACGGAATTGTTTCGTTTCTTCGAAACTGATTATGAATAATTTCTGTTGTGTAACTTTGCACGATGCTGTGTAATAGGAACGTCTGTGAAGTTAACCCCATCTCTAAATTTTTAAACAATTAGTAGAGTTCTGAATGTCCCTGCAGAGTTCTCTATCGATTTTAGAAATAGAAAGCATTAAAAATTACAGTTGAAGTTACGGGGCAACCAACTTTACATTTCGTGCAACTTTAAAGTAGAATAACTTATTTGCTATCAATTTTAGCGATATAGTTGTTAATGATTATTGATAGAACTCTTTGGGGAGTTCTAAAAACTTTCAACAAAACCGATTAAGATTTTTACCTTCAATAAACATCAAACATTAGTCTCATATGTACAATAATTTTTCAATATATGGTTATTTTGTTGACAGTTCTAATGACCCCTCGAATAATTCTATCAAAAATGATTACCACTTATAACAGTACAACGCAAAATAAAACAGTTCCCGCTTTGCGAAGCTCGTAGCAAGATTAAATATTTTTTTAAGTATGAGAGAGACAATTTTTTCTCGATAATTGACTATTCTGTTGGCAGTTCTGATAGCCCCTGCATAGTTGTATTAAAAATTATTACCACTTGTAACGACGCAAAGCAAAATAGTTCTCGTTGCTCAAAGTTGCTAGATTGAAAAATTTGTTGTCCGATAAGGGCAAATTTTTTTCTCAATAATTGATTATTTTGTTGAGAGTTCCAACAGTTCCCCAAATAGTTCTATCAAAAGTTATTACCACTTGTAATAGTACGGCGCAAAACTCCCGCTTTGTGAAGTTGAAGGATTGAAAATTTGTTTTAGTTTGTTAGGGGCAAATTTTTTTCTCGATAATTGACAGTTCTGATTGTCCCCTAAATAGATTACCTCTTGTAACAGTATGATACAAAACAAAACAGTTCTTGCTGCTCGAAGTTGTCGGGGGACTTTTAGAGTTGTTCCTCTTCCGTAACCTTAAGTGTTTTTTGGATGCTTTAAACGACAGAACCATTTCTAAAATTGATCGAGAGAGAAAAGATAATTAAGTTAGTCTGTAAATTAACAAATGTTTTATTACTGCAAAATTAAAATACAAACATGCTAACGTACATCTAGATTGTCAAACGACAATTCAAACTTTTTCACTTTCACACTTTTTCTTAAAAATAAAACTTCCACTTTGCCTTGATCATTTTTTCTTTAACCACTTTGCCTACATAGTAAATTTGTTTCTTTTTGTCAGCAAACTCGACCAAAATAAATTGATTTACTTCGAAATCAGATTCCCATGAGACGTCTTCTGATGAAGTATCCGACCATTGTTCAAGAATATCACTATCTTTGCCAGAGTGTTCATGATCCGAAGAGGTTCTTGAAAACAAATTTTTAGTTGTCTGTTGTTTTTTAGAATTAACTTTAGGTTTCTTGGCAGCTACTTGAAGTGCAGCTTCTTCAATTAAGATCTTCTCCGGCGTATCTGTTACTATCATACTTCTTCCAGATTTTCTCTTTCTGATAGAGCTGTTTGTTGGACCAGCTTTTGGATAGCCTCTGAATGTTGCGGGACTTGTGAAGGATGTTTCGGTCTTATTATTGTTGGTACTTGAAAGATCTAAAGAAATTATATTGATTAAGTGGAAGTTCTTCAGCTGACTGCATGGGTGGCGTTGACTGAGTAAATGACGTTGATGCCACATCAGGTTCAGGTTCGTTTGGTTTAGGGTTGAGTCTGTCAATTACAAAGCTCCATAGAAAATCTACTTTGGTAAATAAATGACGACTAAAAGGGAAAGTTCCGGTTTTCCTAAATCCATTGATGATTGTTGTTGGAATTAGGGCCTTCTGATGAGCTTCATTGACACAACCAGCTATATTATAGATTGAAAAAACTGTTCCAGGATTCTGCTTATGCCAAGAATCATCAGCTGCAGCATAATATGTTTTGAAAAGAGCATAACACGAGTCATCTAATGGTTGCAATTTTCCACTGCAATGGGGTGGTAGCGTAACAATTGTTTTACCATTATCTCTAGTTATGTTGAGCAATTCAATTCAATTTAAATGTGAAGCAATGTGACTTTGGTGATTGTCCATCACTAATAATGTAGGATTCTCTTTGGATGTCAGCGTATGTCGAACAAAATGTTTAATAACTTGGGGGGAAATCTCTACAGTTATCCAACCACTTTTAGTTGCTAGTCCTAAGGCTTCTGGTGAGCCATTTATTAGCATATGGTCACGAAATTTGACACGAGGAAAAACTAAAGCAGGTGTTGTTACAAAGCAGCAAGTTGTAACCAACGTGCCTTTTTCCGCAGCAGCCGCAGTAGATACTCCTCTACACTCTTTTCTAGCAATAACTTTAATAGATTTGTTTACCATAGTTGAGGTGGCAGTTTCGTCCAAATTCCATATTCTGGAACTATCTGCAAAACGGTTTGACTGTTGTAAGACCATTTCCAGATTGTCGTAAAATGTTTTTACAGTGTGCGGATTAAATGATGTGAGAACTGTTTTCAGGTTGTCTTATAGACAACGTCGGGTTTTGTTCCAAAAAGCTCCTCATCCAATCTAAACATGCTAGCTTGGAGGCACTCCTATCTCGTTTAACGTTGCCATTTCAAACACCAACTGTCTAGTATTACGAGTTGACTTTTATAACACATTTTTTGCATATGTTAATGAATAATCGAATGAGTAAATCGAATCTCTTCCCCAGTCCCTCCATCCTCTACAGCTTTTTGTTTTTTACGTACTTAGATAAAAATAATAAATAATTTGACTTTACACTCTTCCGCTGCTCCCATGAGTGTAAAGTTACGTTTACAAACTAGTTTAACAGCTCTCTTCACTTGTTCGTTAGTAAAGGTACCAATGTTGGTTTTCCTTGCTTGGTTTCTCATGTTGCTTTAGAAAAAGAAGGGATATTGTTTAGTCAGTGTAGTCCTGCTGAAAAGTAAGTATTAAATAATAATGATCTATTGATATAAATATTATTATTTATTATTTATTATTAGTATTTTTGTATTACTGACTCATAACAAATTTACTCTTACGTCTAAATAGTTTGATATTAGATTAATGTATTCCATGATCAAATATTAAACATATCTTTACAGGGTGTTCATTTAATTTGTAATATGAGCCTTATTATAAATGGAACACCTGGTATTTTATTGTTTTATAATGTTAAACAAAAAGTCATTTTTGAATCATATAAGGGTGTCCTATGCCTAAGGAGCAAAATGCGCCCACGAAGAGTGAGCGGAGATATTTGGTGCTTCATAGAGAAAGGTGCACTTCTGGAGCTTGTAGGAGACATGTGACTTGGAAGATGTACATAGAGAGTATTTCGCCTTTTTGCACTTGGTTTCCACCTAACTTGTACACCTTGCGACGAAGGAAGCGACATTAATATCAACATCCGAAGCGATCCTTGACCACAAAAGCTGTTTAGCAAACTAGTTTTCTAGACGATTTCGACTCTTGTAGAAGGGTAGGATCAAAACCGGGACCCTACAGGGTTTGACGGGGTACAACTGGATCCGAAATCGTTCTTTGGGACCTAAATGGCCGCTCTGCCAAGTGGCACCTTTTTTTCACAAACTTCAAGTTGGAAACGCTTACTTAGCGTAAAAGAACCTCTCAGGAGCTTTTGTGCGAGCAAGCCAGAAGTAAGGTGATGTATTTACACGTAACATTTTATTTTGTTACTACTTTCTGTACAGCAGCTTTAACCTCACGTTCTATGTTTTGTTGTGGAGAAGCAGCACATCTGAGGTCAATTTATCACGCCTTTTCTATTTAAATTATTTAAAAACAGAAGCAGCAGAATCTTAGTAATTAGCACTATTTCTTAGTGGAAGACTTTTGTGTATTTCCTTGTTTTGCAAGAAAACACAAAAGTTATCACAACATGATAGTTAAATGCAATTCTGTATTTATACCTACAATGTCTCAGTAGATAATGCGATAATTTGACTATTTCATCATTTCTAAATCGCTCCGGTACGTTAGGTAAAAATCACTAAGGGTACTTGATTTGTTCAAAATTTTGCAGTATATCTGCATCTGATTATTCTTCTTTTTCTTGATAATTTTCGATTGCCACATTTTGTTTATTTACTGATAGTAACCTCGAAATGTTTTGCGGTTAATTGAACTTTGGATAATCACAATGAAATAAATTAAATTCTTGAAAATAAAAAAACAAAACAATGTTACTGTATAGTGTCAATGTACGTGGTAAAAGCAGCTACGTTGACGATAACGTTTGATAACAATGTGGTACTAGTAATTGGCATAGTAAAAAAATACGAGTTTATCATGTGATAAATGTGGTAGATAATTTAAAACAATTTTGATGATTCGCAAGTTACAAATTTTAGTACATATTTCATTCAGAAAATTTTACATGCAGTAGACCAATACAAACCGCCGCAAGGTCCTTGATTGCAAATTACAAATACATTATATAATCCACGCTTTAGAGATTTATCATTGATATGATCTTATTTTCACTGTATATATTTAACCTTCGTTTTTATCGTCAAATTTTTCATTAACAATCGTAATGTTTACCCATAAATAATTGTCTCGCTTTGACCTTTTAAACTTTGTTAACAAATTCTTGGATTGATGTCAAATTTTTGAATTTGTTGTAATCGTATATTTACTTTGGTTGCTTGTTAATCGGTTGTAACGAATATTTTGTTGGTTGTCTTAACTTAGCTAATTAATCAGAATTTAGGTTTCTATAGTTATCCATCTTCGGTTTGTGAAGGATGTTCGTATTGATTTCTTGCCATCATGATATTTTTTCCTTTTTTATCGTTATCTTATAATGCAAATCGAGTTGTGTGTGGCCGCGGCAATTCTACTTTGTAATAATCTGTCAAACCTAAACACATTTTTCTTTTATATTCTATTCGACCGTGTCTGCATTTCTAAATCCGAATTATTCATTTCGTTTCTTTCATTCCAAAAGAAAACTCGAATTCTTTGAACTAGAGATCTTGTACATAATTCTATAACCCAGTTATATAAACGAATAAAAATCGTATTCTACCTACATGCAAATTAAAAGAAAAGTAAAAGAACGTTGTAAAGAACCGTGAATGAAATGGAAAATGGATATTTCACGAAAAAGCCCTACCTTTGTTTGATTCCAGTTAAGTTAAAAATATTCTAATTTATTACAACACGGTTTGGCATCGAAGAGGGTAAGTTGGTAGAAACTGTATTCAACCCAAGTGTTGGTAGACCAGTATCGCATTTAATTTTCAATTGTATTTTGTAATTGCAAATAATTGACGTTTCCCGAGTTTACTCGGAATAAATACTTTGAGTTTAAATTTCAAACGAAATTTGACGGAGGTTAAAAGACTCTTTTAAAGTGAAATTTTAATTTGACAAGGGCATTTGTTCATACATTGTTGAACGACATTGGTACAAAATACAACATAGTATTTGTATGTGTGCATAACGGTAAATTGCGTCGTAATTCACTAATCCCGACGTATCTGTAATGTTTATCCGCAATTTATTAAATTTACGTTGTAATTAGCCAGTCGCGCTTACTTTTAATTAATAATCCGAAATATAAAAACGTTTTGCAATTAACCCACGTTTCGTTATTGATTATTCATTCGTCTACATATGATTTTTGGAAAAAAAAAGAAATATCTATAATTGATGTGTTTTACCTTAAAGTGAAAATGCGTGTAGTTAATTCTATCGCGTTTTATTTTTCTGAAAGGAAAAATGACGCCTTTAAAAAAGATTTTGGGGCGTGTGTATTTTTCTTGTTTGTCGGTATTTTATTCGAATCAAATTTGTTTTTCAATGTCCTCTGCCACGAATAATTAATTTAAGTAGAATTAACTTTCTGTAGATTCGTGGAATTCTTGTAGAAAAGTGATTTTAAATTTTCTTTTAAACGCAGACTTATTACCTTTAAATTTTCATTTAACGACTATGGAACTATAATCGTTAACCATCTGTTTATAATTATCCATCAAAATGTGACTTAAAAAAATGAAGAGAAGATGGCGAAGGTTAATTTGCTGGATGTTTCAAGGTCGGGCATACGATTTAAAAAGCGAATTCACACGTGTCCCGTGACATTTTGAATCGACATGTCATTTAGTTTCATTAATCACTTCATGGCCATTTCTAAGTTATGAATTGTACGCATAACGGTAGTCAAAATAAAAATCAGAGTTATGGGAATAAATTCATTCATTACCCCCAAAGATAAGAAAAAGGGGTACTTATTCGTGCGTAAGGTAAAATCGATGAGCATAACGTTTAACTAGACGTATTCAAATTTAGATAATCGCGTCGAGTGCTTCTTCAATTTATTTGCTTATTGAAGTGTAATAAAGATATACGAATAACATTTATAGAGTACTTGAAGTACGCACTCGAAAATAAATATGACAGATCAAAAATTTATAAATAAGTGCGTATAAAATGCAATTCTCATTTTAAATATTAGCCTTGAATGATCATTTAAAAAAATTACATCATTTAGCACCTACGTTTGCTAATAATAGCCACAAAGCTTGATGATAGTTTGTGGGTAGGTTGAGCTTAACAATAGTCTTAATTGTAGTGTAGCTAGTCGGTGACCGATTCAATTGACTCGCAAAGTTTATCTGGGAAAAAGATCTATAAATTATATAACTTCTTATGTTATATTGAAAAACTTAAAAAAGAACGTACGCACCAATCAAAGTTTTATACAGAGTAGGGTAGAGGGTACTATTAACGAACTATTTTATAGTATCGAAACTACAAATAATATAAGAAAACTTAAGGAATTCATATTTTGAATGTTCAGGTTACTCCAGAAACACATACTATAAAAAAAGTTAAGCCAGTCGTGGTAGTTTTTAAAACACCCTGTATATCATCACATAATCTAGGTCACCCATCCAAGTACTCACTGCGAGCGACATGGCTTAACTTCGATGATCGCACGAGAACCGGTGCTTTCAACGTGGTATGTCCGTTGTCGTATTATAACGTGAAAACTGTAGCACATAATTTTGAAATTAACAATTGGGGCATAAAATTTTAGGATTTTAACTGTCCACTATCAATATATGACGTTCCGAATTCCGTGTAAAGTCTTTTTCCCATAATGAGCTTACACTCATTGTGAGTGCGCATCTATAGAGACGATCACTTAGAAATTAATAGAAAATCTTACTGTAAATTAAGAACAAGCTGCTAGTAGTTAATATTGGAAAAAGGTTAATGAAAGCTTTTAGTCACGTAAAATTGATTTATCTCAGAAACAGAAGTATCTATAGGGAATTGTTACAGAACATAAATTATTTTTATGGTATAATAAAATAATAATAATCTTTCTGGAGCACCGTGCATATTCCAAAATATTTTAAATTTTTTTTTCGAGTAATCTGATATGTGCCCCGACATTACAGGAAATTTAAACGCCTATTAGTAAAGTTACATTATTGTTGTGCTGCCATAATTGCAATTGTCATCTTACGTTGACGGCTACCGTGCCGCAATGGATATGGAAAGCTTTAGTGCCATTGACATTTAACATCTAAATTTTATTTCAAATGTTGTTTATTTTAATAACTAAGTAAAAAATATTTTTTTTGCAAAATGCAACACAAAAAAATTTGTACGTTACTCTTGTAAATACGATCCATTGCATTACTCTCTCACATACAGTGCTCGACTACGTCTCGCGCCGTACTATCGTTCGTAATGCAATTGATCTTTTCAACACTTGTAACATAAATAACTATTATTCGTATTATTGCTTTTGATTATTGAATTTCGATGTAAATGTAATATATGGTGCCCCAGTAAGGCAGTGAAGTAACATATAACAAAATTACATAATCTAGAGAAAAATATGAAGCAAGTATCCAATGTTTACGGCGTCCTAAATCTAGCACTTAAGTTGCAAATGAGTTGCCCGTTTGTTTTATTTTATTTATACGGGGTGATCATTTCACAACGAGCCATCCTTAATATCTCGAGAAAAAATGCAAATATTTTTGTGGAGTCAACGGCAGCTTTCCATGTGTCAAAGGCGACATCTTTTGACGTTACTAGGTTAAAGTTAAAGTTCACTCTCTCACCCCCAACAATCCTTACTTTTGAAATTGAAATGGCATCCCTATATTTTTTTCACATTTTTTATAGCGGATTTATCCCTAAATACGAATTCAAAAAGAATTACGGTGACTAGCAAAATGTTGGATAAAATGCAAAAACTTAACTCATCATTTACCGACCTATACATACATAAATAATTAAATTTGGTTAAAGTAAGATATAGCAGTAGGTTAGAGCAGGTATAAAATACAATACAATTGTGTTTTAACATTAGTGTCATGTTTGACATTGTGCAATTACTTTATTTTTCGTTCAGCATTCGCATTAAATAAGGGTTTAAGCAAATTTAAAATTTATCAAAATGGTCTACACTATGGCTGAAACATGTGAAATAATATTAATTTATGGTGAAAACATAAGTGCGCTCGAAGAACGACGAAAACATTTAATGAACGACACCCTCATAAAAACGTCAATCATAACTATGTGACAGAATTAATTACTAAATTTTTGGGAAGTGGCTCCGTGGCAAATAAGAAAAGAACAAATCGAAGAGTTTTAGATGAGGCAGCTCAAATTGAGGTTTTAGGTCACCTGAATATGAATCAAACGGTCTCTTTACGACAAATTTCCACTGACACTAGACTTTCATATGGCTCAGTGCATAAAGTAACTAAGCTCCATAAATTTCATTCGTATAAATTACAACTTCATCAAGAGCTTTCAAAGACGACACTGACCGCAGAAATAAATTTTGCGAAATCATGACAGGTATGATCAATGCAAATCCAAATTTGATTCAGAATATTTGCTTTAGTGATGAATGTTCATTTTTTTTAATGGACATGTAAATAAACAAAATGTACGGTACTGGAGTGATGTAAATCCACACAATTTTAGAGAGGGTCACACTCAGATACCACAAAAATTGAACGTATGGGCGGGTATATTGGGTGACACTATTATTGGTCCAATCTTTATAGATGGAAATTTAGATGGCACTATGTATTTAGATCTATTAGAAAACATGATAGATCCTTTAATAATAGAGGCAATGGAAAATATGCGTGATGAAAATGGAAATTTGATTTTGAATGAAGATCAACTCTATTTTCAACAGGATGGTGCTCCACCTCATTTTAGTTTAAATGTTCGGCAATGGCTCAACGATTGATTCCCCAATAGATGGATTGGAAGAAGACGATCGATCGAGTGGCCAGCGAGGCCCCTTGACTTAACAAGCCTGATTTTTTTCTATGGGGACACCTTAAATCCGTTATTTATAAAACATCTCCTCAAGACCTTGCAGAATTACGTCAACGAATAACACAGAAATGTAATTTGATTCCGAGAGAAGTATTTCGAAAAGTACGGAGAGAGTTTGAAAACCGTCTTTATCATTGCACGGCCAACAACGGTGGGCATTTCGAGCCCTTATTATGAGCAACTTGCCATTTCTACCAAATTGAGAATATTATAAAAATTTTTTTGTTATTTTTGTAGTCTTTCTTTTATAAGTTAAGTTTTTAACTTTTTTATCCAACATTTTGCTAGTCACCGTAATTCTTTTTTGGATTCGTATTTAGGAATAATTCAGATATAACAAAATGTGAAAAAAATATTGGGATGCTATTTAAATTTCAAAAGTAGGGATTGCTGCGGGTGAGAGGGTAAACTTTAACTTTAACCTAGTAACGTCAAAAGATGTCCCGATTAACACATGGAAAGGTGCCGTTGACCCCACAAAAATATCTGCATTTTTTCTCGAGATATTTAGGGTAACTCGTTTTCAAATGATCACCCTGTATATAAATTTCCGCCTTGAATGTTTGCGTTGTTTTAGAAATTTTTCCTAATTCCCCCCATACGTACAAAAACAAAACATCTTTATACTATCATTTTCCATGCTATTGGAACTTCTTCCGTGGCGTGGTCGTAGAAGTCGTTTCACGTCTCTGACTGATGTTTCTTCTTAATCTGCTACACTATTTGTAGTCCTTGCGGATGTTTGGCTATTCATGACTGATTGATCTTCCATGTTAGGTAATAGTTTGTCTTAGTATTTTTAACCGCTGGCGCTGGATGTCAAACTCTGTTAATACGGATACCCTCTTCTTTAATGTTGAAGTTTGACCAGTTTTTGTAAATCTTTATGGGTTCCACGTTTAACCGAACATAATAGTCGGTTGTTGTCGACAGCACTTCCGTTTTGTCAAATTGTATAGCGTGGTTTTTTGAAAGTAGGGTATGCTCAACTATTACAAATTTATCCTATTGCTGCAGATGACAGTTTCTTTTGTGCTCTTTTACACGGGTGTCAATGCTTCTTTTTGGATTGTCCTAATACACCGAACCACACAAGCATGGTATGCGGTAAACTTCAACCGTCGGTATTGGTGGTTTAATATCCTTCACTGCACGTAATTGATATTGCACTTTGCTGTGTAACTTGTAAACAGTATCCACAATTATATCTTTTTAGTACTCTGTAACGTTCTTCACATACGGTAGGAATTTAGTGCCAGATTTTTCAATTGGTGCACGATTATTGGTACTCTGTTTCTTCGGAGTGTGCTTTTATAATTTCATAATATTCAGATGCCTTAATTTTTGTTCAAGTGAGTTGAGGTCACATATTCGATTAGTTCAATGTACTAATGTTTTCAATACAGTTCTCTTCTGTTTTGGATGCTGCTTAGAATAGAATAGATATAATCTGGGGTGTGTAGCACGGAATCAGTACTGAGTGTTCTTTCCTTTCTGAACTTATAGCACCTCCAGTAGTTAAGTTCTCTGAGTAATATTAGGATTGAACTTGGATTGAGAGGACTAATCTTGTTCAGTTTGAGAAAATGTTTCCCGAAATACTTCCATCTTCTGAAAACTGTGACATCACATTCCCTAAGAAGGTGAATGGGTCTCTTTCGACACGCAACAGAATCTGCATGTCTAGTTAGTTATCAAACCAATCGTGGCAAGTGTTTCTGTCTAGTCGGCAGTGTCCGAACAGGAAGCCCGTGAAAATTCTGTCTGCTGACTGCTGAGTAATCCCCATGCCCTTTACCGGTGAAGTTACCTAGTAGAGTTTTGGACTTCCACGGCCCTGACTGCAGTGTTCTGAATTTTTCTATCCAAGTGAATGAACCTTGGACCGTTATCCTTTTTCAGTCTTTCAATGACAGGATAGAGGGGAGTCAGCACCAAAAGATGTAAGAGTTTTGAGAGTTTGGGTAACCAGGCGACCGCACCATAAACAATAACGGGTCGGAACATCATGCAGTACATTCAGCGGAGTATTTTGGGGTTGCAACCGCATTTTTTTTCTGTGAGTCTGCTACAAACTATCTGTGCCCTGGTGACTTTGTTAGTAACATTCACCAAGTGTTCCTTCTAGTTCAGTAACCAAGTGTTCCTTCAAGTTCAGTATCATCTTATCTAGTGTAATACCTAGGTATTTGACCGAGTTATTAAAGCCGATGACCGTCGCACTAATCAGGATTGCTTAAGTCCGTCGAGTTTCTTTTTAAGGGCGAGGGTTACCAGCGTAGTTTTGCTGGGGTTAATTTCCAGGCCAACCAACTACTAATACTTGCCCTGTGCAATATAACAATATTGTCAGCAGCGGATTCCTTTGTAAATAAGGCAAGGAAGATCGTTCACAAGCAGACTCCACTCCGCCTTGGAGACATCCCTGGTGTTATTCACTACAACGATGGCGTCTTCCAGTCTTGCTTCAGCCCTTCTGGTCCTCAGAAGTTTTGCCAACCATTTGACAATTTGGTGCCTCGCCTCCGATGCACGGAGCATGGAGTTATGCGAGGCGTTAAAGTTAATAATGGGGCCCTAGCGAGCGCTGTTGTCCTGATATAGTTATCCACCAATTTCTCCATCGCCTTGAACAAAAAAGGCGAGAGGCCAATGGTTCTGTAGTCTTTAGGGTTGGTGGTGTCTCTCTTTGCGTTCCCAGTCTTTCTTACAAATACCACCCATGCATTATCCAGGCTTTGGTATATACCTCAAGGCCAGACTGGTCCTGAAAATTTTTATCAGGAAATGAGTCAGCTCATTTTTGAAGGTAAATGGCGGTTAGATTCTTTATGCCGGTAACGATCCGTATGCGTTGGTTTTATTTATACTGTATCGTCTAATTTTTTATCTATTTTTCTATATATTACTACATTCAGGAATGATCATTTCATTTGCAAAATGTAGAAAGCGCTTGATGAACAAATATATATCTTTGATGAGAAATTGTAATAACTGTAACCTATCAACCAACGCCGTTCACCCCCCATCACATGAAAACAAAAATTGATTTAAAACAAAAAAAGTTGGTTTTTGAAATTGTTATTGACTGTATTTAAATAAAGAAATTGTATCTAATAACTACTTAAGATTAAGTTAAGATTAGTACCACTTAATACAGATACACGCCGGTTGCATCCGGACGCTACTACTCGGACTCCCCGGATTGTTTCCTTGTATTTTTATATAAATATCTACATAACTTAAATTTAGATATTTTGTAAGTATTTAATTAAAGCTTCGCACCGAACTGGCTCGACACCGAAACGTCTCGGCACCGAACTGTCCCATCCCGTACGTCATTCCAGCAGGACCAAAGTTCTGTCGGAAGTACGCTTGGGCGCTATATCAATATTCAATTTTTGTGTTCTATGCTCATCCTAGTCTCTAGTTTCTTCTGCAAGAGTAAGTCAGGATTCGTGTATTGTGAATTGGCTTTTTCATGCGGTAACATACGATACCAGCTGTACGCTTTCTGTGACTTCACATGACTTGGAACATCAATCTATTGCCTATTGTAGCCATAGAGATCGAAATATAATCACTAAATTAATGTAATACCAGATGATAGATAACCAAGCGTCCATTTTCTCGAACTTCAGGGAAGTCAAAGTCAAGTTAATCTTACGTTAAGACTAAACATAACAACATTGTTTTTAACCTCCGACTATACATACTGTGAATCGGTTTATTGAAAACAAATTAATTTGATTTTTTAAATATAACACAAAAAATTTTTTATTTGGTAATTTCAAAGGCGCCGCCTGAGATATACACTGCTGTATGTTTGTTATGATGTGGCTACACCTTGGCCATGAACAATCAGAGCAGCAAAAAAACTTTGCAGCCTTGATGCACAAGCATTATTTTACATTTTTGCCATGTCGTGGTATGTTATTTTAAAACACGCTTTTTGGTTGCCAAACTTGCTGGCAGCTTTCTGAATATCTGGTTTGTGCTTTAAAGCATAAATCTATTAAGTAATAACAGCTCGGTTGTCTAATGCTGTTGTGCAAATTGTTGTAAAATTCTTTTCTTTCCAAAAAAAAATTACTACTGTTAGTTGTTAAACAAATTTCATTGTATCTTCTCATGAAAGTATTGGGTTTCGAATAAATAGAAATGGGTGGAATTAATTAAGTACTTACTAACTTTTCAACCTTCTAATGATACTCTAAAAGCTTTATGAATTATTTACCAAAAACCGACATTAGGAAATTCTAAACTGCTTATACTAAATCAAAGACAATAGTTTGCAAAAAGATAAAAACAAGGTGGAAAAGTTTGTTCTGATGTCATTCACGAAAATTTATTATGCAAAAGCGAATTGTTCTCTTTATCGATACTCATTCTTCTTCGTGGCAACAAATTTCGTTGCTATCGATACAAAATCGAACCAACACTTATTTAACGACAGCTATGTTTCATTCGCACATATTGTATTAAAAGATTAAAAGAACAAAAAAACGCGGTTCAATAATATACACAATTACGTGGAGTTGTTACGATTTTCAGACAGTTTGGCGCTAAATAAAGGCACGGAAATCAATAAGTTGAAAAAAATAGAATATCGGAAGATACTTATCTAAAATAGAATTCCATTTAATTTAAAAAAAAAACTGTTGATGCAGCGACTTCGACACTAAATTTATTTACGTTTTTTTCAATTTTCGTAATTTGTTCCATTCTACGAAACGTACAAAATTACTTTTCAGTCACAGACGTTGAGAGGCATTTCTTTTTTCTTTATTAATCCAGCAAATTGAATTTATTTTTATTAAAGTGCGCTATGTATTTAAAAAAGTTGTTGTAATCGGGCTAATGTAGAAGCGATGACAATCTCCTTTTTAACAATTACCAACACTTAACAAAAAGGTTTTATTTTGAAAACTATACATTTTGTTTAGTGAAAATATTTTTTTTATATTTCAGTAATTTCTGTTTGCTTTTTTTCTGGTAGGCATTATGAGTTATTAGCTCAAATAACTTTATGAAGATAATACAACAAAACTATTAAGTAATTTCCAGAATTTTGAAATAAATCCACCCGACCTACACGATTTTTTTTATGTTTTTGCGGGCGATTTCAATTATTATTACTTGAACCGTGGTTTTAAATAAAAGCTTTTACTTAGTTTATGTCTAAGATATTCTTGTCAATTTATTGGAACAATACGAATTACTTTTAAAATTATATTTAAGATGTTGATTTGTATACCGTCTATGAAAAGTATTTGCGAGAGTATTTATGTTTTCTGATGTTTTCTTTTTATCGATAATGTTCTTTAAACGTTTTGTTTTGATACTAACAAACATGTAAAACGTTCAGCGATGTAAAACATTTTGCGCTCGAAAAATAAAATTAACGTTTAAGAGTGTATAGAAAGTGTAAAATGTAAAAAAAAATTATAAATATTCGTAACTTTGCCAAGACGAACCAATCCACTATTGCACACGGTTTCGTCACCAAACTATACAGGTTTATACTGATCTTCTGGGACACCATACATAACACTTACACCACAATACAATATTTAAAATGTAGGTACCATACGAATAAATAAATAAATAAAACGACATACCGGCTTTCTGAAATTCAAACTTAGAAAAGTTGGGTAGAAAAAGAAAATTGTGGTTTAGAGATAAGTTTGTTGTATATTAATATTCTTGGAGATACTGGATTGGATCAAAAAATAGTTGTAATTAAATTACAAAAAAACTTTTATTTGAAAAAAACATTATGTAAAATCAATAGTTTTGATAATATCGTCGGCTTAGTCTGTAAACTGCGTAACTCCAAAATAGGAAATTTTACAGGAGGCAAAAAAAAACTGAATAATTAAAAATCGTTATTCACGTGAGCTTTGAAATCAATATATGACATGTAAAACTGGCTTTAAAATCAATTTTTGATGTTTTTTTTTGTGAATATTTTTTTTTCTCGCTAAAAGTGGAGTTACGATTTCTTCTATTTTCTTTTGAAATATGTATGGGAGATACATATTTTTCTACAACACTAACCAATTTATAAATTAAACAGTCTCTATTTTGAATAAAAATCATGAAAAGAATAGTATTAAAATAAAATACTGGTAATGTTAGTATCCTGTATTACAATATTTCAGTATTTTACATAACATAATCAAAACCCTGAAAAAATTAACTAAGCAGAAATTTTGTAATTTTCCACAAATGGTTGAATTTTACTGATGGGGCAAATCATTATAGAAATCATGGTAATCTGCCTCGAGACTCAACTTGAGTTGTTGAAGATGCTGATATTTTTCTTTTTTTATTTTGAAACCCATGGCACTTATTTACTTAATTCTAACTGGCAATAGTTTCCACGCTTCAGTGTGCCGTAATTTGTAAAATATTCCAGTTGGGGTGTATTTCAATGCCTTTATATCCGTTACGACTGGGTCGCCAGTTTTTTTGCCAGGTTGAATTGACGTGAAAAATTGCACATTTTTTTCAAAATTTTTGAAAAATGAATGCAAGAGATATTGCACTTTATATGGAGACTTTTCGCATGCAGTTTGCCAAATATACACATAGTCAGCTGGAACTTTGATCGTTTTATATCTTTTTTTTCAATTAACGAATGCATACAGTCAGCCTCCATTTGTGTATGGCCCTTTTGGAGGTATTTCTGAACTATAGTGACTTTTGGTTTAGGACCAAATTGTATAGAGCATTCGATAAAACCGCATTTCTGTTTTGATAGGTACACCCATGACTATAGAGAATTATCTCTTTATCAGAAGCTACGTTATTAAGGCTTATAAAAAGTTTACTATTATGGATGAAAATTCATTTGCACTAAGGCCACCTTCGGACTCATTCCAGAGGTAGCAATATCCTTGCAGCTTTTTTATGTCAAAAATAGTGAAATTGTGACAAATTAATTTGGTCTTATAATACAGACTGGATACATTTGATTTTGGGCACAACAGTACACTCTGCAAGTCCATAGTGAATACAAAATTGTAATAATTTTTATCAGTAAGTTTTTGATCTCTGGCTTCTTTTTGAGCTGACAATGATTATTGTAATCAATTTCAGATGGATTTCCTGTTTCGTAAGCAACACGAGTATCACACAAATCTTTTTTTGGCCGATAAAGCGACAAGTTTTTTTCTTCAAATATTTTGTGGAATTGATAATGGTTTTAATTTCTTTTCCTTACAGAATTGTTTTTTGTAGACCTTATATATGTGATTTTTAGAATCCCATATTGGTTCTAAATACAATTTTGAGGACGAAGCCCTGCAGTAGTGTGATTCCATCTTTACTAATGAATCAAAAAATTCGTGATGTGCGGGGACAAGAGGTTTGGTTAACGGATGTTTCAAATTTTTCGATACACTTTGTTGATTTTTTGCCCAGTTTTTTATCGCCCACTCGCCTATGCTCAGGGTGTTTAAAAACATTTTTTTGCACACTCTGATATTTACCGCTCCACATTTCAAAAAATATTCAGTGGAAGTTGATCTTCTTGACTGTTCTGCTTCATCTCGCTTTCTTGATGTTGTACTGATATTGACAATAGTGCTTACAAATATTTTTTCTCTTTCCAGGATAATGTCCAGAATTTGTTAAATATTTTCTGTCTTTCCTCTTCGCTGATAGCACGACATTCAATTTTAGAAGTTTTTAATTTGCTGTGATGACAATCACACTTGGGTTTTAACCTCCTTTTGTCCTTTTCTATATCATATTTCCATTTATTATTGATTCTCTTCTGCCTTTATATTGCGCACCTTCTTCTCGCTTCTTTTTATTTACTCTATTAGACCATGTGTTTTTATTAATTTGGCCTTTCGAGATCTGTTATTTAAACCATTTTCATTGTCGCTCTTAACATAGTCCATTTCTTCAAAGGATTCTTGACTGCCACTCACTTTAGTGGCCTCCATTTGATGTAGCTGAATTTCTCCATCTGTATTATTTTCAAATACAGCAAGTAGTGTTTCCTCATCAGTATCTGCATTAGGTTCCTCAATTTGGCTAATGATTTCGTTATCCACCGGGCATGGTTGAACTAGGTGACTGATTTCCCCGTGAATATCCGAATTGTATGGTTGAATTTCACTACCAGTTTCATCAATTAATTCTGACACCGTTAATTCATCAGACTGCTGGGTGGGCTGTACGTCACGTGTAAACACAATTTGTGAAAAATTATTCACATTACTCTTGAATTCTGGTATGAAATCATTGTAAGTTTCTAATTGAATAATATCGGTATTTCTTATACCGGCAATTACGTTATTTACTTTGGATTCTGCAACCAATATACCATCTTCCTGAACAGTGTATATTGTTGAAGAGGCTTCAGCTTTTTGTTCTTCTAAAGCTTTGAATATTTTTTTGATTCGGGTAGACATTTTGCTGTAACAGAAGAGAAAATCTAAGAATACTACGTAAAAATTGATCAAAGTGTGTATTTTGCAATACAATGTTCCACGCGAAAAGTTCGTATCTCCCCGACATGTAGAACCAAGTCACATGCCGTAAAGTACGTATCTCCTGTTACAACCTTATCTAAGGGTTGATAAAAATCATGATTTTTAAAAAAATCAAAAAAATCGGATTTTTGATTTAAATCAGATTTTTTGATTTTTTAAAATGAACTTTCAAACTTAAAAAACCTGCTGAGTCAAAAAGGTGTTTTTTAACCATTAGACTAATATAGAGTTCATTAGTTCATCAAATGATAAAAATAAAGTATACGCAAGTCGAACATCAATCAAGCAATATACCATTATTAAACCTTACTCACAAGAGATCCCAAGCCTAAACTTATTAATATTAATTAATTGAGGAATTGAAGAGTGATAGTCGTTAAGTCTAGACAATCCGACACCAGACAATACATACTGTCCTTATTATCACATTGTTTATTTGTTTAATCCCACATAACAACAATGTTTGCGTATGATTATTTAATATTTATAATATTTTTATTTATAATGATTTTAATCATGATTTTTTCGAGTGATTTAAATCGTGATTTTAATCAGTGATTTAAAACATTTGATTTAAATCACTCAACCCCTGCTTATCTTCAAATAAAATATGAAAATTGCATGCTTGTGCAAATATCTGTAAATCATGCGGAAAAAACTGTTTTACCTACCTGTGACACAAATTTGAACTAGAGAAATTAAGGAAATCCCATTGAAAACCACTCACGTTTTAAAACGAACCTACTGACGCTATAGTTAACACTAAGAACAGGGAGATACGCAATCTTCGGGTCAAGAATGCGCGGGAATGTGTTACGCAGTTTTTACAACGGAAATATTATAAAAACATATTTTCTATTGGAGATAGGAATGTTTCTAGCAGGTGAGTTGCTAAATTTTACACCAGATGGTGCTGAAACCTCGATTTCGACCATACGTGGAGTTACGCAGTTTACAGACTAAGCTGACGATATTCAAAAATAGGAAAATCTATATAGGTTTAAGGACCCTTTTGTCTCGACGGAATACACCTAAAACTTAATCAGATCCCTACACGGACGGCCGGCCGGCCTCGAGACATTAAGTTTTTGCTTCATTATAACGTTTCAACTCCAGTTCGTTTGAAAAAGTGAAAAAAATGGATGCTAAAATTTTCCGTTTGGAAATCTTATTTATAACATCTGATTAGCTACCGATCATTTTATTTTTTTTTAAATTTATTCGAAACAACGAAATTTTACAATGTGACAGAAACGTGTTTTTTTAGGTTTTTTAAACAATTTTATTTTTAGCTTTGATAATATTTTAATTATTTTAACCGTGTGAATTTTGCACTTTGGCATTTTAATAATCTTTGTTTGACTACGTGTTTATAATTTATTGCTTACTGAACTTACCCACAATGAGATTTTTAGGCGTGTGACATTCGTTAGTTTCTTAAACTACTATTTTTCTAATTCTAACCTCGAATTTTGATTAGATGGAATCATATACATGCTGATCTAAATTATGTAGGCACTATTGCTTACTTTGTTATTATGGGAGCTACAAAGTCGGTTAAATTAGCAAACTAACAACATTATGATGGTTGAATTAAAAAGAAACAATTGAATGTCGCGTTTCCATGATATTCACAAAAAACTACATTTTTAAAAAGGAACACCCTATATATTTTTTCACATTTTCATTAAAACTTAATTGCTGGACAAAAATGTTTTTATAACTTTTATTGATAAAATAATCAAACTTCGAATTATCGTTTTAAATGCCATTCAATATTTATTTTGTCTTAAATTTTACAATGTATAACAAAAGATTCGGTTTATAAACTTAACTAGACCATAAAATAGAAAAAAATAAATAACTTAATATTCCACTAAATTATAACCCAACAAATTCCTGTTTCCTTCTTCCACCCCCCACCCCCTATCCCCTCTTCTCTAAACTTTCTATATTTCTCTTCTCCTCTCCTCCATCACTTTCCTCCTCTCCACCACCTCCCTCATCCATTGTTTTCCTTCCCCCTTCTCTCCTGGTAGTAACTTCCATTCCTTTTCCTCGTGTCTTGTTTCCCTACATCCCTCTTTTATATGTATTATATTTTCATTTTCTTCGTTTCCCATTCTGAATCTTGCAATCATTCTTATTTTATTCATTCCTTTTCCCTCTGTTATGTACCTTGGTGTCTTGTCTGTCATTATTTTTATGTATTTCTCGTTATATTTTTCTTCCTTTATTTTTGCCCTTCTTTCCTGCTTCAATGTATCTTTATCTCTTGCGAATATTTCTTCCTCCATCTTTCTTCCCTCCTCTCTTAATCTCTTTATCTCTTCTCTCGTATCCCACTCTTTCATAGTATTTTCGTCTTTCTTCTTCCCCATATTTTACTTTCTGTGCCTCGACCTCTTTCCAACATTCATATAGTATTTCATTTTCGTTCCTACTTCCCATTTTTCTTCATACCTTACTGCAATTCTTCCTGCTTGTATCCTTATTTTTTTATTTCTAGTTCTTCTTCCACTATATACCTCGGTGTCTCCTTCTCTAGGCCTAACGTCCACCTCCAGTATATCTCCTGTATCTTCTTAAGTTCTTGCCATTTCCTCCAACCCCAAATCTCCGCTCCATCAGTACCACACTTCTTACCAACTTTTAAAACATCCATCTCCTTTTCGTTTTAAATGCCTTAGAATGAAGTAGCCATCAAACAAAACATGTTCAACGTTGTAAACTTAAAAAAGAATGTGGTCACTAAACCAATAATGTACTTTTAAATTAACATAATAAATAGAACAAAACGGCACCTTGTAATTGTTAACATTTTTGAGTTCTTTTAACCCATGGATGCATGACTGGGGTCCAACGGACCCCTAGTGAATTAATAAATTTTTTGATGTTTCACTTTTGGTTCTCACTATGTAATAGTAATCTGAAGGTCACTCCTATATACAAAAAGTATCTTCAAGAGACTTTCAAATATATACGCAAAATTCAACCAATTTAGAAAAAAACATTTCAAGCAGTTCATGGATTTTTTTGTAATTAAAGTTACATTTTGTACATCACTATGGCCAAGGTACTTATGGATACATGATCAGTGTTTGATAAAATTCTGTTGGCAAATATTTAAATAAATCAAATACTGGGTGTTCAAACATAAAGGTTGTCGAGCAATTACGAGAAAACCAGATGGATTAAGACATCAACTTTAATAGAAAGGCGGAAGCAATTTGGTCAAACTAAAATACGATAATAATTATCTCTTGAGCAGCAAAATCTTAATATGAAATAAGGGATCTGGGTTGGAAACTTAGGTCATTACTTGTATCGTGGTATGTTTCATTTGACTTTGTAATGTAGTTTTTGGATAATATAGGGTTCTCTCTTGGTCATCAGTACAAGTAAACTATGTGACAGTTACGTAAATAATCTAGATCAACTTTCAATTTCTAACAGTTATTCCGTAAAGAGGGACATGCACTTCTTTAACATTTTTATTTGTGAAATGTTCTTTATTTCTGAACGAACAGCATGGTCAAAGCAATGTGGCTTGTAACTCAAGTACTTTTCACTTTCAGCGTGTAGAAAGAATAAATTAATAGTACAGAAAAAACAGACTGTCACTGATCTGATTTATTTGAAAAGTCAATAATTACTAATTAATACCATATCTGGCGTTACTCGTCTGCATTCGGCGTTTATTCTTTGCTGCAAATCTTCTCCAAACGTTTGCTTTTTCAGGTACTTCTCTCAATTCGTGGTGATATTCATCACTCCAAGTACGGCAGTTGTAGATTCGTCTGAAAAGCAGATATTATACGACAAATTTGGGTTTTTTATTAGACCTCGCGCATGGACAAGTTTCATACTTTATGATTTCAAGATAGAGTAAATACTAGATTTCGAAATTTCCACAGCAACGGATGCCACTTCCGTAGCATCATTTCTTACTAGCTTGTTACGGTTATACTTTCATTAGCCACCTATCCTGTCTCGTTGAACTTGAAAATGGGCCTTCTAAAATGGGTCTCTCTCGACAACATTCACGAACATTGAAAAACTGAGATGCTGTTTCATAGGAATTGTTTGGAAAGAACAATTGCACCATCTCCGTTCATTCAGCAATTGTAAAAATAATTTTTGGGTAATTTATTTTGAATATCAACTCTTTTTTAACAATGCAACAAATGAAGACAGAGTTAACCACTCGTATATGTCGATTGACATTTAAATTGTTTACTTTCAACAGGTAGACAAAACGTAAATCCATAGACAAGACATCTTCATGAAGCATGTAAATATTTGAAACACACATATTGACAAGATCGGTGGATAATAGCATACATAACCGCAACAAGGCAGTGAAAATTGAAGATCAGTTTAAAGAAGCCTGTGATAAAGAGAATAAAAAAAAGTGTGATCTGCTTTTTCTGCACTATCGATTTATTGTTTCTACACCTTGCAAGTGAAGGGTACTTGAGGCACAATAAAAAGCGTGACATTGCTGTAAATTCTAAAATAATCATTTGACACATTTTGTTAAAAGGGCGCTTACCTCTCTTGAAGGAATGATTGTTAGAGATTGAATTCTCTTCTTCGCCGATTGAAAATCATATCGTCTTTCCATTTATGTAAATGTCACATAGTTTACTTGTAATGACTAACTTGATGACCAAGGACATTATTTTGTTAAAACATCCCTACACTACAAAATCAATTGAAACATCCCCCGATACAAGTAATGATCAACGTTTCTAAACTAACAATAGCAGACCCCGAATTCCCTATAATAGTATATTATTTTACTAG
This sequence comes from Abscondita cerata, assembly GCA_030710515.1. Classification (NCBI taxonomy): domain Eukaryota; kingdom Metazoa; phylum Arthropoda; class Insecta; order Coleoptera; family Lampyridae; genus Abscondita; species Abscondita cerata. The sequence continues at coordinate 18,503 of JALBCR010003430.1, read as the reverse complement.
GAGTTAAACAATATAATTGTTCAGCTTAAAAGTTTGTTGGCGAGGCGTTAGCCGAGACAGTAAATTAAGCGAAACAATTATATTTTTTAACTCCAAGTGAAATATATTATTTTTTCTTCAAGCGTTTATTGCTAGTTTTCATGTGTAATTTTCAAATTTTCGATATTCTTGAGTGTTATAGTGACGTTTTATTCTCGACGAATCAAGTTGGTACTTTACTGTTATATTTATAATATGACATAGCCGAGGAACCAACCTCTAAACAAAAGAACTGGTGCTTTTAATGTTTAGACAGTAAAAAACGTTTTTAGCGTCTGTCAGTAGTTCAATAATATGCCGTTTTATTGTCGCTTGAAGAAAAAGATTTTTGAAGGGGAGACCACCTCTGCTCGAGGGATGATTATTATTGTTTGACCAAATTGCGCCCTTCCCATTCCTAAAAATTTGACATGCCTACTGCAATAATGGATCTTACGAATACCTAGACAAACATCTAGGGATGAACCTCATGACTTCTTTGTTCCTAATGTTAGTACACAATACTAATACTAATTTCAATGCCCTTCTGAGCATATAGAAGTTGATAGAATTGTAACTTTGTAAAAAAAAGTTATACTACATGAGCCGAAGCCCCCTGGCGGAACTCCCATCCTCGAACCCTTCCATTTTCCCCCGTAATTCAATGCTGATTATAATTATATATATGTAGATAGTTTTGGCCTAGGATCTACAAAAACTGAGTCTATAAAGGATCAACAAGACACACAAATTTCGGGTTTTAGTGTATAAGATACGGGAGGTGCACCAAATTAACAACAGCACAAAATAATTCGAAATAATGTAGAAACGGTTAAAGAATAGATTCAGATATTTGCCCAAAAATTTTATGCTAAACTTCCCAAACATTTTAACATCAGGATGACATTAAAAGAAGATTGCTTTAATTAAACCCGTTTAAACGCAGACCAGTGAAAGTAAAAAATTTGAAACTGAGAGATATGATAGATGGTATCTTGAGATGAGCACCTTGGATAAATTTGGCCGGGAAATTTTCTCTTTTTAAAATAAAGTTTTATAAAAAGAATTAGAATACGGGTCTCGTCTAAACTTACTTTAATTTTAACATAGTATAGTTCTGGTCCAGTAAAATTGATTTTCAAAAAGTATAATCAAGGTTTTCAATAAGGGATCTGGTCTCAATATTTAAAGGAGAGATAAAGAATTTATTGTCAAATTAAGATGAGGAAGAAGAAAACATTGTGTGATATTGAGTTTCAAAATTTCCACGTAAGTAAGTGTTTTCTAATTTATAGTTGATGATTCATTAGTGGTGGCGGTAAAATTATACAGGTATGTTAATTTATTAACATTGATTGTCTGTAGTAATACTATTAAGGCTGTTCTCTCAGGGAGCTATAAAGTTTATGTAAATTTATCTCGCTTATTTTTAGAAATGTTTTCCTGATTTTGCACAAAGGTATAGCTAACATTATTATTTACGTCGTGCAAAATAATAGAAAAATTGTTTTCCTTATAAGTCCAAATTTCGACTCCTGCGCGACATAGATAATAATTTTATGACATCCCTATTTTTTTTAATTTTTACTTAAAATCATTGAGAAAAATTAACATTAAGTAAACGATAAATACTGAAAACTCTTGGAGAATTGTGAAATGAATGTACTCGCGGGCGAATTTTTCTGAGCGCAACAGGCCAGACTTGGAAGCCGATTAATATTAATAGATAAATAATATATTGTTGAATTGTTGATGTCAATTTTTTTGTACATGACGTGCATTTTAAACAGTTTTAGAAACAGAAAAAACAACAAATAGCTATTTATGTAACAAGAAATAAAAATAGTGAACCGCCTACTAGAAATCTGAAATTGTCCCGAGTGATAAATCCACCTTAAAACAATTTTTAAGTCTTAATGGCGTCCTTGTTTGACAATGTTCATAATATTATTTTCGAAAACTAAACAGAGATAACCCGTAATTTTAATCATTACCAATCGAAACAATATGACTTCGTATCCTCATTTTATCTCTGGTTTTTTCTATCAATTAACAAATAACTAGTCGTTAGTCTTTTTAGTGATATGATACTAATGTCTTGAGCAGATTACAAAAATAGAATCAACTGAAATTAGTGTCAATACTTAATATGATGAGAATTCCTGCAGTTACTTGATAAATGTAGATAAGAGATAGGTAGATTCAGTGACACCCAAACAATGTTGAAAAGAAATTATTACAAAAACACATAATTGTTTTTTAATCGATTTTGCTTGACTAGAATTATACTTGCTTAAAATTAACACAAATATTTTTTATTATTCACATTAAAATTCGACCAATGTAGTGAACCTTTCTTTCATCATTGTATCTATTTTAAGCAATCGCTGTGCTGTTATATTTTATGTTTACATAATGAATATATATCAACATATAAATAATAAGGTGGATTAGTAAGGGTTGCATGTTTAGGTTTTAGTGGTTTTCCTAAACTGTGCAGCAAATAACAAACAGAAAACACCAAAAACTGCACCAAAAAACTTTACTCGGACACGTGTTTCAATAGCTAAGCTATCATCATCAGCGATACCGATACTAAAATTAAAAACAATAGAAAGCTTATACAGGGTGTCCAGAAACTCTCCTGACAATCGAAGACCGGAGATTCCTCAGATAATTTTATTTAACCCAATTCACCTAGTCCGAAAATGCTTCCTAAGGGAGCTAGAGCTCTTTGAAGATGGCGCCTGGTAAAGTAAAAATTAAAGATAAACTTCGCGAACTGACAACAATTTGACAATGAAAAACGTAGGTTTTAGTTTTGTTGGCAGTTCAGAGCCAACTAGTGCAAAAATATAAATTTAACTTTAATGACAAAAAAACAAACAATTTTCAAATCCATTTTTCTAGAAAACGGTGTATCCTAATGACTTAAAGTAAGAGTACCTTTTAGTACTTGAAAATTTAATAATCTAGTGTCACAAATGCTTAAAAGTTAAAGACAAAAAAGTTATGCGTTAAAATAACCGTTGACCTACCCAAAACGGACGCCTATGCCCGGTTCTAGAAATTCGCAATTGATGGAATCGATTCATCTCTGAAGGCTAAATAAGCATACCAGTTTTGTTTTTCTAAGTAGAAGCGTTCTAAAGGTATTTAAAAAACTATTTACAAGGCGCCATCTTCAAAGAGCTCTAGCTCCCTTAGGAAGCATTTTCGGACTAGGTGAATTGGGTTAAAGTGTCTTAAAATTATCCGAGGAATCTCCGGTCTTGGTTTGTCAGGAGAAATTCTGGACACCCTGTATATACTATCTGCGTGTCACGCATCATTAAACTTAATCGATTCTTAGATAACCTTAAATAATTCCGAAAATCCTAATGGACCGTCTTTTTTTTTGGTGCAGTTTTTGGTGTTTTCTGTTTGTTAAATAGACGCTGCAGTTTAGTGTTCCATTCCTTTGTTTGAAGCAAATGCTTTGCCAAGACAAACCAATTCATAATTGCACACGGTTTCGTCACCACACTATACATGTTTATACTGATCTTTGGGGTACCGTACATAACACTTGCATCACAGTACAATATTAAAAACTCTAGTATAGTTAGTATCGGGTCGATATATACGAGGAATGCTGCGATTGTATATTATTTGCATCCTTTCTTGTCTTGAATTTCTTTGATATGTATGTCTAAATCAGAAAGTAGCTTGACACAAACTGAAAGTACTTTGGGAATAATAGGATAAATAATCGTAAGTCTATAAATTTAGACTAAATAAATAGTATAATATTTGTTTTTTCGTCACTATACTCTAATAAATAAGTAGAAAAAGGCAATGAAATTTTTATGTTTTTTTTTCTGTAGATATTTCTAGCATCATACACCCATAAATTCATGCGAATGTTAATAAAAAAATGAAATAGAAAACGAAAACATTAAAAACCATAGTTAAATTAAGGGAGGGGGAAGATGTACGAAACACAGTTTACGTAATTGGAAATAAAATCGATACTAGCGGCGCCCATGGCCATACCGAGAACTAAACCAAAATTGAATTCAGGGCGTGAAACTTAAATTTATTGTTTACTTCTTTAGTGTTACTAACTTTAAATTATTGGGTTCATTAAAAAAAAGTGTAAGGAATAAAAGTACATGTATATTTATGCAAATTAAAATTTATTTAAATATAACAAAAACAAACATAACCTCCAAATATAACAAAAACAAAACTAACATACAAATAATAAATTCAAGTTTAAAACATAAGTAAAATGAAAAACTAAATTCTGTTAGGTCCGGTTAAACAAATGTTAAATAAATAACCTTAACAACAATGACATTTATTACTATAACATTTGTTCAACCGGACCTTAACCAACATAACAACATTCTAATAATAAACTTATGTACACGTATTTATAAAACAAATTATTTTAGTAACATAACAAAAGTAACAACATTAAACTAGTAAACGTATGTACAACATAAATATTTGTAAACTAAAAAAGAACATTCATTCAAACAAAACATAACAGTAACTCCAAACAATAAAATAAATATGTTATTTACAACAACGAAAAAAGTATATAATAAAGACAAAAGTAACAACATTCTTCTTATTGCTATATGTGACTAATCACATTTATTTAATAAATTATTGGACTTCTTCTTGAAATCTTGAATGAAAAAAGAATAACAGATTAGTATTTGTTTTTAGATTTTTTAAAGTTACTTAATTTTTCTTGCCGTTTAATATCATCATAATACTTTCTAATAATTAAAATAACTGATTTAATGATTTTACTTATAATATAAAACACATAACCATAGTGTTTCAATGAAAATAGAACCATATCACGAATATGAGCCAATTGGAAAAGAAGTATAATTCAAACGCCTTATGCCATCACCAAATTCTTTAGAAAATGTTAATTTATGATACGATTGTATATCTTGAGAAATAAGAGACGATGAACAGAAATTGCAATCGGAAATACTAATTTTTCTAATTAAAAAGCCAGAAACATAAGAAAGCGTTTGTAAATCAAATGATTGTTACATCTTTAGAAAAACTAAGAAAAACAACTGAATTTAATTCATTCTTAACAATGGCATCATTATTTTGGGACGTAGGAGCAGGGTGTTGAAGAAATTGCTCTAAATTATCAAAAGTTGCGACAGAATCAGGTTGACAGTTGGCGCCTCTTACACCATAACGCGTAATGTTATTCAATAAACAAGTCTTCAAGGAGGAACAAGAAGGATTAGAATTACCAGAACCACAATGCTTTATTGCACTGAAAAGATGCTCAAGAGGATCTTGATTCAATTCCATATTTCCAACACACATTTAAGAGTAGAAATCCAACCTTGTTTACAATTTGGAGCACTGCAAGTTTTAGAAAAGTCTTTCCTATCGATGAAAGCCCATTTATAAATCTTTTTAATGACATCCAACCAAAATTCCACATGACCAGATCCGTCTTTAACAGCACAGTGAAGTTTTTTACCCGACTTAGACCCTAAAGAATTCCCATTCAAACTATCAAAAAGGGTATCAATTAGTTTAACAAGATCTGCCGTTTGCATGGCTTCAGAAGGAAGATACCCTTCACTAACACAATTTTCAATGCCAATTGCAACAGATAAACTTAATGTCCGAGCAGCAATAAGGACCTTCATTTTAATAAAACTATTTTGAAGATTAAAATAATAGAGGCGAATTCTTTGAAGACCCTGAAAGCGCCGAACAGTGGAATCATATTCATAAGGGGAAACAATGTCGCAACGTTATTAAAATCATATTTGATATTATAGTTTGACAACGCTGTTCGAGTGTTTTTTAAAAGATGAGGTGGATCGTGCAAAGGAATAATTTTTGATTATTTACATGAAAAAGGGGTCTAGGCCTGTCAAGTCCTGTTATCTCTTACTAACTGAGACAGTGCAGAAGAATTTGTACTTCCCTAATCACATATAATGGCAACCACTGTGATGTCAATTTTTTACAACTTCCGAATTAAAGATTTAACGATGAGTTTTAAATGTACAGTTTGAATTTGGTGTTTAGTAAAATAATAAGCAATCGGGTGCTTCCAAGCCCTACTCAAACCACAAATCATAAATACTAATGCATGATCCGCACCTTCATTCTTACGACCAAGCTCTCCTAAATCTACATGTCCGATAACTATCAATTCCAATATCATAGGTAAAAGTAGGCCAAAGAGACACTTCATCGAATATTAAAACACAATGACGATAAATTAAAACCGTTTTGTGAACAGTAAGAGACAGTTTTTCAAAAAGATCCTTATTTACACCAGTCTCAAATGAAATTCCTCTAACCAAATTCTGTAAAGTAGATTTTGTTGGTAAAGGTAAATAATGTCGAAGAAACATATAGCAATGTGGACCCTTTTTATAGAACGTAAGAGCAAACATTTAATTTGGAGACTCCAAGTAGCACGTTTTACTTTGAGGTTTCGAAATTGACTCTTAAGAAATTGTAAACCGACAGAATTCATATTTTCTTTAAGATCACAAAATAATTTAGTATTACTGAAAGCCAAAACTGTTTTTTTAAAAGAATTTTTGGTTTTTGTAATGATTTCCTTAATTTACAAATTTCAATCCTTAAAGATTTGATGCAAATTTGATAGATGATTTAGAATTAAGAATAAGAGAATGTAAAGAACGAGATCGTTTTAAACCTTGTGTATAAACACTCGGTGAAGACAAATTGCTACTGCTGTGATCAAGTGGTTGAACATTAGAAATCGAAGGAAGTTCTTCGGAAGTGTTGCAACATAAAGAATTCGATTGATTCAAACAAATATTATTTGGAGTTGGAACAACTGTATTAATCTTATGAAGACGTGTATGTAAAGAATCTGTAAAACCATTGATTAATGGTAAAACATTGTTCTGTAAAATGATTTCACAAACGTAACCTTGTCCGGAAAGTTGAATAGGAATATTTAAAGCAGACTCCATTGAATTAACCCAAGCACTTCGAAAATCTGCATACTAATAACCCGTGATTCAAAAATTTTTTCATACATATCCCCCCTTAATTAATCTATGCTAAAAACTACTCATTTAGCCGTATTCATAAAACTGAAGGATATCCTTGTCAGTACAAGGTAGAAGTATAAGGTTTTGAGTTGAAGAAAAAGGTAGGAGTATAAGCATTTCCTTTTTTTCATATTCATAACGATTACCTTATACTTGCAAGGATATCCTTCAAGAATAAGTAAAGGGTGTTGGCTTGTGTGTGCCGCGGCAGGTTCCAACCTGTTTACGATGGATTGTTTATTTACGGTATTTATTTCTTATCGGTGTTATTTGAGCACACTTCGATCAGAGAATATGTATTCGTCAAGCAGCGATAGTGAAAGTACAGAAAAGATAATGCTACAACCGAACTGCAGTTCATAGCAGATGAAATTGCCAATGCCCCCGTGATTTTAGAAAAATCCCAAACACCAAAAATAAAAACTAGAAAGGATGAGGCTATTAGAAATGTTACCAGAAGTACGAGGTGACATTTGGCAAAGCACTGGATGCGAAAGGCTTTTTAAAGAAAATAAACAATATGAAAGGAAGGTTGAAGAAAAAACTGACTTGAAAAAACTAGAAATAAAGCAATAAAACTGTTGGAATGGGAGAAAAAGTTATTGAAGGCTATGGAAGGTGACAGTAATCCCACAATTGGAAGAATCGGAGGCGCAATGCAGATTGGTATTGATGATGGATTTACTCAGCATAGAGTGAGTGAAGCTTCTACTACGCGGGAAGAGACTGAATCAGTCATCAAACCACAGTCTAGTAGTGTCAAGACTGTCGAATCTCTTCCGCCAACAAGAAAAAAAACAGCAACAGAAAAGTACGAAACAAATGAAACAAAAGGACTCACAACCAAAGATTTTCAACGGCTAGTTCTTTTAGAGCAGTATCGAACAAGTAGAGTTAATACTATGAAAAAAAGTTGGAGAGGATGAAGCGGGAGGAATCAACAGCAAATATTGTTAACGGGGGGAGGTAACTTACTACAATATGTAAACAATTCATCAAATTTTCTCGTACAACGTTATTATATTGACAATTTATATTATATATTATGTTAGGTACTTATTAATTTTTTTGTAAGACTAAGGTATTTTGAGTATAATTATTATCTAGTTTGTTTAAAAATCTAGTGTACTTAGATGATAGGATGGGTTTAAAATATAAAAGATTAAAGTAGGTATATGTCTGATTTATTATTAATATTATTAAAAAGTTTGTAATAAAATAAAAATAGAACAGTTTGCGTTAATATGTGAATAAACTTATTATAATTATTCGAAACTAAATTAAATTTGAACTTTTATTTTATACAATTTTATATCCACATTTAATTATCAAAGTTGTTTATTACAATGCTCAAATTTCTTCTGACTTCTTGTCCTTGCTGGCGAAGAGGTAGATCAACTTAGTCATTATCATTGTCATCTTCCTCTGGCACTTCTTCTTCAGGTGATTCAAAATCGATGTCTCTCAAAGTTTTTGCCACGTTATGAAGGACAATACAGGCAACAATTATTTTTGGCACATTCTCTAATTTCACTCGGCAAACATATTGCAAAATAGGAAATCGACGTTTCAGTTGACCAAAACAACGTTCAATTATCACTGTCTCTTTTTTTTAAAGTTTATTATAATTTAGTTCAGGACCTGGAGCGGGATTTCTGAATGGGGTCATGAGCCACGGCTCTATACCATATCCATCATAGGCAAGTAGCACGACGTTGTTTTTATTTTGTAAATGAACCCTTATTTGTGAATTCCTCCATATTCTTGAATCGTGGACCGATCCAGGCCAACTAACGTCCATACTAGTGAACATTTCTCTTGCATCACAAGTGACTTGCACATTCAGTGTAGGATGACCTTTTCGATTGACATACTCATCACCATGGCGATTTGGTTTCAGTATTCCTATGTGGGTACAGTCAACTACACCAATTGCTGTCGGAAACCTATACTTGCTTTGTCAAAACTGTTTCGCATCCATAGGTTCATTATTAGTAGACGGAAACTTTATCCAGTAATTTGATTGCGGTCAATTACGGCAGTCACTGTACGAGATACTGTAGCTTGACTCACACCCAGTTCTTGACCAATGCCTTTCTGATGCCCAGGGTCACTGAGACAGCGTAAACATATCTTCATTTTTAAGACGGATGTTAACGCACCTCCTCGAGTTTCAGCATTTATTCCCAAAAAACTGTTGGCAAGCCATTCCACATTTCCTCTTCAAACCGGTATAATTCTTTGTAATCATGAATAGGTGTTGATAAACGCTGTTTGTAGTGTTCAATCTCTCTCAGTTCCACAATATCTGCCATCGCTACAACTGATCACTAACGACTGAGTCTGCTACTGACCACACTCAGAATTATTGAAGGATATTCTTTTATTTAGTGTAAAAGGTAACTTTTATGAATAACCAAATACTTTTTGTGGAGGATATGCTCATACTCTATAAGTATAAGGTTTTACTCGGAATATTATGAATGCAAGCTGAAGGATTTCCTTCATATTCTGGAAGTATAATCATAACCTTTTTTTTATGAATACGGCCCATTGTGCAGTTTTTTGGTGTTTTCTTTTCTGTTTCAGATAGACGCCGCAGTTCACGCTACTATTCATTCGGTTAATATAAAAACTATTTCATTTAATGCTTTATAGAAATTTATTTGTTCATGACCTTTTAAATCAATAATATGCATTAAACAGCAGACGCAATAGAGTTTAAAAAATTAATTTGAAGCAGACTTATTAGATCGTATCTAGTTACTATTTATCGAAGTCTGCAGTTTCATTGCATAATATCAATTACAATAAATTTTGTTAATGTCTTAGGATTCCTGTCCGTAACTAATGAATAAATCTTTCAACATTAAAAATACTTAAAGAATTGCAGGTAATTTATTGTCGGCTGTAACATAGATGTGATTCTACTTAATCCCTGAAGATTTAATGAAATCTGTAATGTACCGAATTAAATTTGGAATTTTAATACCTGAGATTTGACATAAAATTCCGATTAGTAATCTCGAACATATATTGTTTCTTGTTTTTGTTTATTTCCATTGAAAATGTAATTCCAGAAATAATCTTCATTAGTGATCAATTCTCTTCGGTTTAATTTATTTTGGCCTAACTCTAACGGATGTTTTTAATTTCATACAAATATTTTTTATCTAAAATTGGCTACGTCTTCAAACAGGATCTTAGTTCAAATATTTGGATTTTTATAATTGTTTGTTCTCATAAGTGTTCTCTTTATGTTTGTTTCCAAAAATATCGCATTTTCGACTACAAACATGTGCAAGATAATGCAGATATGTATGTAGTTTTAAAATGATTGATGATTATCAAGTTATATAACGCTCATCTAAGAATAGTCACTGCAACGAAGAAACCTTTATCTAAAAATACATATTAAAATTATCTGGCATTATGTGCCACCAGATTGGAACAAATCCAGTAAATCGAATTACCTACTCTGTACATAATGATATTGGGTATAAATAAAATTTTTCTGCATATTTTGGCAACGACTTATTATTTAGACATGCGAAGTTGTGTATATGTATACAAATAAAATTGATATAACACAAAAGTTATGAAGCAATTAATCATAAATTTTGTGGAACGGTTACACGTTTAATTATTCACAATCTCATGGTACATGACATTAACAGAAGTATAAAACTAATGTGCGTTTAGAATTTTGTTGGATGTAGGAAATACGGTTCGTAAATAATTTTCGATCATACGTCGAGCGATGTATAAAAGAAATCAATCTTCTTTCACCATTATAGGTACATATTATCAAATAAACATAGTTGGTGATACGCCCACGCTATTACGTGATCCACGCTTAATGTCCTGTAGGTAATAGAATAATTTAGGAGTGTCTTTTATATTTAGAATCGGTAAGTTTTGAAATCACGGAACAGCAACATTAATCACTATATCATGTTCGCCCTTCGAATTCTCTTAATTTTTCTAGTGGAAATTGCCCCTAAAGAACATTTCAAGTTACATTGCCACTGGGAATAATCTGCTAAGTTGCTGAAAACTGAGTTTTATGCAAGTTTAATTAATAATAAGTAGCGTGTTTCGTGAAATTGCCAAGGCACTGCTTGGTTATGCATCCGTCGAATAGCACATTTGGAAAATCGATTTTGTACAAGTTGTTCAAAATGCAAATCAAATGTTCGCCGAAGACGTCCAGCTTTTTGGCTAGTTACCAATTGCACTAAAAATTTGCGAACAAATAAGTCAAAGTTGTAATATAGCATTATTCAAAATCTAATAAAAAAGAAGACAATAAAGAAAAGCAAAAAATAAAGTGATATTAGCGTCTGTTCCCATCCCTTTGTATTATAACGATATTATGCAATGAGATTACGTTGAACAAATGTTACATTTTCAAATGCGTAGAATAACAATAAATTTTAAATTTTATACGAAGCCGTGTGCGTTTACAAAGACTTTGTTTATGTCTGTAGCAGTAAGAGTTTTGGATAGTCGATTACTTTCATTGCATTACAAACTGACATTTCCATAACATACACGATCGTAAAATAGGCGTCAGACATGTAATTTTTTGCACATCCTTTATAAAATAAGAAATAGTTATTTTTCTTCAAGCGACATTAAAACAGCATATTATTGAACTACTGGCAGACGCTAAAAAGTCTTTTTACTGCCTAAACATTAAAAGCAACAGTTCTTTTGTTTTCACAACTATTTAGAGGTTGGCACCTCGGTTATGTCATATTATGAATGTAACAGTAAAGTACCAACTTGATTCGTCCAGAATAAAACCGAATTTTATAATGAATGATAAAACGTCACTATAACACTCGAGAATCTCGCAAATTTGAAAATAACACGAAAACTAGTATAAACGCTTGAAGAAAAATAATATATTTCACTTGGGTTAAAAAATATAATTGTTTCGCTTAATTTGCTCTCCCGGCTAACGCCTGCCAGCAAACTTTTAAGCTCAACACTTATATTGTTTAACTTCTAGTAAAATAATCTACTATTTTCTTCAAGCGGCAATAAAACGGCATATTATTGAACTACTGGCAGACGCTAAAAAGTCTTTTTACTGTCTAAACATTAAAAGCGACAGTTTGTTTTCACAACTATATAGAGGTTGGTACCTCGGTTATGTCCTATTATGAATGTAACCGTAAAGTACCAACCTGATTTGTCGAGAATAAAACGTCACTTAACACTCGAGAATTTCGAAGATTTGAAAATAACACATGAAAGTCAGCAATAAGCGTTTGAAGAAAAATTAGTATATTACTTGGAGTTAAAAAATATACTTGTTTTGCTTAATTTTAACTTTTAAGCTCTACAATTATATTGTTTAACTCCTAGTAAAATAATCTACTATTATAGTATCAAGGCACTAAAGTTTGATTTTTCATGACGAATGTGTTTTAGTTGCAGAGGGGATAGGCGAGGCAAATAAAACACGTGCCTCATGAAAAAGAACTTTAGTGCCGAGGTACATATTATATTTTTTCCGACATCCCAAAATTTGAACAAAATCTGGCAATTTTATAACGTTCTTTAAGTAGCAAATGTAATCAGCTGTTTTCTTTTTTACGTAAAATGTTTCCACCGCGCATGCGCGATTCCAAAATCGTCGTATAATGAATTACTTTAGTGCCGATTTTATTTACTTTTCACTACCGATTTTTTTATACTTTAGTGACGATTTCGGAAAATCTATTTAATGCAACTTCTTGTGTAGATCGGGAAAAGACAAATGCAATACCGTTTTTTAAATAATTTTTTCAAGGCGTGCAAACTATGTTGTTATCGTTTTTGAGTCATTTACCAAACAAGTTCAATAAAATTTGAGTAGATTAGTCATAATTTATAACAATAAAAGGAACTAAAATATGCAAAAAATACAAGGTGTACCATTTCAAAAAATCAAGTTTTGTCGTCATACATTTTGTCCACCCTGTATATGCACAAATAAGTTTCCGGAATACACTCACATCGCGGTTATTACAGTTAGAATAAATTAAATTGACTTATACAGGGTGTTTCTGCAAGGTGTGTACATGGCTTTACCAGAGGTTCTCTGGCTCAAAATAGACCGTTTGACACCAATTTACCTATAACCAAAAGTGTACCATAAGGGCGCCAGAGGGCGTCAAACCTTCCAAAAAAATATTTTATATTGGGAACAACTCGAAAACGGTTCGACGGATTTTGTTCCGCTTTCGTATGCGGAGACGTTTTTTTGTGTAATGTGGACAAATTTCTGATGCTAGGAAAAGTCGCTTTTATACGGGCACTGTCGAATAAATGATAATATTTTAACAAGCGTCAACGATACGAAACCAAATAAAACAAACAATTTAAAAACTTTTTTCCTTCTTGTTAAATTACGCTAATGTTATTAGTTCGATCAGAAAAAAATTTAAATCATATCCCTGCAAGGCGCATCCATACGCTTAGAAATTCAAGTAGACTGCTAGTAGGGTATACGATCAAATCTATCATTTGTGACATTTATTTCCGGATCTTTCAAGATTACTCACATTTCTATTTGCGATTAACTACTTGAAAATGGGCTACACATTTGCCGAACAGACTGATATACTGTTAGTGTTGGGCTTTTGCAGTGGCAATTGTCGGGAGGGCGTGAGGGTTTACGCAGAAAGGTTCTCAAATCGGATTGACATGATCGCATAGGCTACTAGAATAGTAGTCTACTTGAATTTTTAAGCGTATGGATACGCCTTGCATAGATATGATTTTAATTTTTTCTAATCGAACTATTAACATTAGCTTAATTTAACAAGAGAAAAAAAAGTTTTCAAATTGTTCATTTTATTCGTCAGAATTATTTTGGTTTTGTATCGTTGACGGTTGTTAAAATATCATCATTTATTTGACAGTGCCCGTATGAAAGCGAGTTTTCTTGGCATCAGAAATGTGTCCACATTACAAAGAAAAACGTTTTCGAAAGCAGACACCTGCATACGAAAGCGGAACAAAATCCGTCGAACCGTTCTCGAGTTATTCTCAATATACAATATTTTTTAGAAAATTTTGACGCCCTTATAATGCACTTTTGGTTATAGGTAAATTGGTGTCAAACGATCTATTTTGAGCCAGAGAACCTCTGTAAAGCCATGTACACACCTTTCAGAAACACCTTGTATATAAACATGAGATTATTAATATTTATTCTATAATTAACCTCATTAATGAAATGCATGGTTTTAACTTTAAACAAGATTTTAATACAATAAAGAAACGAAATGTACAATTGCTATTGATTAAATTTAAATTAATTTTAAATAACGCAAAGTGCACGTCGACCAGCAACATAAAAATATATTTCCCATACAATCTTTTTTCTGTATAAAAATATTTCGATTAGATACTTGATGCACTAACCTTATTTTCATTTTCTGACGACGTAATGGATGCAACCTTTTGTGACTTTGAACGATGACCTCTATGACCTGAGTTTTGTTCTTTCTTTGTTGATAACCTTGAGCTTATTTTCCATACTCTTCATGTTAATTTTCCATTAGTGCTTTGTTACAGTAGTAAATGGAGATGTGGATTTTAATCATTGATTTAATTCGATAAGATTCGAAAAAGTTAAACATAAACAACACGTGATCATCGGAGACGTCGTAGGTTGAGAAAATTATTGGAGTACGAAATTGAATATATCGTTCTTACTAGATCTTAAATCAAAATGAGCGCCACTTGTTTGTTCGTTAAGAGAACTGACGAATAACATTCTTCAACAAGAAACCGACAGGCAAGAATGAAATCTAATAATTAAAACAGCGGTAACGATAAAACAGTAATTATATTTAGACATTCTATTTTCATATCGGGGTAGGTGTCCGCAGCTACTTGCCTCGCAGGTGATAGATTCTCGTGAATGTTAAAAATAAACCCCGTTTTAGAAAAAATAGTACAAATAATATAGACAATAAAATTTCCAATATTTTTTTTGTATAATCGATATTTTGTGTCACGTGAATGTCATATCTCAGTAATTACTTATCGTTACAAGAAATAGTTTAAACCAAATTTGATTAGATTTTGGGCGTAATCTGTCGACCCAAAAGGGCTCTTAACCTACATAGATTTTTACATTCTTTGAACGTTTACAAAAATATTCCGATTCCACAATTTTTTCAAATAAAATTGTTTGTAATTTAATTATACACAACTTTTGTTTGATCCGACATTCAGATATGTGAATTATAATTGCGTTAGTAATATCTCCAAGAATATTAATTAAACAAAAAAAGTTATAGCACGAAAGTTGTTGTGGAGTACATTATGACAACCTTTATTTAAATAATTGTTTTGCAACGCAATTTTCTTTGAGACACAGTTTTTATGCGATTTTATATGTTTATTAAGGGATATATGGGACTTTGCGCGAAATGCTTGTTTATATAGTATATTCCGAAAGTGCACAACAAAAAATTAGTGCCACCATAATATTCATACATTTTTAAAAAGCACAATTATTGTTGGGAACAGAAGCTAGGTACATTTATGTACAGTTTGGCCATATTATTTATATTTACTTATTTTAAGATTCATTTTTACTTTACATTTTATGAATAAGTTGGGGAATAATGCAACGGTTTCCAAACCGAAAATTTTAACACCCCCTTTGTTCTCTTTTTCCAACGAATTATAGTTAGTACGTTATAATAAAGCAAATAAAATTTGTGTTCGATGGCCTGCCGGCCCTCCGTTTGTATCTAAACAAGATACCGTAAAACGAGGTTACTTTGCTCCATTTTTTAATAGGGTTTTCAAATACTTGTGAAAATCGGTTCCACGTTTTAAGAAAATATTTTTATCAAGTGAATGTACGGTATATGATCATTCACCAGAAAAATTATTAGATTCTTAGCTTTCAGTAACATATTGGGGCAAAGTTAGGCCATATTAAGTTTAAAGTGACACCAGAGAAATGTTAGTTCAAACTAAAAATATGTGTTGAGAAGTAAAAAAGTGCTTTATTACAAAGGTAACAGTTAAATAAGACAAAACGTAAATAAATAAACTAATATAAGTGGAATATATCAACTCAATGGGTTTAAACTCTTACAAATCAAATTCAAACTATCAATACAAAGCATAACTACTTTCACCAAGTAATTATCATACGAGAGTATCTGACCAGGAAACAGCTCTCCTTCATATGTGAAAATAACATATTTCCCTGCTTCTCGGACGATCTCAGACAGTTGTAGAAGATCTTTGCAAGATTTTTCTCCAGAAGCTATGGCGACTGTTTCTTCATCATCTAGAGATTCTCTTACCATATTTGCAAAATAAGTTTCAGCATCATCACTAAGCGAGTCATCTACTGCATTTCTTACTTTCCTACTAGACTTTAAATTCTTTGGCTGTGGTTTATTAGACTGGGTTTCTTTATCATCTAGGTCCTTAGGTAATTTTTAACAAAAACAATCCCATTTTTTATCCACAAACTCCAAAGTTTCCAGGAATGAAGATTCTACTGTAGTGATATCACTATTATAATGAGGAATCATTTTAGGAGTTCATCAATATTTACTGGGTAAATGCCGCATTTTCTAAAGCAGCATTTGGTTTAAGGCAGTCATGAGTTTTTCAAAAGCAGTGGAAAATGTTGTTTTCGAAGCACGGTACTTTTGGAACCTTCAATGTATCCTTCCACTCAGATAATATTTTGCTCTATGCCACTTTCATTGGATGAAAGAAAGCCAAATCTAGAGGCTGTGTGAGGTGAGTGTATTAAGTGGTAAGCACACAAATAAAACATTATTGGCTTTACACAGATTTAACACATGGACTGATATGTCTGATAATAAGTTGTCGCAGATTAAATCCTTTTTTTCTTGTAGCTTTGTAAACTTCGGCAGCATTAGGTTTTTAAACCAATCTGTAAAGCTGCAAGCATCAAACCAATCACAACTAGTATTAGTATATCGGGCTCCTTTGGGGCTATTTTTTGTCCATGTGCTCCACATGCAAGAAGATCGATAGATTACGAAGAGTGGCAAGACCTCTCCAGCAGCGCTGCCAGCAAACATGAGTGAAATGCTACTTTTTGAAGAGTTTCAAACCTTTTCAGAATATTTGCACCCGAGCTTATATATCACTTTTTTTTTGGCCAGGGTTATGGGTGATGTAATGTTGCCAGCAAATCGTACGGTGACTTCTTGGTGACGTTTCAAGAAACCCAACACCCATTCGTGGCTAGAATCATTGTTCTTAAATTGCATCACATTTATAACAATTCGCGTTAGGTAAGATTTAAAAATCATTCTCAAGTTCACAGGGTCTAGTGGGAATCCAAATTCGCTGAAGCCTAATATACAGTTTACAAATGCAGTTTCTTCTTCTTCAGAAAATACTGAAGGCCGACCAGGCCTAATCTTCCGGTTACCTTTTAATTTATTGATAATTGTTCTACGGGAAATTTTAAACTCCTGTTTGGCTTTCTTTTGAGACATCCGTCCACTTCGGACTGCTGCTAAGCAGAGTTGTAGGGTCTCCTGTGCATAATTTTGATACCTGCGGGAGCCAGCTTTCCTCTTATATGTTCTAGGCATAGCTGTAAAAAAGAAGATTTAGACGATTATTATCATTATCTTTACTTGGTAGAAAAATCTTTAAAAAGACATTACCCAGGCTCATTTTGGGGATGTGTATGGATCAAATGACAAATTCCAAATGTTCAGCAATCCACGTCCACCTTCAAGACGTTTTAAATAAAGTTTTTTATTATTATTATTATTATTATTATTATATTACTATTATTTATTATTATTATTATTATTACTATTGCAGTGAATGTTAATTAGTTTAATTATTCCTTGAATTTAATAACACGTAATATACAACTAGATTTCTATGTGCTATTAAATAGTAGATAAAATCAGAGGTACAATTTGGACCTGGGGATACTTTGCTCCAAAACAATGCCGGTTCAAAGTATCTTCATAATCGGGCAATTTAACCTCAAAACAGAAATTAATAAAAGAAAAATATGTATGAATTTATTTTTATTATGTTTGGTACGTTGTTCTAAAAGTAATAAAGTACTACTTTGAATATAAACACAATTTACCTTATTCATAAACAGGTGTGCTTACCAATACCTAATTTTACAGCTGTGATTTTAGCATAACATGCCATGCACTTCGATGACATTCTGAAAATACTTATAAACTGACGGGAACAC
The DNA here is from genome assembly GCA_030710515.1 of Abscondita cerata. Taxonomy (NCBI): domain Eukaryota; kingdom Metazoa; phylum Arthropoda; class Insecta; order Coleoptera; family Lampyridae; genus Abscondita; species Abscondita cerata. The sequence continues at coordinate 164 of JALBCR010003430.1, read as the reverse complement.
CGTGTACTTTATTGAAGAGATCGACTAGAGTGTAGTCCACAGGAAACTGCTTTATACAGTTTCTTGCAACTGAACTATTTCACAATAGATGGCGATAGTAATTATTAAAACTTGGAGCATTGTATCCCCTGAAGGAGCAAAGTAACTTTGTTTTACGGTACCTA
>JALBCR010003429.1:0-254869 GCA_030710515.1 Abscondita cerata | reverse complement strand
AAAAATTAGAATAAACCAAACTACGTATGTACTCAGATATAAAATCGAGGAATCAATTTTATTAACGGTTGTTCTAATCGCTTTTATGTTTTTATCTTCTGTAAGTTTTCATTTTACCAAACGTCCTAACAAACCCAAACCTGTTGAGGTTTATACAGGGTGTCCCGTATTTATGGCGTCAAACTTTACTAGCAGATTCTATGTTCAAAAATAATGCAAAAAGTCTGAATAAACATAGGTGGAAAGATGTTTCCCTGCTGGAGCTACCGCCCTGAAATATGTGACCTCAAGACAGTTTTTATTTAATATCATTGCAAATAATAATGGTAATAGAGTGAAATTTGGTGAATTTACTAACTTTTATTTTCAAAAGATGGGCTAATGGCACTTTAAAATTTTACTCTAGGGGGCATAAATAGGGGTGCGATGGAGTACAAACTACTCCCAACTTTTTGTACGTATTGTTTTCTCGGTTCTTATGTAGAACTATGAAACAACAAAAAATGTGTACTTATTGAAACTCGGTAGATGAACCGTTTCGAGTAAAAATTGATCTGGAAAGTTTTGCTGCATTGATTAATTTGCGATGTTTGTAAAATTTTGCGATCATAGTGGCCGTTGAAAACAAAGTTGAGTGAGTGTTTACTCGTGTTTATACGGCAGAGTACTTATTTCAAGAATTAGCAGATATCCATCTCTATTTATGGTTCCGTGGCAATGCACGAGCAGCCGCTCGATTGTATGCAAACCGTTCCCACATCGTTGGCATCCTCGGTACGAAGTGTTTGAAAGAACGTACCGTAAGCTACGTGAAAGTGGAAGCTTCAAACCGCAACCCAAGCTGGCACCTCTTGCGTACGTACGGTAGCTATTGAAGAAGCAGAGCTTGACCATGTAATGCAGGAAACTGTCAACAGGTATACGTGCTCTTGCACATACGATGAGGATGGCTCGATCAACTGTTCATCGTGTTTTGCAGGAAGAAAACCTGCATCCGTACCATTTACAAAAAGTGCAGGCGATGGGACCGACGACGATCGTTCGACGGACTTCTTTTGCTGTTGGTGGATCCAGCAAATGAGTTGCAGCCTGATTTCAGCCAACATGTGTTGTGGACGGATGAAGTTTGTTTATTCGGGACGGCTTTTAACAGCCGCAATAGCCATATTTGGGACTATGATAATCCACACGCTATTGCGTGAGAAGAAATCAACAGCAGTTTACTATTAACTTCTGGGCCGGAATTGTGGGTAACTACGTCATTAATCGTCTGTCCCATCGAGTTCAATAAGTATACATTTTGTTGTAAAAATTCTGGAATTTTTATAATTCTACATAAGAACTGAGAAAAACAATACGTACAAAAAGTTGGGGTAGTTTGTACTTCACCGCACCTCTATTTTATGCATCCCTAACAAAATTTTGAAATTGCTATTAGCCTATCTTTTCGAGAATAAAAAGGATGGTAAATTTACACAAATTTCACTCTATTATCATTATTGGTTGCAGAGATATTAAATAAAAATTATCTTGAGTGTTCACACATTTCAGGGCGGTAGCTCTCTTAGGAAGCATCTTTCCACCTATGTGTATTCAGACTTTTTGCATTACTTTTAAACATAGAATCTACTGGTAAAGTTTGACGCCTTAATTATGGGACACCCTGTATATGTAACTACATATTCCATTTTCTACATAATATGTAATACCGTATTAGCAGTAATACTGTTCCTAAAATTAGCAAAAGAAGTAAGACTTAAATTAGTTCATCTTGCATACTCGGAGTAGGGTTGTTTTAAGCGTAGCTTATTAAATTCTCCTGCAGAATGGAAATTACACGAATGCAAAATTACAAGTTCAACACTGTCCTTCGATTTACTCATGAATTTATATACATTATAGCGCTTCCGTTAATGGCTCCGATATATTTCAAGAAGTTTCTCCATTACTCGGCTGTTGTAGTAGATCGTAGTTATTGTTGTCTTTGAAAACTTGAACTTTAGAGATAAGCTTCGATGAAAAGTTAGCTTATTTGTTTCTATGTTAGTTGTAGATTAGATGTATTTTCCTCTATTTGCTCGTATAGTTTTAGAATAAGTCGTATAATGTAAAAATAAGCGACCATTATTTTTTTTTATTGAATACTACTGTTGTGTAAGATGGTTTTGGCCACATACCAATTGCGATTTGATTACATTCTTGATTTAGAATGTATTCCTGGTTAACTTGCGTGGAAAATTGACTATTTGTAATAGATGCAAGGCGATTGTGGGTGAATTTATTGTGTTATGTAAATTTGTACAGTATCAATTCAATACTTATACAGATAGGAATAAGGGAAAAGGAAATTGTAATTATGTCTTTGGGCATATCCTGAATTAGTTACTGGAAATTAGTTCCTTTTGCTTATTACCGACGGAGACGCACAACTTTCGATATAAATTTAAAGATATTATTGTAACTACAGTAAATGTAGCATTCTTTAACTTTCAGAAAACAAGTAGGTAGACCATAAAAGTTTCCAGTAAATGTCTAGGCTCTTAAATCGGACTCGAATATATTTCAAATCTGAATGGAAACCATTTAAATACAATTTATGACTTTAAGCGAAGTTCTTTACTCGAATTACAAACATGGAATGAATTTCTTTTAATTGGATTTAATTTACATTTAGAAGCTCATCAAACATTACCATAAAATTTAGTTTTTTTAAACAAGGTTTCCGTATTACACAGGTCTGTAAAGGTCCATCAACAGCTTAGTCAGTCCTTCGTAGGAACATTAACTTCCTAGGTTTAGGGAATTTTGGCCTTACACTTTCACGCTATCTCAGGCGGGTTGGTAAATAAATCATACATACTGCTGTTTGGGAATATTCTTAAATAAGTTTTGTAAAATGTAAACATTTTGTTTAAAATTTTCTAAATGAACACTATTAAACAAGTTATTTGCTGTAAAATATAAATAGATTGTGGGCTGGTAGTGTTCATTTGTGTAAAGATGGAGCAACATTGTTTTCGCCATATTTTGAGATTTGAGAAACGTTGATTGGTGTAAACTAGAATTTTTGAATCTCTACGACGGAAAGGGAGAAGTAAAATAAATGTACTTTGTTCCTTCTTTTGATTCTATTTTTTTTTTCAATTCAACGCATTGGAAGTGACTTTACAACTGAGTCATTTGATTTATATGTGTATTAAATAAGAACTCTAGTGGTCTTTGATTAATCAAATCAAACTTTAGAACGAACCCCACACCGGAAGACCATCGATGACGACCTGTGGGGAGTTTACTATAACGAACCACTACTGACTAGGAGACATTTTCTGATCTCCTGCTTACTGGTAACGAAAAGTGAATTGTTTATTACATGGCATCAAAAATAGCGCCAAGGTAATCATAGTAAGTCAAATAACGGCGGTGGGTACTATAAAAGAAATGTTAAAGGAAACGGAGAACATAATAACAGAAACCGCAGAACAAATATTATGAGAGGTAAAAGGAAGGAAAAAGAAAGTGGTGGGATCAAAAATGCCTGTCAGCAACACAGGAGGAAAGAAAAACCTTTGTCAAGCTACAACAAAGAAGAACAAGAAGTAGCAAAACGAATATGGACTACCTGGAAAAACACCAAAAAGATGGAAACGTAAGACAACTGTAGAAGTTAACACCAAGCGAAACAAAGCGACAAACAAAGATGGAAAGACTATTTCATGAACCTGCTGAATAGACTAAAGGCAGAAAACCATGAGGAGAGAGTTTTTGAAGGACCGGAAGAAATCAAAGCGCTCACCTACGAAGAGCTAGTAGAAACATTTAAAAGTTTTAGAAAGGGAGAAGCGGCAGGAGAAGATAGGATACATATTGAATTGATAATAGCAGGAGGAAGTGAAGCATGTAAAAGGCTACATGCAAGACTCTAAAAAATAAGAGCGGAAGAAAGACTACCGGAATTCTGCTTGAAAGACTACTGGAATATGCTTGCTAATCCCGCTATGTAAGGTCTTCTCGAAGATTTTACTGAAGAGATTGTAGATACCAAAGTGGTTTTAGAGGATCAAACCCAACAGACCACATACTTAGCGATCAGACAAATAATGGAGAAAACTTGGGAATTTAATACAGATATATACCACCTTTTTGTTGATTTCCAACAGGCATAAGATTCAATAGACAGAAGAATACTGTGGAGTGCAATGCAAGAACTAGGTATCCTCAGAAATTGATAAGATTAACAAACGTAACTTTAGAAGACTCAAAATACAAAGTCCCAGTACAAGGCACAACTCAGTCTTTCACAATGAAAACCGGTCTAACACAGAGTGACTGTTTATCCACGTTACACTGATAGTAGAAAAGGAATACTACCAATAAGGGAAAGGGAACAATTCTTAACAAAGCAAACCAAGTAGTAGCGTTTGCTGACGATGTAGATGTGGTAGGAAGCCTTCGTGGAACTGGAAGGAAAAGCAAGACAAGTAGGACTCAGAGTGAACGAGGAAAAAACCAAATTTTTGAAAATTACGAAAGGTGAAAGAGGACAAAACATAACTTTAGTAGACTTCAACTTCGAGGCGGTGCAGTTCTTTAAATATTTGTAGTAAATGATAACAATGACATAGAGGAAGAAATGCGAACACGAAATAGCAGGACAATAAATGCTATTTCGTCATGAAAGACATATTTGGGTCATCAAAGTGAAACAAGGCTATATAAAACTATAGTGCGCCCCATAGTACTATATATCATTGAACGTGGCACATGACGGTAAAAAAGGAAGGTCTGCTAAACACCTTTGAAAGAAAAGTAGTAAGAACCATAGAAGGGCCGATAAGAGAAGGAAATATATGGGCAATAAAGTCAAATGCTGAAATGGGAGAGATACTGAAGGTAGAAGCATAGTAGCAGCAATAAATGCAACCAGAATTAGATGGGCGTGACACCTAGGTAGGTTGATAGAGGAGTAAAAAGGAGTTTCCAAGAGAATATTGAGGGAAAATTAAAAATAAATTGTGTAAAAAATGACTTAAAGAAACTGGGCATTAGAAATGGAGAAGCAGTGTCGAGGGATAGGAGAAGATGGAGGATCATTGTAGAATCAACCAAGACCCACTTATGGACATAAAGCCATTATGATAATGAATGGTAGACAGTTCAATTAATAAATCAACAACGAATTGACAAAGGCAGAAGAAATATCCACAAAAATAAGATAGGATACAATACGATTAGTTGATGAAAGAATATAACTACAAATTTTAAACAATATTTGAAAGCGACAGTACTGAAACATGTTAAATCTGAAAAACAGAAACTCTTAAATTAAGGAACAATAAAACCAAAATTTAAACAAATATATTAGAAACTACGCATTAATCTTAAGTGTGCAAAGTATGCTCTACTTTAACAATGAAAAAAGATTTCGGTTAATTAATTTTTAATTTTGACAGGACTCTTTATCTTAATCCGGCTCGTTAATGAATGGAGAGAGGAAACGTAGCACCCTCTCTTGGCGGTAAATTGAATCTAAAGTTAAATTTTCAATGATAGTCTGCAATTGTAGAAAGTACTTTGTTTGCATTACGGACGCAAACCGGTTTTTGAGTAGAATTTAAAAATAAATAATTCCTCAATTTTTTTGAACGTGACTTTTTTTGTACAAGCCGTGCAAAAAATTCAAAGAAACGTTATGTACAACTGTATTACGAAAATGCGTACTGAACACCTAAATGGTGTCAAATCGACACGTGCAAAATTAAAAGAAAACAAACACAACTCCAAAACTCCTAAATCGAAAAAATATACCAAACACATGCAAAAATAGGTTGGTAACATTACGTAAATTGTATTAATCAGCCAACTAACAGAAAAACCAGTTACTTCATCAACAAAATTAAAATACGTATATTACAAAGTTAATGCCAAAGGAACGTGTATACATAAAATACTACAATCTAAAATTCGAATACTTTTGAATTGAACAAAGATTTTGACTAACTCGAAACAAATCAATAAATTTTCCAAGCCGTTAAAGAGCAAAAACAAGGAACAAAAGATATACTGGACTAAAAACTGTAATCCAAATTAATAAGAAATGATTTGTTTCTTTTGTTAGCGAACTACTTAAGCAAAATGAAGTGAACAAAACAAGTATTTACAAGTCGGTTGATAAAGCGTGGTCCACAGAATTATTATTATTATTATTGAAAACTACTTAAACGCGGTAAATCGGTCTCCAAGTTTACTGAATAAACACAGGACTCACGCGAAAGTTGGGTCACTCACTAAATGAAAGGTATTTACGATTACTCGTACGTTACGCCGTACATCATTGTCGAGATAGCCTAGCGAAGGTCTCTGTAACGGCAGAACGAATGAAATAATAGGCTTCTTCACGGAATAGTTCACGTAAAGGTCAATTTTACACAGAATATTCTCAATGACACAAAATTCTAGTACAGGTTCTAAATGAAATGTTCTCGACAGGATAGTTCAAATTCGCAGATTAATTCAACATACAATTTTGATATTGTTTTATAAAAATGTTTCCTACAAAATAGTTTAATGAAAGCACAGAATAGTTCAACAAAACATACATTATTTCAACATTCAGTTATCTGGTTGACTTTTAACACATATAAAGCCGCCTTCATTTTCTTAATACAAGACTTCAATATTCTAATCGTACAGGTTAGGATGAAACGGCTTCCACATTTTTCCATAGTTTCTTCTCTTAATTTTTTACGATTTTGCCTTTAAGAAAAATCTTTTCAACACACCCGATACTATTCAACATACTCCACGTCAATCCTAAGATTTAATCACGGGACTGGTTTGATTGGTAATCCCAATTACGCAGTTTAATTTTAACGCACGCAATTGTACACCACACCTACCCTTCTGCCATATCTCGACAATTACATGCATAGAGGAAATTCAATTCTCAATTGAGAGTATTTTTTTTTCTCTAATTGTGGTTTATATTTAAAGTTGTTATCTTTTAGGTGGAGGTGGAGATGAGCTGAACAGTCTCAAAATTACATGTAAGCCGACGTTAAAGCCTCGATAAAGCCCTCACAGGTTTGGGCGAAACGTCGGTCTTACATGTAATTTTGAGACCGTTATTTTCAACCCCACCTCCACCTAGAAGGATAACAACTTTAAATTTCAATTTTTAAGTTCGCTTACTCTCAGTCTAAATATTGATAAGAATTTTTATGAACTTTGTACGCCCGCAGAAGACATTAAATTGGCGACAGACTAAAAGGTTATCAACTACATTAATTAAAAGAATACGAAAGACTAATTTTTCATTTCAAAAACGCAGCCCATCTAAAAAGCGGCTGACAAACGACCACCTTCAACTCTAAAGGTGTTAATAGAAAAATATACCGAGTAAAAGGTAAAAGTAAAATGAATACATGTAGATGGGTGAAAATTGAACAACTTAAGATTTGAAAGATGCAAGAACTAATCTTCAATTATTAAGTCAGAAAAAATGGCACAAGATATAGAAGAGTAGAATGATATGAAAGAGGCATATGTTCTGCAGTGGACAAACATGGACTAATACCGAGTGATCATAAAGTTTTAGATAAGATGTGGCTATGACTTGACATTAGCAAATTTTTTATGTCTTTGATAACAACATGCATATTGTTGGTGGTTGTATATACAATACATTTAAATCTTTCCAGAAACTTAGCCAAACAAGCAACAGAGCTGTATCCACTCGCCGTTATTGAACATACAATTACGGAAGTAAGATTTATTAATAAATCTTGTATGTTCTGACGAAAATACCATTTTTTCATAAAAATTTGACAAACATTGTCAATTAATTGACGGTTATTAGCTGAAGTTATGAAAGGCAAGAAAATTTGGCTAACGTCAAAGTCATACATAACCACACCTTATCTAAAAATTTTATGATCGCTCGATATAAGATGTACAAGGTAGCACAAAGTTAGTGCCGTATTTAGTGCTAATTAATTAATAATCGGAAAATCGAAATTTAATTGGTACAAATTAGTGTACATATCATTAGTTTCTGATTGATTGACGTGAAAGAAAAGAAAGATTGCTACATGGTTTGATGCATTCATGTATAGCAGATTTAAAGGTATTAGTTATTTAATAAATGTTGAATACATTCATAATAGTAATCCTATATAAGTCAATTCACATTTCAACCAATTAATCACTGTAAATCCTCTTGTTTCTGTTGATATGAAATTTATGTATGTCAATTCAAACTGGCATTGTTTGAAGAATACATAATGGAATTTGAATGAATATGTATAAATGTTTTCACATCATAAAATTTATTGATCATTTAAATTTACAATAAACAGCGCACTAAATGCCCAGAAAATAAAACGACAACTTGCTAATGTTATTTACTAAATACAATAACATTACTCGTGGAATTTCCAATGGAGGCAAGTTCCTCATGTCCGAATAGTAATGAGGTAATTCAAAATGACATTGAAGCGGTGCGTCTTATAATTGTTAAGCGAATATTTATATTTTAATTGGATACAACCTTTACCGTGACAAATTAGCCACTTAATGCAGTTTTTGACAATGAAATATAGGAAGTCATTTTAATGTTGGGAATATTTTTATATAAATAAACGGTCTTCAAACACAAACTTTCTACAACCGATTCTGATATATTTTAGGGTTGGATTCTATAAAACTTCACCTAGCTCAAGATGACAGGTATTATCAAAATTGTTTTATCATTGGAGTTGATTAGAATTTTTTAAATGAAGCCTACCTTATTCTTTATCTTTTAGAATGAGGCAAATTAAAACCAATAACGTTGGAGATAATCTTAAATTAAGATGAATTGTTAATTATTTAACTTACAGGGTTTCTCATGGTAGTTAATTCTAGTTTAAAGCTTAGAATTCTGAAATTTCAATTCTAAAATATTTTCAATGCCACACCGCTTCTGGTTATATCATAAGTCGCTATAAACTTAACTCATTTTCAATGGAAACCCTGATATATTATTTCATTTTTTATTTCATAATAAGTTCTTTCCAGTTTTCCTACACCTATTTATTATGTATTTTTAGATATGATTCTTTTCAAAATTTTTATAACATGATAATTGATTATCATACACAGGGTGTTCAAAATTTGACGACTAATTGCATTAATGTCAAAGTTGCAAAAGTTCTGTTTTCGAAATGTGACACCCTGTATTTATTAGATAGTCGGATGACTATACATGGTCATTCGCCCAACCAGTTCATTAAAAGTTTATTGGGATGTCATTTAGATACGTCTTTAAAAATGTGGGATTAACTTTGGTTTCAGGTGTGCTTTTCTTCTAAAATATTTTCAAGTTCCTGTCACTTCCAGTTTAACCGGAATTTGCTGTTAACTTGTTTATTTTAAATGGGATGTTCTATTTATTATTTCATTTTTAGATTCGGCGTGAAATTCTAAACGGATTTTATATAGTATATGTCCTATACCTACATCTAACTGTTTTTCAGATTTTTGACTTGGAATAAAAAACGTGCTTCCTGCGTAACCTGTTTTGGAATAACATATTTCTTTAGTTTTTGAAAATGATCTCTTTTATTTGGCAAAATGTTGAAAAATGAAATCCCTAAGTTTACATTTTTGTAATTTTTTAAAGTTAAATTTAAATTTTGTTATAGCCACCCAAAAGCATAAGATTGAAATATACAACCTGGCAAAAACAAGTACGAGAAATACATCTGCACCATTAAGAGATATAAAATGTTTCCTTGGGTAGGGGAAGGTCGGGCAAAGTGGCCACCCTAAGCTTTGAATGACTACCTCTTCAATATATATCAATATATTTTATGTTATATTATCAATTTATTCTCTCAACCTAATGTAGTTTCCATATCAGATTGTTATTTTCGCATATAACAAAGTATTTAATAGTATTTATAAGTTTAAAAGCGAAATGGGAAATTGGCCACTTTACCTACCCAGGTTGGGTAAAGTGGCATAGTCTCAATAAAATTCAGTTTTTGTTACATTAATTCAAATTTTATTAAAATTTCACAAAGAAAATAATGAAATAAGACAAAGTAACTCAAATTTTCTTAATTATTAATTGGTTATCAACTTATCAAACTCAAAATTTAATGTTAAGAACAAAATTCGCAAATAAAGTCATTATCTTCGTCACCACAGCCTGAGCATGCTTCATGAGCCCATCGTTTACAAATAGAACACTGTATCCAGCCATCATCATGTTTTGACTTAGACCAAGTTTCCCTGCAGTAAAAACATTCAGGGTCGTCATCCATATCATCGTCATCAGTATCGATGCATTTCTTAATTTTAATTTTAGGCTTCTTAGCACTTTTATTTGAAACAATAGCAAATTTAGAAACTCTTTTGGAGTTTTCTTCTGCTCCTGTAGTGTTTTTTCTTCTTGCAATTCATTTTTATATGGACTGCTAGTTAAGATTGCTGTACGACCCCTCTTTCTGGTTAGTTTTGTTGTTTTAGGCAATGCCTTGGGAATCGGAAACAAGTCCTTAGGCGATACTGCAAAAGATGTGCTTGCTTGTGGACCTAATATTGGCGACGTTAATGTGCTTGCTTGCGAATCCAACATTGGCGGTGTCATTGCTAGTGTTTCTTCCAGGGTATCCTGTAGAACTGATGGAGACTCTCCTGTATCAGGTGTCTCATTCTCTTTGTTGGACTTATTCTGTTGTGTTTCCGGTTCAGCAAGAACCGTATCTGTTGTGTCTGCAGCCAAAAGTCATGATCTTTAAAGACGTGGCGATCTATTGGCTCTATTCCACATTTACGAAAACCATTGACTGCAATAGACTGTTGGGCTGCCTCACTGTAAGCTTCGCCAAAGAGTTTGCTGAATTGAAAGACAGTTATTGCTCTTCCTGCGAAGATACTTCTCAACTGCGCGGATGTAGTATTTGTTCACAGGCCCCATGAAAGACACATCCAGTGGTTGAAGCCTGTGACTGCAGTGTGGCGGCAAACACAAGACGGTGGTGTGATTTTTTCTTGCCAATTCAATAAAATCCAAATTTTTAGTGTGCGTTTTATGTCCATCCAGAATCAGGAGAGCTGGATCATCTTCAGTTGGCTTGGCGAATTTGAGGAAATGTGTAAACCATTCTGTAAAAATGTCCAACTGCATCCACCCTGACGAATGACAAGCAAATGCTGTACCTGGTGGTGCCCCATCTTGAAGTTCCACCTTCATTCTTTCCGAGGAAAAATAATAAAAGGGGAATAAAGTTTCCACCAGCCGCCATACAAATTACAACGGTGCTTAATATTCCTCGCTCTGCTGAGGTGATAGCGCCCACCTGCTTCTTTCCTTTTTGCGCCAATATTTTAGAGCTCTTACTCTGCACTGTCGTAAAGCCAGACTCATCTACATTGAAAATACGATGAGGTGGGTAGCTTTTTTAGACCTTACCTCTTCTAGAAGGTCAAAAATTTGTGACACTTACTTTATTAAAGCCCTGTGCTCGAGCAAGAGAGGTTGCTTCTGGGCTTCTTAGTGTCAGTTCCGATGACGTTTTCTAAAAGCAGAAATCCATGCTTTTCCAGCCATTTTAGTATCTTTACTAAACTTATGTTCTATATTATTGCGTTCAGCCAACTGATAGGCCAGTCTCCGTACATCTTGTAGAGTTAATCCGTAGAATCGCTTTTCCATTTCTAAAATGTGATGCACTAATTCTTCTTCTTGCTCCGGACTAAAAGTTGGACGGCAAGATCCCAAAATTTTTTTATTTTCAACAGCTTCTTTGTTTATTCCTTTTACACGTCTTTTGAGCGTCGACCGAGGAACTTTGAATTCTTTGCTAGCCTTGAGGAAGCCCATTTCTTCGTTTCTTACAGCCCTTATAGCTGGGTCCCATGTCTGTTGCTGCGACTTCCGTTTGTATGTACTTGGCATTATCTAAAACAATACTTAGACGGGTAAAGTGGTCTACCTAGGTCACTTTACCTAACCACTGAGTAGGCCACTTTACCCGAAACGCCATGCGACGAAAAAAGGAAACTGCTCAAATGTCAAATGAGGTTATATTATCAACGTTTGCCGTGAAATAACTAGTTCAATATAGAGACTAAACCGATAAAATATCACATTCTTTTATAACTTTTGTTGAGCACAGTAATTTATCACAATGTTTACACCACTTACCTTAGATCAAAGACCACAAAATCACTTTTTTGTAATAAAATCTTTCCACGTGAACCAAGCGCGTCCGTGTTTACTGGAGCAATATGGCATCGGGCATTGAACTGTTTCCACACGCCGTTGACGGATGGCGCTAATTAGTTGGTTTTAAAAAGAAAGTGGCCACTTTACCCGTCTGGGTCACTTTAACAAACCTTCCCCTACTAATTTTTTTGTCTTAAAACGATTTATTTTTTCCTGGGTTGCGAATTCTGGTACACCCTCTATAGGTTCCCATACTTTTTTTTCTCATAGACCACTTTAAACATTTTGCTGGATCTGGTGGACCCCCTGCAGCTATTACATTTACTAACTTACTTCCAAAACCCGAAAAAAGTATATGTCTATGTAAATCTGTGTTGTGGTTATTTTTCAATCAACTATGAGTTGAAAGTTTTCGAAAAAAGGTGAGAATTTATATTGCTTTGATTATGCTGTGAGTATTGTCATTCAAGCTAAGTTTCAAAGCCAGTCTAAAAAGCGTCTTCATCCAACAGTTGGATTCCTACTTTACTTTTTGTATTCTAAGATTGACTCACAGTACAAGAAACCAATAATCTCCCACTTCGGAGTGGTAAAAGTAAAATAAATATTTTCTTGTTTTGTAGCTATTTATTCAAACACAAAATTACTACACTTTTAATTATGTTGTTATAACAGTCTTAGTAGAATCAAAATTTAACATCAAAACTAATAATGATTATTAGTTTGATAAAGTTAATCTTTATCTCAGATTACCATTGTAATCTGAGATAAAAGTTATAATTTTAATGGGAGGGATGTACTTGGTGAATTGACAGCAAATTATCAATATTTGGCTTGAGTTTAGTTAAGTATAACCGTAAATCTCCTCGCTCTGTAATATTTAATCTGCTCCGTTTTTTGTCAACAAGTTTGTTACGGCACTAAAACTGCGTTCGACAAGATATGACGAAGGAAACGCTATGAGAAATTTTGCACAATTCCCCACAGTCCTGGATATTTTTCAGGTATTTGTGCCTGCAGCCAAAATGATTGATACCCTCTTTTGAATGCTACTTTGAGCTCCTCATTAGTGCTAAGCTCGAGTAGCTCTTCTTGCAGTACCACATTTTCCACTTCAGTTTCATCATATGGATTTATTATCCATGGTGGTATATCCATCGACAGAATGTCTTCAAATCTGATTTTAAAATCATCATACAGGGCAATCAAATGTTGAACATACGTCTGAATATCTTCGTCGAGGCATTCTACCTGCGATAAATTTGGAAACTGGGAAAATTCACGTCGACCAATATTTTGCTTCATAAGTTTCAGTTTACCAAGAAAAGCTGAAATTTCACTCTTTGTTTTTATCAAATTGAGGCTGTCCCCTTGTAACTGTAGGTTGAGGTCATTGAATTTTTGAACAAATCTGTCAAATACGCAATGTCTGCTTTGAAATTCATGAGGTTTTCTTTTAAAACAGGATCTTTAGTGTTCAGAAACTCTAAAACAGAGTCGAAAAGCAAATAGAATCTTGATAGACATGCACCTTTCGACAACCAGCGTACTTCGGTATGTAGCAGCAATCGTTGGAAGTCCTCATCATTTTCTTCGCACAACTGTGCAAATAAGCGCGTATTTAATGCATTGCTTCTTATTTTGTTAACTGCATTAATCACAAATTGAAGCGCTTGGTGCAATCTATCACTCAATTTTTTCGCTACTAGATGTTGTCGGTGGATGACACAGTGAATTGCAATTACCTCTGGTATAATCCTTTTAAGATGACTTATAAACCCACGATATCGCCCGACCATGGCAGGAGCTCCATCTGTTGCCACCGAAATAATGTTTGTGAATGCAATTGATTTTTCCGTAAAAATCATTCAGAACATTAAAAATTGATTCACCTTTAGTGTCAGTCTTCAAAGTTTTCGCGAATAGTAACTCTTCAAACATTTGTTCGCCTTTGATAAATCGAACATATGCCAATAATAATGCTTCATTGCCAGGTAAAGTTGACTCGTCCAGTTGAATAGAAAAATGAGTTGTTTGCAGATAATTACACAAGAAACTTTCAACATCAGAGCTCATTTCATCAATACGTCTTTGTACAGTGTTGTTACTCAAAGGAATTCTTTTAAGTATGTCAAATGAAGATTTGTGCAGGACAGTTTTTAAGACCTCTTCAACAGCAGGCAAAATTAACTCCTCTCCAATGGTATGCGGTTTCCCAGATTTTGCTATAAGTAATGAGATATTGTAAGATGCCCGCAAGCCATCGTCGTTGCTTTCAGACGTTGAAGCGAACATACTATGCACGGTGGGTCTCTTTTCATACTTTTCCTTCAATGTTTGGAAATATTTCTTCCAGCTTCGATCGTTTCATAGAGTCATTGCTCAAGACTTTGTTGCATAAAAGACACATGGGCAATCGCTTGTCTGTATTTGATGGAAGAAAACCAAATTTCAAATATTCAACACTGTACTGTCGACACTTCTTCTTAGATTCAGCCATGTTTCGTATCAATTACTTACCTGTAAATATGAAAAAATGTTTGTTAAGTAATCTTAAAATGATTTAACAAACATAATAGAAGTGGCTTTTAAGATACAAGTTGCTAACAAATAGATAGGTAGGTACTTACTTTTCCAACACTGGCAAACAATAATATCAATTCACTTTAATTTTCAAAAGTCTGAAAACTACTTCCGTCACTGGTGAACACTTATATAGGTACACTTTCTTTTTGAAATTCCGGAAACAACTGAGTAATGTTTATCATTCGCATTCGTATTTATATTAAAGAAAAAATCCAACAAGTTCATGCAAGTTCAGACACGACTTTAACTAGGCGGGCGGGCGGCGCGGCATCGGCGAGTCTTGACACGCTCTTTCTGAATATGGAATATGCAAGTTCTTACAAAAACAATTGCTGAGCTTCTTATAATATTGTCTTCCTATATTCATAGGAGAAGTCAAGCTTCTTATAATATTGTCTGCCTATATATATTATTGTCTCCCTTATTCATAGGAGAAGTCAAGTCAGGTCACCTAATACATTTTTATAGACCCCCGTTAACGAGTTGTGGACCCCATTTTTTTCCACGCAAGCGTAGACCCCTATCGGGCTCCTGTGGACCCCTGGGGGTCCACCTGGACCACTTTGGGAATCTAGGCGGTCTATAGTATCACTGGCATTTACGTTAAGTTTAAAATACAAACAATAAGTAACACTCAACAAAATATTCCAAAAAACAAAAATAAACTACAGAGAATACAATATAGGAGAGCACGATATCAAAATAGTATATTATACTGTCGACGAATATGCAAATATCACCGATGAAAACCAGAATACTACTAGCAGCAAAAGAATCACTTAGGTGAAACCTTATGACCAATGGGGAGCCTCGTATATTAACGAGATGCAATATTTACCTACATTAATTTGATGGAAGAAGTAACCACAAAGCCGCGCAAATATCTGTTTATGAAATATTGCAAAAAAAATATGGCTGAGGCGAGTGCGGACGATGAAAGTGAAAGTGGTGCTTCTAAAAAGAAAACATGTGTTTTCTGTTGTGAATTTATTAGATCCGGTGGCATTAAGTGTTGTGGGTGCATTAGTTATATTCATTCAAGATGTTTCGAAAGTATTAGTCGTGTTTTTAAATCTGATAGGTTAAAATGGCGTTGTAAGTCATGTTGTGATAAAGATGCTGTTGGTATAAACAACTGTAATGTGGAAATGGTTTTAAAAGAAAATATGTTTCTTAAAAATGAAATTAGTATTCTCAAGCGATTGGTTAGTGACCAGAAGTATATAATTGCACTGCAACGTGAAAAAATCGATACGTGTAATTTCTCTGTTGTAAGTACTGTTTGCAATTCAATTGGTAAAGTCTCAGATAAATCTACATCATATAGTGATGCTATACAGAAAAATATAAACAAAGATAAATCAGACATTGTTTCCCTGTTTATCAAACCCACGAATAAAAACCAAGGCATTATATCAATTGTGAAGGATGTAAAAACGAATTTTAAACCGCAAGACTCAATTTGATATTACTAGTACTAAAATTTGTTAATAATGGTTTTCTTAAATTGCGATAATAAACAAAATGTGCGTGAACTTAGATCACAACTAGAAACCAAATTTGGTAATCAATATGCGTATACAGAGCCTACTAAATTTCGTCCTCGACTTATTTTCTATGGTATTGTTAAAGACTATGCCGTCACTGATGCGACGGTGGATGAAATCATCTCTCGTTCTGATCTGAAATGTTCTACCTCTGATCTCAAGTTTATCACTAGACTGAAGCGCTCCCGCTCTGATACCGATGAACTTATTTTTGAAGTTTCTCCTTGTGTTCGTAAACTGTTATTGTCAAAAAAAACAGCATATGTAGGCTGGAGACGTTGCAAGGTTACTATTGCCATATCTCTCGTTGTTATAAATGTTGTAAATTTTCTCATATCAAAAAAAACTGTACATATGATGTTATTTGTCCCCGGTGTTCATTGAATCATAAAATCAAAGACTGTAAAACAAACGAAGACGGATTTAAATGTATTAACTGCATCGAATATAATAAATTAAACAAAACTAATTATCCTGTTAATCACGCTGTGTATAATATAAATTGTAAAGTGTATAAGCTGAAATTGATGCTCTTATATCTAAAATAGATTATAATGGCTGTTGTTAATTCATCAAGTTTAAGCTGCGCGCATTTAAATATGCACTCAATGTTTACTTATACTGACTTGTTTATCGGCATGATCAATACACATAACTTTGATATTTTAGCATTAACTGAGACCTGGTTGAATGAAGGTATTCCGTCTGATTGCGTTGCCCTACAAGATTATATTTTTTTCAGAAAAGACCGATTGGGAAGAGTTGGTGGAGGCATAGGGGTTTATGTGAAATCAAATATTAAAGTGCAAGTAGAAAACTTTTCTATTGATGGAATCAATGACATAGAATATTTTTGTTTTAGTACCAAAATCGCCTCATTAGTTTTATTTTTTGTCGTAATCTACAATCCAAATTGTAAATTTTGTCAGCAAACTTATCTCTTATCTACTGTGATATTCTTATGATTATGGGAGACTTTAACGTGAATTTGTTTAATTTAAACAATAACATTCTTAAATGTACTGATTCTTATGGTTTGACTCAGTTGATACATGAAGCCACGAGAGTAACCCCTATTTCTTGTACCCTACTTGATCCTATCTTCATAAATAAAAACGAGTACGTCATAAACTGTGGAACTATTGAATCTGAACCTATTTCGGATCACAAACTTATTTTTTGCAACCTTTCCATTTCTACGGTTAAATCAGCACAAAAATACTTACTTTGAGAGACTTCAAACACTTAGACACCGAGTCTTTTCGTAACGATCTGCGGTCTGTTTCTTGAATGATATATATTACATTAATAATATTGATAAAAAGTTAAATTTTTAACTTCAAGCGTACTAAACCTTTTTGACATTCACGCGCCGTATAAGACTTTTCGTGTCAGCAAACCACCGGCACCTTGGCTCACGGATAACTTGAAAATTATTATTAACGAAAAGAAACGTGCTCTTGCTGCCTATAAATTGAACAAATCTGATGAGAATTGGAATTACTTTAAAAGAATGAGAAATTTTTCACTTGCAACTTTGAAGAGGGAAAATCAGCCTACCTTGAATTTTTGAGATCACGGCATAATCCTAAATTACTTTGGAAAGCATTAAAATCATTTAATATATCCAACAAAAATAAAACTGAGTTACCAGCTCATCTGTCCGATGTATCTAAAATTAATGACTATTTTTTATCAGTTTATAGTAATGATGACGTAGATCAGGATTCCCTTAACTTTTACAACCGAAACAAATTTAACAACGATATTTGTTTTTCTTTTAGCCTTGTTGATCAAGTAACTGTGTTTAATACTATAATGTCACTCAAATGCACGGGCACTGATGATATTTCGCTAAACATGATTATTCAATGCATCTCTGTTATTTTGAACCATGTAACTCACTTGATAAATTGTTGTCTCAAAATTGGTTACTTTCCAGAAAAATGGAAGGAAGCGGTTGTTTGTGCTGTACCAAAAGTTCGTGTTCCTGCTGACATAACAGATCTTCGTCCTATTAGCTTACTACCAGCTTTCTCGAAAATCCTTGAAAAATTATTCATTTGCAAATTGAATATTATTTAAATAATAATAAAATTCTTCCTCTATGTCAATCTGGTTTTCGCAAAGGTCACAGTACAACTACTGCGCTCTTGAATTTGACGGATAATATTTTTAGAGCCATAGACAATAAGCTTGCTATTCTTCTTATCTCTCACTTGATTATTCTAAAGCGTTCGACAAATTGAACCACTCTTTATTAATTGCTAAACTTGCATATTACGGTTTTGATAAAGTTGCTGTGTCCTTTTTATTTGACCAATCGCACTCAAAAGGTTCGCATAAATAAAATCGAGTCATCTACTAACACAATTTCTTCTGGTGTCCCTCAAGGATCTATTTTAGGTCCATTGTTATTTATTATATAATACGTCTGATATGTCAAATTGTATTAATGAATCTCAAATTTTTGCTTACGCTGACGATACCATGTTGATGTATTGTTTTAATCCGCTTGAGTATGCACTAGCTAATAACGGTATCAATGATGATCTTGATAGAGTGATAGATTACTCTTCTAAACACAATTTAAGTATTAATAATAAAAAGTCTTCAGCTATGATTTTCAGCTCACGGGTTCATCGCGAGTTTCTGAAAGAACACATTATCATTCGCATTCTAAATCAAGTTGTACCATTTTCAACTCAGAGTAAGAATTTAGGCGTCATCTTTGATGAAAATTTACGGTTTATTCAACACACAAACTGCTTGATTCAAAAAAAGTATGCAAGTCTAAAAACTTTATACAGTAATCGTTTTATCTTAAATTTCAAAACACGTAAAAAATTATGTGAAACCCTGGTACTTCCTATTCGTTATTACTGCGATTTAGTTTACTATCCTTGTCTCGACTTTATTTGTAAAAGTAGAATTCACATGTGCAGAATAATTGTATTAGGTTTATCTTTGGCCTAAGAAAATTTGATCATGTCTCCACTAAAATTACCGAATTGAAATGGTTAAAACTAAACTGTGTTATTGAACTGCATTATCTATTTTTCGTTCACCAGTTGATCTTGACTTCAACTCCCACTTATCTTAGAAATAAGTTAATTTTTTTAAAACTCGACATTTGTATTGTTTAACCTACCTCAGTACTCTACATCACTTTTCAGACGGTCTTTCACTTACAATGCGGTCTCAATTTATAATTCAATCAAACCTCATTTTAAAGCCTTGTCCATTTTTTATTTCGTAGACACATTATAGCCTCATACTTCAGCTGTTACACTTGAGCATAGTATCATTATCATAAATTAATTTAAATAATTAATTAATTCCTGTTTAAATAATTCTTCTTTTTCTTGTTTGTAATTAATTATTTTTAACATCCTTTAAACAAAACAGGCAGAACCAACATTCATCAAAATAATTTGACAAATGTGAAACACCACCATTGTCAAACTTATTTGATCAAATTTGACGTTTGATTTGAGTAATGATAGATGTGAAAAGTGCTTAAGATAGCAGATGTCGTATGGTCCAGATAATGAATAGAACCAACACAGGTAGAACTTAAGAGGAATGACTAGCCCGAATAGCCATAGACCGAAGACCACCAGACAATAGACTAAGACTAGAAACTATAAATCAAACTAACAAGAAAACAACTAGAATCAAGGGAAAACAGACCATAGGCATAATATAATAGAAGATGCAATTTGTACTATTTATTATAAGTGAGTTTGTCAAGTTATCACCCTTTTCGGAGAGAACACTGCATTACAGGTTTTTCCTCGTCCTGTTGCTGACGTTTTCTCTTAACTTTCTTAAAACGGATTTTCTGAGTTCTCTATTAGCAAGGGAACTTTTTTTTTCATCCTGAACCCCTCTTTGGCTAAACACTCAAGTTTTTTCATTGCCCGAGATTCCACAATAGCTGGGAATCTATTGATAAACAATATCTCATTCGTCCGATCTCTAATCTTGTAAAGAGCAATATCTGATCGTAGCTAACCCGACATGATTTAAATGCAATTATGACTGCTTTTGCTGGTGTGTCATTTATTAGGCAGTCAAGGCCTAGTTTTGTCTGATTAAGAACAGAGAACCCCGCCACCTGCATTATCGGCGAACCGCCAGAAATCTGCGGTTCAGTTGGTATTGCGCTGTTGCTTTTTAACGTGGATTACCTTCACTGACATCTTAATTGCAGCAATCCGAGTGGATCAAACCTCAATCCGTTATGTAGGGTTAAGCTTTTCCAATATTATTCGCTTCCTTGTTACTGCTTCTGACAGCAATCCAGGTACAATTTTGTCTCTCTTTTGAGCTAGTGATTGTATATGCTTATTTCACTGTAACTTAGTATCGAGTTTTACTCCAAGATACGTTACATCCTTGGTCGTAGAAATTGTGTTACTGTCATATTTAATAGATATGTTGTTACTTAATTTATGTGCTTTAGTTGAGAAGGTAAATAGACTGTGATTTCTATGGATTTACTATAAACTCATTTTTTATGTACCGTTTCTTGAGGGTTGTGATATTGCTGCTGATTGACCAAATTACAGTTTGTTTGCGTAGAGTAAGGCTTGAACCCCTGAGAAGACATCATTTATCATAATAATTACAGCTTGTGAGAGGACATTGCGGGTCTCTCTGTACCGACAAAAACTACACTCCACCTCTAGGTCTACGACTTGCCTCATATTTTGCCAATGTCTTGAGGAAGATGCATAAGCATTTCGTTTACTATTTTAGTGGGTTAGCAACCTCCAAAACAAAAAATTGAAGGTTGCCAAAAAACCCAGTTAGTCACCCTATACGTAATAGTTTTGAATGTCATACGATATTAGTCTTTGTACATTCACTCAGCTCCAATTTCATTTAATTCTGCCTCAAGTATAACTATTTGAACATTTCCTGGCGGTTGTCCCTTCATGCGCGAAAAACTTAAATCGGTTTAACAAATTCGAAAAATACGCTTGTTTAAAACCCCGCCCCGCATCTACATGGAGATCAACCGCTATCAGATCTTGAACTGATAATAAAATGAGAATGTTTCTAGTTTTTGAAAAGTTGATTTTACAAAATGGTGTCAAACTCTACACACTAAAGCTATATTTGATTTTCTGTATACTATTTGCGACCTTTTGAGGTTATTTAACGGTGATCACTGAAAAGGATCGGATCGTGTCGAAATGGTAATCGTAGCTGATATTTTTACACGGTCCTATACCGGAAGACTTTTTTCTTTTAACAATGACTCCGCCTTATAATTGTTTCACTACTAGTCCGAGTAAAATGGGTCGAGAGATACACTGCCGTATGTTTATTATGATGTGGTGAGGTAGTGCAAGTTTTTTATTAGACTGTCTATAGCTTTCAGAATTATTAAGCTCTAACCTAGTTTTGTCTAGGCCTTGAAAAAGATCGTTTGTCAGGTTATTATTTTGTATTAACTTATAAAGCAGAAGGGGTGAATTTCATTAATTTTTTTAAATTTTATTTTAAATCGTTATGTTATCGGGTCTATATAAAGTTCGACAAGATATTAAAATGTAGAATAGAACCCTAAAATTCGAACTTATTGGTAATGAAGCCTGTTCGATTCCGAGATGTTCAGTGTAAATCGTATAATAATAAAACACTAAAGAAACTTAATTATTAACCTGCAATTTTCCAAAATATAATTTTCAAATGTATACATAGTTGTTTAATTAGGTTTTTTTGTCAAACTAATACTATTCTGATTATCCGAAATTTGAGATTTCCGGGGTTTGAATTGTCGGGGTTTCCACTGTATAAATATTAACACAGTTACTACAGTCGTCAAATAATTTACTTTTTATGAAATCCTCTTTACCAAATGATTTTTAAACTCACATTAAATAAACTGGTCCGGTTAGATTTTGTACATATTCCGTAGAGCTAATAAAAAGGCCCTTAAACTACATACTTCAAGATTTAAAAATGCAGGATGGATATTTATCATTAAGTTTATTATTACAGTTTTTAAATAAAGGTATTTATTCAAAAGTATTTTTGGCCATAAAACTTCTGAATCTATAGGCACTTGTTATCTTATTTAAATACACGTGACTCAGTTTTTGTGATAAATTTCGGGAATTGTAGGTATTTTGGTACCTCAACTACTACTTGTGAAAATGTGGAGATTATAAACGCATTAAGCTTCGGATTTTTGATTTTGGAACAAACCGCCGGCATACTTTCAAATGATATTACACGATGCCACTGACGATACGATAGATGTTCATTGTTCCATTCATTAGTTACGTAGTTAATGGAATCAATATTTTTAAATAGAATTTGCAATACTGTTTCTTGAAACAATTGATGCTTTATAGATATACACCCAGTATATTTTTAATTAAAAGAGACTATTGACCAAACTGGAGTTTTAATGTACCTATGTATTGTACCAACACTGTAATATCGTTAAAACATCCACCTACCGAAATGCCATGTAACTAAATCATCCATTCTTCAAATCGTTGTCATAACGTTTTAAGCTTCGTATTCGCTTGACTGTTTGCTCCGAATGAGTGTATGTTTGCCTTGTCTTGGTTAGATATGTACGGGACGATCAGAATGGCTCTAAATGGCTCAGTCCGTTTACCCAATTGCTTATGTGCGACACAACGAGTGACCTCGCTACTAACTCGATGGTTGTATGATTGTAGTATTTTGGTCAAAGTAATATACCTACACTCCAAAACCTTTTCTAAATTCCCAGCAGTTTTTAGGGGGCTTTATAACTTAGTTTTCTCAATTTGGTTTGTGTAATATTATAGGGAATGTTTGTTCTATTACTATACTCAGTGATAGAGCCACCAAGCGTACTTTCGGGAGGACTTTGCGTCCTGCTGGAAGGATGTATTTTTCTTAATGTATTTTTGGGTCGCTAGCCTAATGTAATCGGTGCGAAGTTACATAAGAAAAATGGCATGTTGATCAGTAGCGCACGATATTATCTCCCACTGGGAATTTGAAGCGTACAAAATGTTTCGTCTACGACACTGTAAAAATCGTAGTACTGCTGGAAGACCGAGAGTGCTGCCGCAAGTTTCGATAAAAAGAAGTAGTGCTTACAGCAGGATTAAATCCATGCCCAGTTGTTTTTCTGGAAGGAACAAGGAACGAATGGCTGGACGTTCTATCATTAATTTTTAAAATAATATAAAGAATGCATAGGACAAACACATCTCTGGCCACCCTTTCAAACAAGAAATAGAAATGGTGTTGTTGGTCGTTTACGAGGTCGGGCTATTTAATAACGAGACTACTCGAACCGGGTTCTTTTAAGGCAGACTTGATTTTCGAAACAGAAAAAAGCTGCAGGGTACTAAAACAAGCGACTACGGCGCCTGTTCGAGCACTGAAGTGCTTCTAGCGGCTGAAGAACGCTTGACAACGCGTTATGGGCAGGTACGTTGTAACACTACAGCGACAAAAACGTGTTTTTGTACTTGTATAGTAGACACTCTCAGCTATCTAACTCTGTATTCGTTTTCCTCCTTTCCCTCTAGGACGTCTTTAGTCTCGTTATTTAATAGTCACACCTTGTATGCTTGCCTAAAAAATCCAAACTTCCTATACAGTTTTTGTAACGTAAACTGCGTCTTACTAATTATAGCATTAATTCTCTATGACAATATGCACAGTAAAATGCAATTTGAAAATAGTACGAATTATAATTCTTTTTCGTTGCCAATAGATACTGTACGTTTCAATTAAATTGACTTCTCTACCTTAATCTTATTAAGGCCGTTGGTTAAGTTATTTTAGGTAATATGTTACTTTATTGTATGTTCGGTTAAAAGCTTGACTGACGACTATGCTGTCTGCACCGTTACAATAAAAAAATTGTTTGAAGTTCCAAAGTACCGGTTTTTTAAATAACTCTACGAGTACAACTGGCGCTTCACGACTTGGTGACATTTTATGAAACGGAAGTTTCTGACCAAAGTTTACAGTGGCGATTCATTTCTGATTGCCGTGTCTCTCTGGAACTTTGGTGCAGACTTTAGAATCCAAAAATCGCAATGTCTTTTTTTGATATTCGAAAAGAGACCAAACAATTTTAGTATTTCATTAATAAAAACATTATTACGACAAAATGTAATGTTAAATTAAAAGTTTTGAAACAATATATTAAAATACATGAAAAATTACTAAAGCACAAATTCAAACTTAAAAACGAATGGTGGAGGCACTAGTTATTTTAAAGAGTGAGTGCTTCAAGATCTTATGCAACCAATTTTTATACTATTTTAGCAATTCGCTTTTGTTAAAATCGTTTTTAAATAAATAATAAAATTGATTATTCAATTTAGGAAATTCTTATGGTGATTGGTAACACTCTAACAGTGACATCATATTGCTTTTGCCACTAATGCCAACCTAAATATTTTCGTAATAAAAAGTTCTAGAAATTCTTGTCAAAGCGTTAAGGTGTCGATGAAGTAACTGTATAAAAGTCGGAAGGAGTATTATGTTATCTCGTTACATGTTAATAATTACCTTCGTATTTAATTATGAGAAACAAAAACAACAAAAAAATAATTAAAGTTGAATGTTGTCTAGGAATACTGTAAGTACTGTAAAGTAATCAAGTTATACATGAATAGAATACAAAGAATGTTAGTTTGACGGTTTAAATTATTATTCTGTCAAACGGAACGATTTCTATTATGTAATAAATGATCGATTTATATAACTATAATTATCTTCAAGTACGTATAGCATTTGATGCGATCATTTTTGAGTACCTAAATTTTAAAAAAATCATTTTTGCACTATGCTTAATAGAATTTAATACTACGGAAATATAATATAAAGACTTAATCTAAACCACTTCTTATTGAGTTTTATTTTATTCGTAATATGTTTTTAAATGTTGGATGCGTCTTTTTGTTTTAAGAAATTTTAATAAATAACATAATTTTTTGTTAATGCTGATTAATGTTTTATTTGCTTAGTAAATGTAATCCTACGGAACACTATGTCCAGGGAAAATGTCGTTTGCGAAACGGAAAAAACACATAGTTAGGCTTATATAATATAAATAATAATAATATAAATCTTAGTTTTCGGGATTTTGATCCCCCCGCCCTTCCTATAATCGGCTATAACTCGCGATGCCATATTGCGCACTATCGAAAAATCGATATTTTTCGAGATACAACCTCGGAAATGAATTTTTTTGGTCCTACAGTATGTAAAAGACACCCAATTTTGGCACTATCCATGAATCGCTCAGATTGATACTTTACGAAATATGGCGTTGCAAAAGGGCAAATTTTGAAAAATGCTCTTCGCGTCCATTTCCGAATGCAACGTTAGCATACTCAAATTGTGCGATTTTTTAAGGGCAAGGATTTTGGTCCTCTCACGAATTCGAAAAATACTTTTCCAGATATGGACCAAAAACTGCTCAATTTTTTAAAGCCGCATTTTTTGCGAACAAATGTTCACTCTTTTGACTCCTTTTCCCGTGGGCGATATTTTGGGTCATGATTGCAGCAATAAATCGCGCAGTCTGAGTCCGCTAGCGTGGTATTCGGCCGTTCTTTCGCGCGGGTAATGGGTCAGAGGAACTTTTTTCAAAAATTTCCAATTCGCGACCCGTCAAACGTCGGTCCAATTAATTCGCGGGATTGGACAAAAAATGTTGGGCGTTAAGAACTGAACAGAATGAATGAGTGTTTTTCAGAGACTTTAGCTAATCCAAGCGAATTCATTTTTATTTATTTCTGAAAAATCCATTTTCGAGGTTATGTCTTGAATCTCAAAAATATCGATTTTTCGAGTTTGGTCGAGAGGACTAAAATTGTAGTGCGCAAAAAGATTACTTTGGATTGCTTGTACGGGCACGGGATCCCAAAATTTATATTCAACAAGAATCTCCGTACAAGACATGTGGTTTTTTCGTTTGCATTTGCACGATTATTTCCCGCGTACGCCTTTTTCAGCAAAATTTGCCCGGACTAGTAGGAAGGCATGTGAATTGGGCTTCAGGAATCTATAGTTAAAATATTTCCAATTATTGAAACACCCTGTAATCATGCATGATCGAAATTTTGAAAATAACACGAAGAAAATAATCTTTATTTATAAAGAAAGGGCGTAAATTTAAATAATTATTACTGTAAATATATTTGACATAAATATTAATTAAACATTATGCGAACGAAGAACTTTCTACATCCTTAAATATTCTAGTGGTTCTATTATTTTATAAGAATTCGGGTGCGATCAACCGAAGTGTGCGGTTGTTGATTACACGAATCATTTTCTTTGATATTCTTTACATTGTTCTTTCAAACATTGATATTATGAGGTTTAGTTTGACGGTTTCTACTCGGAAAATAATGGATTAGTCAATATTTATCTCTGGTTTGGTTGATAATATTGACGTTGCCGTATTATTACGTTGTTTTATTATGAAATTAATTATTTTTGAACGCATAGTTTGCCCATTTTTTTTTCAGTAATGTATGTCCATGTCGTTACCATAATTCGCAAAACTTTTTGTGTAGTTTAAGATTTTTACATCTTCTGTAACAAATATTAATTCTAATGTAGGTATTATGGGAAGGGCGCAACCTATTAAAGTAAAGTATTTCCAAAATGATGTATGAGTAATTTGAACGTTCAAATTAAATTTAAGAGCTTCGTAGCACGTTACGCAATTCTAATTTTAAAAACAAATTGTGCGAATTATGAACCATACTAAATAAGTACAAAGTAAGTTAATTACATTTTTATTTTACAGGATTCGGGCGTGGGAACTCCGGTTACTCTACGTGTCGACCAACACGGTTTTTATTTATTATGGGTGGATCAAATGAACGAAATGGATTTATTGGACATTGCGACTATTAGAGATGTTAGAACTGGAAAATATGCAAAGATTCCGAAGGTGAGTGCATGGCGTCGCGAAGCGGATGAGAGACAAACGTATAAATATTAATAACATTCGAAATTACTAATTGAACGACAATAATGATTTCTTTTTATATAATCATTTCACCTTGAATTAATTCAGTATACAAATTACTAATTCGTCCGACCGTGAGCTTATTGAAATGGTTATTTCTTGTGTGTTTCCTAATAAATACGTGTAAATTCCTAAAGCATAATGTAATCACATTTATGGCGAGCTTCGCTATTCCAAAATTGGTGCAATTATAGTTGTTATCAATTCACTATCCCGAACAATTTAACGATTTTTAATTAATTTTTAATTATAGTTTTTGCGGGTTAATTAATATTGTAAAGCAAATTTGAAACATAGTGCCCTACGGCACATCGGAAATTGTTGAATATCGACTTCGCAGAACGTAAAGCATACAGTAAAATGTTCATCATTATCTTGAGAAAAATCGTACGAGTAAGGAAATACGAAATTTATAGGTCGAGTGACTAATTACCGATTATAACATATAGATGATTTTGCACGGTTTAATGAAAGTTAAGAGCACTGAGTAAGTGCGGTGGTAAGTGGAAATTTATATATAATGAAATCGAGATAACTTCCAGAAATGACAATATTCAGAACTCGCATGCAAATTTCAAAATTAACAATTAGATATTATTTTGTACGTAGCACTTTGTTTCGTATCGGTTTTTAAAATTCGTATGACAATAATTAAACAATCTAATGGAGTTAATAACAATCTCTAAAATTTTACTTGTAACTGGACCTCCGGTTAACTTCACTTGCAATGTGGGTTGTCTATACAATGATGTGCGAAAAATATGTAATATTGAAGATATAAATAATAGTACATGTAAAACACATGATCGTCTCTAAAAGTAATTGTTGTTTAGAAACAAAATTATCGTAGGAAAACCTTCATTGTCACATTACATTAATTAGCATAGAGTCTATCGATAAATACTCTTAGAATAAAGAACGATACTTAAGTTCCTAGTCGAAAATAAAGGATGTAATTAAAAGAAAATCCCCCTAATCTTCTTGCCGCTTTTAAAATGTAGTAATTTATTTATGATATTAAATGTTGAACAATGTTGCGGCTTCATTTAAATGCACATCAAATGTTCGAAAGTCGATGCATTTCATCATTGCTGTTAGACACGATTTAAATTTCATATTTCGGTTAGCAATAAGCCCAAGTAGTTTTCTTAACATTCTTTTTACGATCGACTCGGAAAATATCCTGCATGGAAACGAGCATTTTTATTAAGATTTATATTCGAACAATAAATAATAAGAAAAAGGGGTGAGAGAGAAAACGTATTAATCTTATTGCATGTTTTTATTTGCGTATTCGTTAGAGTAAAAATAAATTGATTTAAAAAAAGGTAACGTCGCATGTGTTATATATAAATTTTAAATATAAAATTTTTATTCTATGATGCTCTAAAAATACTTTTTCCCAATCGTAAAATCAATAATTTTTATTCTTTTTCTTTGTTTTCCTTTTCTTTTTGGTTATATTACTTAATTTGTTTAATGTTTCTACTTCTTCCTAGCCATTTCGTTTTATACCGTCGGCATGTTTTCGTGGAATACCTTTTAGTAAAATCGTTCGACTATAATGTTTATTTTTCCGTTCTACAACAGTAAAGTAACTGAATCCGTTCTTAGAAACCATCGAAGAAATTATTTTGCTACAAGTTTATGTTTCCAAATAATTGTCTGTATTTTTATTTTGCTGCGATGAAGAAGTTTGTATTAAAAATTTCGAATTTGCTTTGGTACTATGTAGTATTATTTTTGGTTTTTTTGGTAAATACGTAAGTTTACACAGGAAATCATGCGAATACTTATGCATGCACAAAAATGGAGATAATAAATAGTTTAATAGTATTCAGTATCGGTAGATAATGTTCATCTCACATGTAATAGATGAAAGATCCGCACCCTGGAAGATCCTAAACTGTTGAATTCTTGCTTCCCTAATTATCTTCAAATTACGTCAAATCTGAAAATTGAAAAAAAATTAATTCATAGATTTCTGAAATATAGTAGATAAGTAGACATTTTTTACAATTGGACCCTGACGAAGACATGTATGGAGTTCGCCAGATAAAGAAAATGTAACTACCCTCTTCTCAGTTAATGCAGCGGGAAAGTTCGCTCTTCCGGTAACAATTTTTAAGTATGCAGAATTCCATCTGCTATGGTGAAAGCATAACCCAAGGGTTGGGGACTTGGCAAAAGTGACAAAGGATTGATGGATGAAATAGTATTGATAGCAGCACTGATTCCATCTTCCAGCCTTTGGACGTCACTGTGTTTGCGGCATTAAAAACTAAATGGAGAACTTTGCCCAAAATATAAAATAGAGAACAATGATCAGGAGATTATCAAATTATTATTATTATTAACGTAGAAAGGAAACAGGTTCGAGAACTTAAGAAGCAAATGAAGGAACAAGAAAGAAATTGTAAACTTGAACAGAAGACAGCAAAACCTAAAAAGCAAGACCTAGATTCAAATTCTTCTTCAAAAGAGCTTCAAGACTGGATAGAAAGTGGTAACGAAACAATATTGACTACATAACACTTAAACTGGAAGACATTCAAATGTTTACTCTGAAAGATCTGAAATTTGGAGACTTTCTACTTGTCAGGTTTGAGGTAATTTTAAGTATTATATATCATCTAAAATTCTAAAGAGTACAAAATACAATGTTTTAAAAGTGCTAATACAGAAAAGACTGTATTCTATATCGTAATACCGAATGACATTTCTACCATAGATAAATGTAACATTAAATGTAAAAGCTGTGGATTGTTTTAAACTAATTAGTTTCTAATCCTGTTTCTATTGCTTCTCGACTGTTAATGTTTTTAAACTTAATAAAAGTTATCAGAACCAATGTCTACAAAAGAAAATGTACGTACACTTATCTCATAAGAGAAATCCAGACCCTTCACATTAGAAGACCTGAAGCATGCATTAAGAAAAACGAGAACATATAAAGCTGCTCTGGTTTGGATGGAATTCGCCCAGAATTGCTGAAAAAATTGTGAATTGTGTTTTGAAGTCTCTTCTTCTATTCTTCAATGGTATTTACAAACTGATTTTAAAAAATGTAAAATGGTAACAATTCTAAAGAAGAATAAAACCCCTGCAGATTCCGCTTATTCTTATCTTCCAATAAGTCTGGAAAGATTGATCTTTCATAGAATTAATCCTTTAACCGAAGATAAATTGCGATTGAGCATATAGGTTTTCGTTTAGGAAGAGTGGTTGTGATCAAGTGTTGGTACTAACTCATATTGAAGGTAGATTTGAGAGGAAGCTTAAAACTGGAGTTCCCTATTTGCATTTGATTGATGCATGTGATACAGTGCTTAAATGTATCTTACAGGGATATTTCCTATTTAGAATATCGAAAGTTTGTCTACGCCAATGACATAGAAATGACATTACAGGTTTTCAATTGAATGAAAACTATCTGATGATTTTCTTACCATGGAAGATATTTCCAAAATTGGTGACTATGCCTAAATCCTAAAAATAGAGAGGCTTGTTTTCATTTATGTAATGGAGAAAAATGTAGAAGGCATGATACCTTTAATTCTTTTAAGAATACAATCCTGTCTATTTGACGGTTACTTTAGATACCTACCTTATTGATTTACTTAGAACATTTAGAAAAAATCAAGCAAAAAATGAAGATAGGAAACAACGGCGGTTAAAAACTAGCTGGAATAGCTTAGGGAGCGGAAGCAAAGACACGCATCTAGTGCTCTTGTTTGGATTAATCTTAAAAATTAAATTAAATTTAAGGGAGGGTTTGTAAACATTCATAATTTAACGGACGAAGCTGTATTATTGATTACTAATCTGTAGGGCATCTGAAGTTAAGCAATATTTTGAATTCTCTGTCCTGATTATCTATTTTTCTATTATTTTGTTTGCCATTTCTTTAACCTACTATTTTTTGTGATTGTCATGACTGGTGCTTGGACTGGTCCATTATATATCGTCATGCAATGGCTGTGCTGTTATATTTGATATTCTTATTTACTTTCTGTAATGTTTACACATTTAATTAATATTATTACACATGAATACTAAGGTGGGTATGGGTTAGCATGTTTAGGTTTTACTGGTTTTCCTAAACCTTGAAACAAATGCTTTGCCAAGACCAACCAATCCACAATTGCACAGGTTCATACTGATGTTCTGGCGCATTATACATAACACTTACATCATAATACAATATTAAAAATGTACCATACGAATAAATAAAATTCACTCCTCTTGATTGGTTTCGAATTCTTTTACATATCACTTCATCAAAAGCTGCACTTAAAAGGGAATAGGATAAATGTGAACTTATTAAAGATCTACCAATTTAGAACGATATCGGGAGCTCTTTGGCCTAAATCTCACAATCCTATCTGTTTGCAAGATTACTTCCGAAAGATTCTTTCTGAAGTAGAAGAATGGACAAAATTATGGTCTGGAGTTGATGTTTTTTCATCAAACACCTTGTTGATAATTCAATAATAAACAACTACCCGGTTTTAATCAAAAATGAAAAGTTTGGCCAAAAACATAAAAACAGGCTATGAAAAGTGCATATTGTTATTGTGAAAACAAATCAGAAACATGGATGATGGTCCATTAACTAAGTTTGAAGGAGGCCTACCAAACATTTACAATTGAACGAATGTAAGTGTGGTAGGGCTTAAATTATTTTAAAGATAAATATTTGAAGTATATATAACAATAATTTTTATTCTCAGCCTTACCTGTTTTTCAATTATTTTGTTTAGTATCTTTTTATTCTATTATTTTTTTATGATTGTGGTGAACGGTACTTGAATCGGTCCATTATACGTTGGCATGCAATGATAGTGTTGTTATACTTTATGTTCTTATTTGTTTTTTATTATACTTATATACCGCGATCAATATTACCACATACTTATACTTGAGTGGGTCGTGTTTAGGTTTTTGGTGGTGCTCCTAAATCTCGAAGCAATTTTATCAATTCAAAATAATAATACAGTTGTCGTATTGTTTTGGCGGTCGTGTTTTTATTATTGCCCTTTTTTACCCCCACATCATATAAATAAAATTTTTTTGAAACTTGGCATTTAGGTGTGATTTATAATACCGGAGAGATGATTAGATTTTGGGGACAATCTGTGCAGCAAAAGGGCATAGATTTTTCTGTTTTGAATATTTACAGAAATTCATTTTACACATTTTTGTTGTTTGTAATTTAATTATACAGACTGTTTTTTGATCCGATAAGTAATTACTAAGATGTGACAATCACGTGACACTGATTATTTTAACAATATCTTCAATAACATTATTTATACAAAAATATAGTTAATGAAGGGACATTAAAATTGATTCATCATATAAAGGCCACTAAAATATGTGTATCCAAGTTCAGAGTTTTTGGGGTCGTCTTTAATTGAATTTAAATTACAATAATGATCACCATGAAGATGTGATCTAAGTTAGAATTCCCAATACAGTTACCATTACAATATTTTTCAGTACTTTAAAATACAGGAAGCACTGCAATTTTTTATAGGAATATAACAACAACGAATAAAAATGCAAGTAATGAAAAAAAACATAGTCTATCGATAACTTCACCAGTTTAAATCAACATGATCTACATAAGTTTACAAAGTACAAATAGCAGTGTCGATATGTAGGTATTTCATTTACTAAAATTTTCCGTCATGGACCATGTCGAAACTGTAGACCAACGTCTTAGGTCCGATGAACCCCCGTGTGATAGTGGACAAACCGTCAGCTATTGTTATAATTGATTTTGACAGGGTTCAAGTTTGGAAGACGTTTGTTTTCAACAATGACTGCGCTTGTTAATGCGTCAATTGTTACATTTCTAAAATATTTGGCTGTAATAATCAATTTATTTTGGCCTGCCGCAATAGGGGGTTTAAGTCTGGCCAGGTAATATTGTATTACTTTTTGCTGTATTAGGTTGGCCGGAAGCAACATTTCTACGGTTTCTGGAAGAAAAGATTTAGTTTTTTTTGGTGCATACATTTTCAGCGGCAACCCCACTTGCATCTCATTTCTTCTTCAACTAATGTTTCTAAAACTGCATCCAAATATCTCAACAATCGCTTTGAAGTATGATTAAGTAACGCTAAGTTTCAATAACATTGATTGATTCCTCATCCGGATAGCATTAAATTTATATTTTGAAAGCGCCTCTATTTTCAGAAGCTCTGCAACTGAGCTCTAAAAGTCAACACTATTACAACTTTTTTCTTCTTGGTCTGTTATGTTATTCTTCAAATAATTTTTTCAGCCGTTCTTATGGACCTTTGGAATTGTAGCTGCACCTTCTAACCGATCGTATTCTTTTAATGAAATTCTGTATTTTATTTTATCGTGCAGCACATTTAGATTTTATTTCATATTTGACACGTGAAATTATGCTTCATTAGTACTAGTTGATATTCGACTCTGTATCATTAAAAGATTTTAGTCATCATTGTCATTTTGACTTTTTAGTTTAAACACTCCATACCTACCAAGTTATTCGATGACAATTTAAAGCGAAACATGAAACTCATAAAAAACTAATTAACTGAAGTTTTCAAGATATACCGAAATTAGAAGAGTTATTTTCCAATTTATTAAAAATTCATATCGGCCATAATAGAATAATTGAAAACACTTCGCCCAAAATTAAGCAGAACGATATCTGCACTTTGCCCGTTGGGGTAGCAGGGGTTTTTGCCAATGCAGTGGAGAATAAAAAAGCCCAAAATCTTAAATCTTAAGTCTTAAATGTCGTTCGAATACAGAGACATTTGAGCGCAGATG
Organism: Abscondita cerata; assembly: GCA_030710515.1. NCBI lineage: Eukaryota > Metazoa > Arthropoda > Insecta > Coleoptera > Lampyridae > Abscondita > Abscondita cerata. The sequence goes on along the minus strand of JALBCR010003429.1, from coordinate 220,686 downwards.
CGTTTCGATGTAACACAAAGTCGTTTCAACGAAACAATGTGTCCAAATTTATCTTGACGTGATTTTTAATATTATTTTGATTTCCGTTATTTTGTACAAGTATGACTAATATAAGTAGATGTAGAACTCTGTTTACCCTAGAAAATAATCAAGGTTTATAATTGGTTCGTGTATGAAATGTCATGCTTTTTCTTCTTCTTCAACCTTTATTGTATTCCATCCATTTTTGGATGTAGGTTGCTCCTAATCCTTTCTATTCAAGATATCTTCTATATTATTTTCTATCTTGTGCTCTTCTTTCCCACATTAAGCCCGCATGTTTTTTTTACGTCGGATTCCTATCTTTTCTGAGGACCAAGTCTTCAAACTTTTATAATTTATTTATTATCAATTCTATCAAAAATTTCAATAAATTGCTCACAAGACATACTAATTATAAACAATTTTCTTAAAGTCAAATTTTTTAAAAAATATTTTACACTCTTGAGGAATACCGGAATCAATAAACTACACTTTTTAAATTATTACTTGATTTAAATTAACGGAGTAATCCAGAAGGAGATGTTGTTTTACATACTATTTGCATAAAGAACAACTTATAATAAAGTTTGAACTTGCAAGCGTGTTATGGACCGTTGTGGCTGACGCTGGATAAAAGGAAGGATAAGGTGAGCATTTATTTGCTACTATTATACGTTACCACATTTACCACAGCTATTGCACACCGAAATACAACACTGACAGATGTTAATTAACGATTAAGTAACTGATTACATTCTTACTTTCTTGTACGGTTTTACGGCAAGAGATCCAAAAATCTTTTTTTTTTATAATTTTTTTTTAACTTTGTTTATTAAAATTTTGTAGTTTCATGTACCCTCATTCTAAATCAACACCTTCTTGAAAGCCAGGATCTTCGGAACTTCTTAAAAATATTTACATCTTCGTAGTATTTGACAAAGCCGCACAATATGGTTCTTTGGATTAAAACTAAAGGACTCGTACTTTAATGTAATTATTTATCTAAAATATTATAATTATAATGCTGCTCCATAAGCTTTACGTTAATATATTTCTCTCGGCTTTCTACCATAATTTATATCGCAAGCCAATTTTCCAGTGAAGGAACAAATTCGTAGTTGGTCTTTAGGTAATTATTCTAAACAGTTCACTAAGAAGGAAATGCTAGACATAAATTTGTAACTGCCTTATTCTACATACCGAAGTATATAAAGCAAACTATGAAGCAATCTTTAATAATATTGTTATAAAAAAAATTGATGGGAAAGTTGTAATTTACATTATCTACAACTTTTATTTGAATTAGTTTCTAGAACGCATCGTTTTTTGAGTTTTGAGTCAATAAGATGATTTAATAGTATTTTAAAAGATTTTAATTACACAATAAATATTAAGAAGTGGAGCTTGGACCGGCCCGTTATATGTCGTCATGCAATGGCTGTAATTAATTAATATTATTACATATGAATACTAAGGTGGGTAAGGGTTGGCATGTTTAGGTTTTAGTGGTTTTCCTAAATCTTGAAGCAAATGCTTTGCCAAGACGAACCAATCCACAATTGCACATGGTTTCGTCACCACACTACACAGGTTTATACTTATCTGCTGGGGCACCGTACAGGGTGGACCAAATTCGAATGTTCTTATGGGGAACTCGATAACTATAAGAGATATGGGAAAACGGATGGCGCATCCTCGGTCTCTTTTTTTGAGAGGAACTGAATGGTGAAAACCGGAATTAGCTATCGTCTTTTATTTTCGAGCCATAAGCAATAGTTCGATTTATCAACTTTTCGTTAAATGTCGATATCTCGGTTGTTGTGAAGTTACAGAAAAAAATATTAGCACGTTCTTCAGACCCCTTTTTAATGGCAATAAAATGAGCCGACTGGATTTTAAATATCTTCGTTGGTTCTCGATTTATGATATAAAGTTGTGTTTTTTTAAATGGAAACTATAGTTGGCTATGACATATTTAAAAAGCGCTTTTTATCCTCTTTTCAATGATGTAGGGTCTATTATTTCCGTTTTGTCTCTTTTTATTAAAAAAATGTTAAATTAATACTTCAAGAGAGGAAAATTAAATTTAAGGACTTAATTCAAGATACAAATTTTAAATAATAACAATAATTATTAACTTAAGTATTGAAACTGCTATCATCAAGGTAGAAGACATTTAAATCTGATTATAATCTAATGATTGGTTGAAGGGACAAGCTAAAACATAAATGCTCTAGTGGGTGCTCCTCTCTGAACAATTGAAAGCATTCTCATATACAGTTTTAAGAATACTTTTAGAATATCCTTATTCATTTCGATAAAAGTGCGGACTGTATATACTATGGCTTCACATATTCACCTCGTATCCCAAAACCCACTTGACTCCCATTTCATCTGAGTATGCCTTACATCCTAATTTTGCTACAAGACGTCGTAATGTACAACCCAGTGCAATAGGTCGAATTTCCCCCCCCTTTCTTCGTCAAACTACATAAATTAGCTTCGTAGAAAATCTTCGTGATGTTCAAGTCACCTTCCCAGCCAGCATAAAATTGCATAAATCTGAAATAGCTTGAGTAAGCAGAACTTTTACATTACCAGTCGCTTTTGCAATCGGATACTTCAGGTGCTGGGGTAATATTTCATCTATTCCAGAATATGAAAAATTTGGAAAACTTAGAATGCTTGACTGGATTTCAGATGGATTTTTACAAGATGCTGTTGAAGGGGGACAATTAAGAAGTCTAGACGGCGATGGATGTTTCTCCTTTAGTTTGTCAAAGGTTGTCCCAGTCGACGTCTGACGATACTAAAAGTTTTACGGCGCCCTTCAGATTACCTTGTGAAACTTAGGACTCAACTACTTTGAATAGGCGCCTCAATGAGTTAATCTCCTTCTTGGTCCTTGATATATGAGTGGTGGTTTTAGGGTTTGCGATGTTCTTCTTTACTTCTCATACACAATCCCTTATGTTAGTTAGTTTTGAACCGCTACCTGGCCCCTTCGAAATTTGTTTTAAAACAGGAATTTGTTTTTTCAAAAAAGCCAAATTAGCTTCTGGATTGAAGTTGACTTGTTGTACTCCAAGTCTAGATAAAAGCTTTAAATTCTTCAGTCCTATCATGGTGAAAGACCCGACCATGAGCATTCAGTCCCTTAATACCTTTGTACGTCCTGGATTCGAGGACTGTCCCAACCCAGAGACTACAAGACAATCCAATTTTACTTGTAGTTCTGGTCTGACCACAATTCAGGAAGGGCACAACCAGTCATTGTCCTCTTTGCTTAAAATGGTGAAACCACTTTTGGCACATGTCCTTCGTCCATTACATGTGTAGCAAATGTCATCTTCATCAACATCTCCTTTGCTTTGGTCCATTCTTACCTGGGAGAAATGTTTTCACTTTCATGTAAACTTCCCTAAGCAATTCATTCAAGCTTGTACATAAATGGATTATGATTTTCCGCCAGACTTACGAAAGGTAATGACCCAAACGTGTTTTTTGCAGAAGAAGTTGAAGTTGAAATTCCTGTGGTCAGTCAGTTTCAAAATAAAATCAAATTATTTTCCACTCTTAACTCTATTACAAGGTCACTTTCCCGTTTGGAAATCGGTTCGCAAAAAGACGAAATATAATAGGTATAGAAAAGGACATGAATTTATCAATATGAAGAAAATAGGATAAATTGTATCTAATACAATAGTGTAAAAAGGTTCATTGAAATGTATCTGCGATCAAATGTACTTGGCTTGAACTGACCCACGTTTAAAAGCTCGACAAACAAAACAAACGTATAGGAACAGAATATATAATACGCTACGCTTCAGACGCGAAACTCCCACTTATCCGGGTGATCAAAAATTTAGTACTATAGTAGCCATTGCTTGGTGGTTTAGTTGTCAACGTTTCTTTAAACTGTATAATTTATATGTCAAAGAAAAGCTATTTTGAAAATTCTGTGTAAAATTTAGTATTGTAAATGTTCGTATTTTAACTACTGCAAGTAGCAAGTATTACTCTGTGACAAATACAATGTAAGTAGACAATTTATTGAGTAGACAACACAATTACAATTAAAACAACTATATCTTTAAACTAAGGTAAAAGAACTATAAATTATTATATTCATCCATGGGCACCAACTGAGGTAAGGTGCCTTGAACACTGGCAGCGTTTCCACGTTGTATTGCTAAGGAGATCCGTTGATATAGGAAAAATTTTGCTTTGGGGTCGCCAGTTTCTTTGTTGAGCATAGATTCTAGGGTGTCCAAGAAAGAATGGGCTTCTTGACACCATGGTCCAAATGTTTCAAAAGCGAGTCTTTTGAATAAAAAGTTTGCTGATTTCAGGTTCTCGTATTTGCTGTGCTTACGCTTGTAGGCCGCTTCTGCTGCTAGTCCGACTTTTAAAACCGTTTATGATAGATAACTTGCAGCAAGAGTATCTACAGAAGTTACGTCCCAAATTAGTCGTTGTCCTTTCTTCCAAGGAACGAGAGTCACTCCATCAGGTGGCTTTCCATCGTCACGGCTAAGGCCGACTGGTTCCGTGGTAGCGTTTACGTGGATTGAGGCTAGAGATTTTTTGACTATTGAATTCAGTTCAGTGTGCCTGAAGAATCGACCTTTGCTTTTACTGCAGCTGAAACCATGTAAACCAAACTCGTCAACTGTGTTTCCGTATTCACATAAATGAGTTTGGAAAAGTTTGCAACCAAGTCTAATCCCAACACAGGTCCTGAAAAATTTATTATCCAAAATTGTTCCAATATTTCGTGAAGGAATTGTATGAAGCCACGCCCCTGATTCTGGAGACTGAATTGCAATAAATCGTGCACGGTCCACGTCATTAGAAGTTCAGTTTATCATTTATGATTTTGGTAATATTAAAATTATCCCAAATTTTTTGAGAGTTGGTGACTGGTGGAGTAAAATCATCGTGACAGGATTTCCATGCTTTGGTAGCTTCATCAAGAAAATAGAGTTCAGAAACTATATGCTGAGTTCCGTTTAGAGTAGATAAAAGTTTCTGTACCGAATTCACTGATGAAAGGAATGCAGGAAGCGCGATGTCTGCGAGTTTTCTCACACCTAGACCACCGCGAAATATAGGCAGAGAGGCCAAAGTCCATTGAGTTTCTTCAAGTTTCAAATTGAGAATGTTTTCTAAGCAGGATTTCATCGACAGGTCAATCTTAGCTATAACATCCGGAAATTTCCAGAACGGGCTTGTTCTTAAAAGAAACGTGAACTTCGGGATGTACAGACAATTCTTGATTAAAATATACGCAATATGAGCAATTAAATTAGAAACTCTCGCAAAGACATTATTGATTGATTTTAATTGTAACTAAGTTGTGTAACTTACAAGAAATTATTCAAATCGTTTAAAATTGCCGCTAAAACAACCAAGGTCACTCAAATTTAACCTCAAAAAAGCCGCAATGAGTTTCTCTTCTGAACGTAGCGTATTCTGTGGTATAGGTACGACTGGGTACGACATTTCGAACAACGGAAATATCAATCAATATCAATTTCAATTGTTTGTTGTGAAAATGGAGATGGAAGCGGAAAAAATTAAACAAGTAAAGTACTTCCAATATTTAGGAGAAGTATTGGACGAGTAAGGAAATGAGGAAGCAAATATCAGCAACCGAATTAAAAAGGTAAATGGATTATTTTATTCTAAAAAATAATTTTTTGAGTAAGAGGGAAGTTTCAGTTGCACGAAAACAAAAATATTCAAATCGATGTATATAGACCAATACTAACGTATGACAGCGAGTGTGGGTAATGACAGATCAACAAAAAAGCATGATACAAGCAGTCGAAATGAGGTACCTAAGAAAAATAAAAGGTATTACAAGAAGAGATAGACTACGAAACACAGACATAAACAAGGAACTTGAAGTAGAAAGTACTTACACTAAAATTTATTGAGAAGAAGCAACTGTCGTGATGGGGTCATCTAGTAATAATAAACGAAAAGCACCAGAAAACAAGAATAATGAAAACAGAAAAAGAGGAAGACCAAGAAAAACATGGAATGGGAAGTGGGAAGAATATTAGAAGATAAAGGAAAAACATGGAAAGAAGCAGAGAAGATGGCGTGTAATAAGAAAGAATAGAAGAAATTTGTAAATTTAAATGTAGAATAATAATATCTAATGTAATATTTATAACCTACACCGAAATGTAGGTGGATAATCTGATTATTTTATTATTATTATTGTTATTGTTTGTATGAGGTTGCAACGGTAGTATAAAAGATACTATGTTTTTTACTGGTTGAAAACGCAGCTATCTAAAAGTATCAAAATTAAAAAATTGTTTTACTTCTATTTTTCGTCACCCCAATCACATGTTGATGTTAAATCAACAATTCTTATAACCAGGCATGAAATATTGGAATAATGTTTTCTCGATAAAAGCGCCATGTTGATTTATGAATTACATCTTGATATCATTTGAGTTTCGAAAACATTTTAAAGCATATTTAACTCTATTGAACTGCCGATGGGGAATGACTTGACAATGAATGGTTGTTCTGTATTTACACCGAGTACATTTTAAATCCGAAACTCATTTTTGAAAAGTAATACAATTACATTGGTTTGATAAAATTAATCGTCAGGACTTTTTAATTAAACCCCGTACATATTTAAGCTTATGAATTAATAAAGAATATTTGATGACAGCACATGCCTAAAAGAGGATTTGGTAAGTCTATACTGCCATAAAACGATGAAAATACATTGTTACGCCTCAGTCATTCATCAAGTAATTGTAGTAACGTCCATAAACACATAAAAACATATTTAACGGTAATTTTACTCGTAATCTTGGCATTTTATAGCGACATGGCGTAAACGTTGAAGGATTTATTTATTATATCATTTGTAAGAGAAAACAAGGTGTAATTCGTTAGTTTTTTTTTGTTATTCGTTGCATATTTATTTTAAACATTTTACAAGTTTATTTGTTCATGTAGAAATCGAAATTCTTCTTAGAAAACATGATGAACGCGTTGATATTTTAGATTTCAGTACATCAGCCAAGAAAAATTAAGATTGACGTGATATTTTAAAAGGTGGAAAATGAATGTAATTATCGTCTGTTAATTGCTCAATGTGCAACACCCTACATATTGTACCTATTTATAAATTTTATATAATGGAAATTTTCATTAACGCAAATACTATTATAATTAGGAAACTTAAAACGTCTAATGGAATATTTTGAGAATAGGGGTTGCAAAGGCGCACGAAACTGAAATGCGAAAACGCCTAAATAAACACAACGTATATGTATTAAGCAATAGTTGTACTCTTATCAAAGAAGTATGACACAAACAATTTATTTGCTTCATTTCTCGTGACTTACATAAGGTTTTAATGAAATTGCGGGATTAAGAAAAACAAAGGAAAATTTTCGATTGCGAATAAACGGATGGTGTTGCGACATTTTCAGTATTTGTATTGTTTATTATATTAAATTGTGTTGGGGAAGCTTTGCACGTAGATATGAACGTCGAATTTCATTTTATGTGGGTGGGTGGTATTTAAAGTGAACGTGGTTTTTTCTACTCATCACAATTTGAGCTTTTTTGACACAAAACAAAATTACGCAAGAACCTAGGGTGTACGTTGGGTCGTACTAAAAGCATCATGACAAGAAGTACGATAACATACTATCAGATCAATGTCATCACAATAGCTGATGGAATTAAGGCTGTAATTAGCAATATAGGAGAAGGTTCCCACTATTGAAATGAGGACCAAACTATTCTAAACTGTTGGCATTAATTATAAGTTGGAAAGAGATTGTAACACATAAAGCCAATCTTATTTAATTTTCAATTTTATAATAAAAAACATTTTGACATGCAAATTTAGAATTGATTAACTACTACTTTGTAGCCAAAAAATTAGAATTTGTATACCTAAGCACTTTCCCTGTAATACCACGTTTTAAACTAGGAGTGCTAACTTGAGTTTATTTATTTATTTACGGAAAACTCCTTTTACAAAAATTAAACGAACACAAAATAATAATAAGCAAAAGAAAAATTAAGAAAAAAGTAATTTAGAACGTGAAGATAAATACAATCGTAATAAAAAGAACTAATATGCAAATACTCGCCTAACATGAGACTCAAAACTAAACTTAGAATTTAAAAAAAAATTGATGTTCCCGTCTTCCTTAGCTGATTTGCTGTCGACATCATTCTACTGAGTGGATTATTCAATTCAAAGTTGGTAATCGCTCTAGGGAGTCAAAAAATCGATTAGCTTCTAGTGGCCCGACTGTTCATAACAGGAGTAATAAAAATCACTTTCTTCAGCAATTCCAGATTGTCAAAATGACCATTGATGAGACAGTGTAGGAAACGCACATACCAGAACTGCAAACTTCAAGCTACTCCAGATTAAGATGTTGCATAATCTAGTAATATCACCACGTCGATGTTGATGTTCAAATTTGACTTCCAAAAATCTCAGGAACTTCTTCTGCATACTTTCATTATTTTCAATATAACATATACAGGGTTTCTATAAATGATTGTCTCATCAAGTTGGCAATTAAATGAACACAATTAACGAACAACACACAATTACAACCAGGAATAATAATTACAACGGAACGATTAAACAACTAAGAGATGACATTAGGATAAATAAAATCACTAAAAGCGGCAAATTTGCATTTTTTTAATTTTCCAACGCTCACCTGGTGAGACAGTCATTTATAGAAGCCCTGTGTAATATGGTGAACAAATAGAACAGTACTCTAATTGAGAGCGAACGAGGGAGCATTATAAAGTTTTCAAGGTAAATGGCGAAAAACAATTACAATGACACCAAATAAAGTTCAACGTAGGTAAAGTTTTTTTAATACATAATTAAAATGTAATGACTTATGAATAATAAAAACGAATCAAAAAATTACACCTAGGTCTTTAATTTCATAAACTCTTTAACAATGACTCATTAATATAATAATTAAAGATAGAGACAGATTTTCCATTAAAGAAACATATGTAGGAACATTTCTTAATATTTAAAGGAAATTGATTAATTAAGCACCTTTGATACAATCACATTCAAAATCTTTATTAATTGATTTAATTCTTTTAAATAATTTCAAATTATCCTCATAAAATAGGAAATTATAGTGACAAAGTCATTAATAAGTCATAAACAAGGAATAGGGCCACAATGTGACCCTATGGTACACCTGTTTAATACGATTAGACAAAAAAGAACTAACCATCGAATAGTATTATACCGTGTGGGTTTTTGAAAACGAAACGGATACGTTTTTGGGCCTTTAGCAATTTTTTTTTTCACAAAACTCTCGGACAGGTCAATTTTATTTTCGAGGGGGATAATTGACTAGACTAGTTTGACATTTGCCAATTCAACCCCTATGCGGGGGCGTCATGCGCCCTAAAAATTTTAAATAGCACCAGGTGTCAAGTGACATATCATTTTAAAGCCCATCGAATTATCTTTCTAACGGCATACTATTTTTTAAATTTGAACCATTAGTATTCAAATTATGACGTTTCTAAGGTTTTATTTCAATGCATTTGTTGTGCCTATTTCAATTTCTGATAAATATCGTGCTACCTGTAAAGTGAAATTCTTTTAATGATTAATTACATGTCGCTTAATTAAATGTTCAAATTGATGACCACCAGCATCCATATAGTAGTACAAGTTTTGTTGAAAGCGTTCACGCACATTATGCAAGATTTCCGGTGTAATTTGGTGGCATTCGTTGACAATCCGTTCGCGTAGGTCTTGTAAGGAAGTCGGTTTAGTATCATAAATTTTAGACTTTAAGTGGCCCCACAAAAAGAAATCAAGGGGAGACAAATCTGGCGACCGTGCGGGCCATTCTATGGGGCCCCTTCTTCCAATCCACTGATTCGTAAATCTATTATCAAGATACTGTCGAGCAGGCAGGGCATAATGTGGAGGAGCTCCATCCTGCTGAAAAACCAATTGGTCTACGATAAAATGCTCATTATTTTCAATAACGTCAGTCAACATAGGATCAATGCTATTTTCCAACAAATCCAAGTACATATCCCCGGTCAGGTTACCTGGTAAGAAAAAAGGACCAACAATACGGTCACCAAAAATTCCGGCCCACACATTTAATTTTTCTTGATGTTGCGTATGACTGTCATTAAATACCCTGGGATTAGAATCACACCAATAACGACAGTTATGGCGATTGACAGTATCATTAATGGAAAAGTGCACTCGTCCGAAAAGCAGATATTGAAAATAAAATTAGGATTGTTAATAGCTCGTTCACTCATCACTTCGCAAAATTGTAGGCGGCGGTCAAAGTCATCTTCATTCAGTTCTTGTACGAGATGAACTTTGTAAGGGTGGAATTTATGCTGTTTCAAAACATTTCGAATGATGCTTCGCCCAAAACCAGATTCAGCTGCCAATTTCCTCATACTCGTTCGAGAATTCAAAGCAACATGTCCAAGGACCGCCACATCTATTGCTTCATTTCTATCGGACTGTCGCTTCATATTACAAACAGATCCAGTCTCTTGATACTTTGCCACTAACTCTAAGACGTACTTCCGATTAACATGTTTCTCCAAGTGCTGTTGATTAAATTGCTCTGCTGTTCTATTAGCACACTGATTATTTCCATAGAAAAGTGAAATAATTGTCACCCTCTCGGCAATGGAGTAAATCATAATGTTGTTCATTTCCACAAGCAACAATAAGCTGATAACGTAGTCAAAATAGAGGTTTTTTTATGTTAGATTAACTACAAACACTAACGCAAATTATGTCAGAATTTTTGTAGCAAAAATATCAATTATTAACAGGTAGCACATCTTTATCAGAAATTGAAATAGGCACAACAAATGCATTGAAACAAAACCTTAGAAACGTCATAATTTGAATACTAATTGTTGAAATTTAAAAAGTAATATACCGTTAGAAAGATAATTCGATGGGCTTTAAAATGATATGTCACTTGACCCCTGGTGCTATTTAAAATTTTTAGGGCGCATGACGCCCCCGTCTAGGGGTTGAATTGACAAATGTGAAACTAGTCTAGTCAATTGTCCCCCTCGAATAATAAAATTGACCTATCCGAGGGTTTTGTGAAAAAAAATTAAAACATGTTTATATTTTGTTTCTACATTTAAATCGATTATTAAATTACCGGGTATAGGCAACCAAATTGTCAAGTGTAAATGTTTATAACTTTATTTCAATTATCATAAACTCTTGACCCCGAACAATCGAAATTGTTAGAAAATTTGTAATATAATGGTTTTCAAAAGCGTTAAAAGTCGCGATGCGAATGCATCGTATTCGTTAGTTATAGTTTTTAAAATTAAAACGAATTTCCCGGTAGCTGATAGCGTCGGTATGTACCACATCTAATTCCTTAGAAACTATAGCCTACTTATTTACTATAGGGAAGTTTCCGAGGGCCAATCCATTAAAGTAAAATAATAATACGTATTAAAAGGAATTCAGCTTATCAGCATTCCGATAATTTTCAAACTAGGAACCGTTCGCGGATATTGGCTCCTGTCAACATTTTGGTTATTTATGGAATTGGAACCTCATTGTTATTTCTTCGTTTCGGAAGCGCAAGTATCTACGCTTCTCTTTGGCGTCTTGGCCGCCGTATCTTCAAGTTACTGATAAGGTCAGATGTTTGATTATTTTACTTTGTACGCTTGACAAAAATAACGTACCAACTATATTCCGCGTTTATCATCTCCGTTATCACCGCAAATTAGTTATATGCATCAACATGTACATAAATATAGCATAAAAGAATTTTTAGTTGTAACGGGCGTGCATTTTAGATAATTTTCTCCCCACATTTTTTGTTTTCTTTTACGTATGGTCGCATACAATAATTTTAGAAACGTTCGTACAACAGTAGCCAAGTCAATAGAATAAGAAATTAAATTTGAGTTCAAAATAAAAAAAAAAAAATAAAAATAAATAGAGATTGAGAAAACTAAGCTAAGCATAAAAAAAGGAAATCTAATTAAAATTAACTAACGAACTAACCTAAAATTAAGCTTATTTACTAATTAATAAACTAACGACTAAAAACATATACAAAAGATACCTATTCTGGTTACCGTTGTTTCAAACTTTTATTAATTTCACTTCCACCCCTTTATGACAATTTTGTACCAAAAGCAATAAGAATCATTATCAATTTGCATAGCCAATAATTATCATAATTTTTTTATTTGAATTTTGTTTTCGACAAATTTGGTAAAAGTTTATATATTGTTTTTGTATGAGTTCTTTTGATTGTATAATAAACCAGTCACAATTTATTTACCTTTTTTTTTGTTCATAACTTTCTTTTTGTCCTTACCAACTTTCCTGGCGTCCTAGAAGGTCTAACTAGGCCGTTAATTAATAAAACAAAAGTAATAGACCAGGCGCCCACCCTAACAACTAATAATCTTATTCAATTCTATCCACGGCCTCAGCCAAGAGTTAGTCGAGGTACGTGCCCTTCCAACAGGACACAAGGAAAGTGCACCGTGGATGATCCTCTTTTCCTTCGAAAATTATTTTCCACGTTACAAAATAGCTAAAGGCCCAAAAACGTATTTGTTTCGTTTTCAAAAACCCACCCGGTATCTAAAACCTATTATATTTAATTTATGTAGAAGCAGTCGGTGTTCACTTTATCTAAAGCTTTAGAGAAATCAGTTTAAACGAAATCTATTTCACATCTCGCGGAAAAACTATCACTCAAAAACACAAAATATTTCATCAAATCAGACAGTGTAGATCTGTTAGACCAAAAACCGTGCTCTGTACTAATGACAACACATGACTATGACCATTGCAACTGCTTAGCCACAATACAATCAAGCATTTTAGGAATAACTGATTGATTGCAAGCACTTTAAAATTATCAACGCGATCATTATCTCCGGATTTAATACATGGAGGTAGAAAGTTTAGCCGCATAAATACGATCGTTTCAAAAAGACTTAGGTAACCTTAATATAGTTTGATATAGAATTAAGTCTTGGACTTGATAACACTTAAAGTTACAGGGTGTTCCGTTAAAAAAATACTTTACCGACATTGAAGATGCGAATGTTTGTCACGAAATGTTGAATACCCTGTTTAAAAGTTGATAGCAAAAATTACAAAAGTGTAAACTTAGAACTCTTTTTCAACATTTTGCCAAATATAAGGATCAAATTTTCAAAAACTAAAGAAATATACTATTCAAAAACTGGTTACGAAGGAGGCACGTGTTTTGTTCAAAGTCAAAAATCTCAAAAACGGTTAGATATAGGTATAAGACATTACACATAAAATTCGTTTAGAATTTCACGCCGAATAACGTCCAGTTAAACCGGAAGGTTGAAAATATTTTAGAAAAAATATACCTGAAACCTAACTTAACCCAAAATGTTTAAAGGCGTTTCTAAATTACATCTCAATAAACTTTTAATGAAGGGATTGGGTGAATAATCATAAGTAAAATGTGTGTCGTACGACATCTCGTGTAAAACATTGACACGTATGAATAGTATAAACTAAGAAAAGACCAACCGCCGTCTTGTACAGTTGTATACCGCACTTAAGTACACACCTCTGATGAGCTCATAATAAGAGCGAAATGCGGCATCAGGTGTTCTTTCGTTGCGTGTTATGGTTCTGTACAAGTTTTACTTGGCTTTATCGACACACGTGTGTTTCAAGCATTAAAGCTGTCGCTTAGATAGCGCTATGCACTTTAAACGCACACATGTCGTTACAATTAACTGTTGGCATTTTTCTTAGTGAATAATCATGTATAAAGTAAATATAGTTTACAACTTTAATCTGAGTTCTTACAGACTTAAAAAAAGATAGTTTTAATGTTGCCAGATGATCGATACACAGAATGAGCGGCTTTCTTTTTATAACAAAGGTCTATCAGTTCCGTATTGAACCAACTAGGAAAGTGCTGCTTACGAGGTTTCAATATTTTAACAGGGATGTATTTAATAAAAAAGTGAACGTTTGGCTTCTATGCTAAATTTACAAAACGATCCTCCCATCGAACAGAAGCAAAAATAATAATAAGCCAACATAATCAGTCTTAACAAAATCAAAAACTTTCATTTCATAACATAAAATATTAGCAGATGAACAGTGAATAACCAAGAATACGAAATGTGATGTAAACTGTTAGGGAATAAAGGATCAAGAGAACGAATGACTTCCAAATTATCGATATTTGTAAAAATAAAGCCAAGAAAAAGGTTGCGATTATTGGGAATGTTATTGACTTGTCTCAAGTTTATGAACGTATACGTCGCATTCACAATGTCATACTTCTCTCGATTATTACCAACTAAATTAACAACAACATCATCACTAATCCAAATTGACTGAGCCATATTAAAATCACCAGCTACCATATATTATGAATTTGGAAACTGTACAAAAAGAAATTCAAGATCAGCACCATGAAGTTTATAAACATTACAATTAGTTAATAAAGGGACATACACACCACCAATAATTAAATCAAAATTTGTAAACTTTAATCTTACATTAATACTTTCAACAGAACTACTCAGTAAGACAATAGAAGAATGAATATTATTTCGAACAGCAATTAAAACACCACGTCCCAAAACCTACATACAATAATTATGTACTTAAATCTTGTCTATCGAACTTGAAGTACATTTGATTTTGTCATTTTAGCGACTTACTGGTGGATTTTAAATTCGAAATAATTATTAACTTGAGATAATTTTTTTTCAATACTAATTTTATAAGACTTTGTTTTTTTATCTGATAAATTGTTCTATTTGACCATAACTTTTGCATATAAATCTACGAATTTGAATTGAAGATTTTTATTCTGCTGGAGGGCTTTAATCTTTTCTAATGTTAATTTTAATGTGTGAATTAATACAAAAATTGAAATGGGAACTCTTGTATAATTGTGTTATAGAATCTCAACGCCGGTTGGACCATAAAAAATTCATTCATCTGTGTTTGGCCATTCATACCCAATTCTTTCAGATGCATTGATTAAGGTTGCATTCTGCGACCTAAACGTCGGCAGCAAGGTAGAACAGTGGTTGTTAATGAAATAAAACCTTCCAAACGCTCCTCTTGAAGTCCCAACTAGCGTTAAGCTTCTATAATTATAAAAAAAAGTTGTGTTAATACATAATAGAAGAAGTTATCCGATTGTAAAAACAAAGGTCAATGTATATTTGTTGAGATTATTTCTAAAACCAAAAGACATTATTAATATTATGAGATGACTTGTCATATTTGACAAAACAAGAAGAAATAAAAATTTTAATCGCTAACGCAGAAGTAGAATTTTTATCCAAAACAGAAATGATTGCTCTAGAAGTCAAGTTTTGAGGATCATTAGTGCGTTGAGGTTGTGATGGAAATATCAAGTTAAAATCCAGTGTCATCTATATACCCATACAATAAGGATTCATTAAAAAAAACTTAAAATATGTGAACACCAATAGGATTATAAACTTAATATTACAATGGTTTGGGTCTAAATTAGTTCCAGATTTAAATAATTAATATTTTTTGGCAAACTGGACATATCAGCTAGACTAATTGATTATAAACAAAATATTGACATTATATGGCAAAACGATTGTCGGTACAATGTACTCTTAAATTCGATAAAGTTGTTCACTTTATTTTTGTTTTGCGAATTTTTTAAACATTTTTTTTTTGTTAAAACACGAGACGTAATCACTTACACTCATAGATTGTAAGCAAATTATTGACATTGTGGAAAAATGCTTTTGGGTGCAAATTAGTTCTGAATCCGATAGATAAGATTATCGATTTTGCTTCTTATTAACGAATTAATTAATTGATTATAAACAAAAATTTTAGACTATGGAATTGTGGGTTCAAATTAGTTCCATATTCAAACTGGTGAAATTTCGTACTTAAGCTACAATTTTTTTCATTTTTTATTTAAATAATTTGCTCAAATAATCGTATATACGTTTAGTGTTTTACTTTTAAAACTGGTATTACGAATTTAGTGGAATTTACAAATGCGCGGAGCAACAATGTTACAAAATCTTCGATGGCTGAAGTTTAGACAAAACTCGCTGAGCACAATTTCAAGTCAGGGAGATCAAGACACAACTTTTCGAAATCCATTGCACTCTGTCAAGACACAAGATAACTGAAAAGGTACCGTGTTTTATTGATTCGTACCACATAACTCCTACAAGAAGGCTCATTTTTTTGGGAATCCCTGTTAACTAAAAGATATTATGTTCCAGGAATTTCCACACTCTGGAGTGATTACTTCAACATACTCTCTATGACTTCCAATCATTGTAACATGGTATGAAAATGTGCCGATAGGGCTCTACGGGGAACAGTTAACACCAATAAAATATGACTCTCTATGACTACCAAATGCGACCGAACCCATTGCTATAGTGCGAATAACATTATATGAAAATGTGCCGATACGGCTCCACAGTCAACACCAATAAAAAATGTCAAGTACCATAGTATATCATGGAAGAGAATTATGTTGCGTAGATTTGTGTGAATTATTAGAATGGTGCAGATACGTCTCATATTCGAAAGATTCTGGAAAGAACGATGGATGTAGCGGAAATGTGTATCAGCGGAATGACGAGAAAATTTCAATTGAAAGACAAGGAGGAAGAGAGCATAAAGGATAAACACTGGAAAATTATATTATGTAAGGAAACACAGACGGTTTCTAATTTGGGAATAATAAGGCTGAGGCTGAGATAACGAGCAATAAGAAGTTGAAGTTGTACTTATGGCTTCAGAACAAACTGAAAGGTAGTTTAACGTATTCGACGTCATCGATATGAGCAAAAATCATCAGCAATACTAACATACAAATAAACAACAAGACAAAAGACAACAAAAATCTGTATATAGTAGACGAATATATATCTTGGAAGCACAATCAAATTAGGCAAACAAAACTAAACGGTCGAAATAACAAGGAGAATAAAAATGAGTTGGGAAGCATTTGGAAAATTAACTTCATTTTAAAGAACATGAAAATATCAATCAACCTCAGACGTATAATGTAGAATGCATTTATCCTACTGGTTATGACATGGCATGGAAACGACAACACTTACACAAAATCGGGTAACAAATTAAGAGTTGCACAAAGGACAATAGAAAGAGTCATGCTTCGTACAAATTTGAAGGATAGAGTAAGGAACGAAAATATTAGACCTAAAACTAAATTTACCGACGTAATAGAACGCATCGCAAATGTCAGGGTAGGACATGTAGCTAGACAAAATACAACACGATGGACAAATAAAGTTGTACACTGGAGACGTAGAAGTACTAAAAGAAGTGCAACTACACCGCAGAAAAGGTGGTTAGACGCCATCAAAAAGGTTGCAGGACAGGATTGGTTTCAAATAGTAAACATCAGGGGAAGATGGAAGGACTTAGTAGAGGTCTGTGTTCAAGGGTGGATTAATCAAACAGACTAAGAAGAAGAAGAGTGCCTACCACTTTAGATTATTCATCTTCCATCTTTTGCGAAATTATTATTGATCAATTCAGTGATTGTGGCCAGGGACGTATCAGGGCCCTGGACCCCTTTTGGAAAGGTGCGAATGTGTAGCTGAAAGAAAACTTGGGTAATGGTTAAGCGCACCACGAAGTGGTGCTTCTTCAGACCAGTGACCAATTAATTGAGTTTTTTTCAATGAAGATGGTGGGTTGACATTCTTTCCTTAATGTGCAAGTATTTTCATCATGTAAAAGTTGATTTTAATTAGCACCGTACCTGTAACACGAAAATTACGAACGGCAAACTAGACTTTCCATAAGGGGTCCAGGGGCCTCGATACGTTCCTGGCTACAATAAGTCATTATAAATTACGCTAGGAGAAAAACCTAATAACACTTTACCTAATTCTTGTATTTTTTGTCTATGTTGCATTTAAATCTATTTGCTATATGATTTATTTTCAACCCAAAACTATTATATGAATTATGACGTGTTTCATATAATTCATTAAAATTTCTAATTTTAAAACAATAGTTAATATTTAGTATTTGCATATTATACAATCACAAGCTTTTTAGATTTCTCATTTGTTACTTTTTAGCGAAGGTTTATTGTAACAAACCCAACAATCACAAGTATTTCCCAACTGAATGTAACAAGTGGCTAGTAACATTGCAAACCGATTGCATAAGAAATTGAAGCGTCGCGTCGGTCCCAAAGTGCAGTATCAATAGAGTAATTCGCGAAACTTCGAGAACCATGTAGCGATGATGAGATAACTTCAACTTCTTTTATTATGAAAACTTTGAGAAACTCTTACAAGCTGTAAAACAAACTAAAAATTATTAAACCGCAAGTTTTCTTATTCTTCTTTATCATTACATTCTTGTACGCGTATGTCATAGTATTTGGTTCTTTGTGAATTTTATTATACCTTTTATTTTATTTCTTTCACACGTACCTATTTTTTTATCGGTTATAATTATTCAGATTTAGTATATTACCTTCGTGCCTTATTTACTTGATTTCAAATTAATCTGTCTAGCAGTTAATGTTTATTTGTATGATACATAATTTTATCTCTACTTCTACTCATTTTTAACATCAATGTTAGTACCGAACAACTCGAGTTATGAAAAAGCGGTTTTAACTTCGTTTTTTTAATTTGTCACTAAATTACAATGCTAAATCGTATTGTAGGGCGTACAATAAAATAATAGTTAAAAATATGCAACAAAGCACTCCATTTGTCACAAAATACAAGAGAAATCACGCAATGAACTAATGAAGCAAATGTTTTAGCAAGATTTTATATTGATATGGTTTTTCATAACGTTATATGACGCAAATTTATGATTTAAATATTTGTTGTTAAAAAAGATTTAAAACGCTAGTAAAGGTGAACTGACATGACTCGATTGCAATCTGAACTCAATGATTAACAATTTAAATTGTGCTTAAAACGACAGTTTTTACTTTTCTAATTCAGATTTTTCTGTAAAAATAGGTTCATGGAAAAATGCCAGCAGTGTGTCAGCTATAAAAAAAGATAAATGGCGATGACAACTTTGAGGAACGTAATCTGTATATATACGTTGCATTTATTTTGGAACGACATTTTAATTTAAGCTAGTAATTATTTTTAGTTGGAAAATAATAACCAACTTTTGAATATTCAATTACGAACAGATGCGACTAAAATGAATTTTAAATCATTTTTTATTTTTAAAATGCGTACGAGGAATGTTAAAGAAGTAACTGCGACTATATTCGCGACCGGCGTAATTAATTTTAGGGAGACGTTTACAAAGAACTGTTTTCTTATTGATCCTTTTTTTAAAGCAGAGCGTTATCAGTTACGTCGGGGTAACTTTGCAACTTTTCAGTCTTGTCATTTTTACTTTACAAAGATTCACATTCATCCTTTGTGTAGCAACAACAAAAAACCATTACACCAAGGGTTCGTGTATACAGCACCCACTACCTGCCTTACTTTCTTAATCGTTTCCGTCGGGTTTTCTCAATTTTATGCACTACGAAACAAAAACTACATTAGTAGAAAGCGAACCATTTTGAATCAGGAAGGTGTACCTACATAATAGATGCTAATAGTTAACATTAATTAATTTTGTTTTTCGCACCGTCGTGTTTACCTAATTAAGTTTCAATTGTCGTTTTGTTTTAATTGCGCGAAATAAAACTCCTCGCGATTAATTACGTTTTATGCAAAAGTCACGTAGCTTAAATTAATTAAAACATTGTCCAATGGGTTACACCTTAATTGGTAAGGGAGGTCCTCGAGCACTAACTTATTAGTACTAAGAGTCTGCTAATCCCATTTCAACAATTCTAAAGTTAATTTATTGTTTCAGGATCCAAAGTTGAGGCAAATTGTAACGATGGGATCGCAAGATACGTTAGAAGAAAAAACTGTCACCGTGTGCTGTGGTACGGATTTCGTTAATATATCGTTTGTGAATTTTTGTTGTACAAGAAAAGAAATTGCGAGATTGTGGATGGATGCTCTTATGAGTTTGGCCTACAATTTAACGCAGGTCAATGCCACCACCAGCTTGTTCCTTCTTAAGGCATACACCAAACTTACTTTACTTACCGACAAGGCTGGAAAGATTCCTATTAAAAAGTGAGTAAACTGAAGCGACGTCTTGAACTTATTTATTCTAATTGTGTTGTCTGTCACGACCTTCCAAATCTTGGATTCTGATGACGAATGAAAATGTGTCTTTTTGTTGCATAAGAAAATCTACTTCTTAGTTACTGTCAGGATTTTATAAAGTTCAATAAAGGAACGGTTCAAATTGAAATTCTTGTCAGCTTATGAATGTATATAAAATATTGCACTATTATATAGTGAACTATCCTACATCTACGACTTTTAATATGAATGTGATGAATTTAATTGTACCGGGCATCAAAATAATTACACAGTTTTAGGAAATTACTTTTATTAAAAAAAATTACTGAAAAGCTTTTAAAATGATCCCTATAAGTGATGTAACAACCATTTCATAAATAGTTTTTGTTCTTTTTGGTTTTTCTATCTCAAAATTTGTATTTGTTTTTGAGTATTATAACTAAACTCAAAATCTACCATATTTCCTTTTTTTTGCAACGGGTGGTTTGGGATCATTTTCACGGTAAACAGTCCCGTTAACAGGAACGATTCAAAAATTTACTTTTGTGACTGCTTACATCATCTGTTAGAAAGTTTTCAAACCATTAATACTTTCAGACGCACTACAACACTTGTATTGCAAATATTGATGTATTGTTGCGTATTATATTGAAAGTAAGTTGTATCATACACTTTAGTTTAATCTAATGTTTTCAAGAAAATTGAGATATTTGTTAACATCTTATTTAACGCCATCTAAACACCAAGGAACTAATTAAAAATATTGTAAATTGTAATTATTAGTATAAGAAGCGATCTTTTCCCCAATCGTACTAAGCTAAAACGGATAAGTTAAATTTTCATTAAATATTTAAAATTGTTTGTAAATTGCTTACACATTTGTCGTCAAATTTTTGATGGATTACTCTTCGAATCTGCTACATTAGCACTAGGTTGTGACACTAGATGTCGTACCTCTTATTTATCGTTGATTAGTTTATGGCAACACAGTTTAGGGAATGTTTTGTTTATTCAGGAGTTCTAAAATTTTGTGTTTGGGTGTTTCTGATGTCAAACGCATCATTTGCCACAGCATCTAACTTGACCACAACGTCAAACTTTTAATTTTGACCATAACGTCAAATGAAATGCGTTTGACATGGTCAAAATTTCGAATCTGACGTGGTGAACGGTTAACATTGTGGCCTAGACTTCCCGGTTCTAAGCTCCGTGGTGGAATAGCTCCATTGGTGTTTAAAAGGATTATTTCTTTTAAACTATTTATTGAGTTAGTCCACGATTCTTTCTAGATTGGTTTCAGATTTATCTTCATCGTCAGTAATTATCTCTTTATTCAATAATGATATTCAAATATATATCTTATACAATTTATCAAAAATAATGTTGAAAATGTCCAAATTTAAATGATATGCGTAAATGCGTAAATATCGAGAGATTCAGAAAAAACGTACTTGGAAACTTAAAATTAAGATGAATTAGTTAACTTAAGTTCTCAAATATAATCTTCAAGAATAAAATCTCGAAAGTTAAAGTTAACGGGTTTCAATAAAATCTGGACACTATCAGGGTACAAAGAACATCTTACAGCTTTCATAGATTTTAACCGACAAAATCAAAATTTTATTTTAGTAACCTAAATATGAGTGATAGTGTACTTAGGCAAAGTGACGTTTAAAGGTTAGAGGTGACGTTAAACTATCAAATTTAATTTTCAATTGACAAATCAAAGAAATAAGAACCAATTTTACTTAATCAACACTGCTGTAGTAGCTTCTTTTCTGTATCTCCCGTTACTTTAGCAGTTAAAATAGACGTCATTAAGTAAGCGGCAAGAATTCAGACGTCTTTACTAGTTATCAAAATAAAAAATTTAATGAACTGCGTTACTAATCTAATTAAACAAGATTTAGTACACCTTTTTCACATTTGATATTTTGCATACTTTATAATTGTTTATAATAATACTAATAATAAAATCTCAAGAATCAAAATCTAGACCCGATCAGTGAAGAATGAACGTGTTAAAACTTCCAAATTCAAATTTTGTCTAACAAAAATTTCCAAATCAGAAATTTGCAGACAACCCAACTTTCTTAAAAAGAACTTAATCAACACAACAATAATATATACTTTTCTGGATCTCTCGATACTTCCGTTGATTCAGTGGCATCAAAATTTGATATAATTAGTAAAATCGGGAGTCAAAAAGAATCCGAATATCATTACGGTGAGTTGTCAACTGTGAAAAATCAAATTACTACATTTTGTAAAAAATTAGAAAATAATAAAACAATATTCATAATAGGATAATAATAACAGTCAATAATTTGTAGATCCTATCATTGTCAATAATAAAATGGTAATATCTCAATGAATAATTGCATAAGTTCGCGGGAAAAACCTTCAAAAATTAAATTCGTATAAATTTTCTTAGAAAGAGTAGGTATGTAAATACCGAGCGATTCAGAAAAAAACATGATGATGACGTTTAAAAATTAAGAAGTGATTAGTTAAGTATCAAATTTAATTTTTAAATGTCAAATTAAACCAATTCTTCCAACTTTAATAGTTTAATCAACAGTGTCTTTTATGGATCGCCCGGTACATCTATTGATTAAATTACCAAGTAAAATAAAAATTGGACGTGCATAGAATGCACGTGAAAACAGAAATCAAAAGGAAACTTCATTAAAATCAATAACATTTCAAAACTCAATGTAATTTTCAGTTTTATGACAAATCTAACACGGTTCCGTTATAATTAGACACTATTGATGTAGAAAAGACTTATTGATTTCAATCAAATCAAATAAAATTATAGTGTACTAGTTTGTCAAAAAAACGGACATTGACGGACAAAAGCGTGAGTCAAATCAGTGGTAAAAAATTAATCTCCTATGAGAATACTTGGAAAGTCTGATGTTAAAACATCTGATTACAATTTTGAACTGACAAACTTAATGTCGAAGTGACAGAGAAATCATAACGAAGCAAATAGCTTAATCAAAGCCTGTTTAATTCTTTTTTGCTGGATCTCCGAGACTCCATCGATTATGTTAACCTTCAAAATAAAATCTCTAAAAGTGAAAATAGAAAAGAAAAGCTTGTCCAAATAGTCACATCTCAAAGAAAAAAAAATTCCAGAAATTTGAGGTTAACAAGGTTTGACACGTAAATACCGAGCGATACGGAAATAAGGTACGTGTGTACGTTAAAAAACAAAATAGTGATGTTAACATCTGGTTACCATTTTAAACTTTCCAATTTAATTTTCAAGTAACACAGAAATAAAAAACAACATCAGAGTTTAATTACGACCTAGTTTAGCTCTTTCTTTCTGGATCTTCTTACAGCTCGAAATATAAATTTCACGTCGTTAAACATTTGAAAATAGAACAAATCAAAGTAATTTTAAATTTTGTGACATTTTAAAAAAATTAAATTCACTAATTTGTCAAAAAAATAAGACACCGACGTTTAGATGTCTTATATGAACGATCTTGAAAAACTCACTTTTAAAAATGAAAAGGTGATAGTTACCATTTTAAAACTGTCAAATTTAATTTTGATAGAAGAAATTTCTGACACAGGACTGCTCGAAATCTTTCTTTCTGAATCTTCCGAAATAGAAAGGAGAGCTTCGCCAATACATATAATAATGTTCAGTGTGACGTGTTGAAAATTTTAAATCTCAATTAAAAACAAATGATATCTTAATGAACTGCCATAAATAATGGTTTTGTGATGTGGAGGCGGAAACAAACATAAACTACGAATATATGGTCTACGTTTTGAGCTTTTTATTGCGAGCACTCCATCAAAAAAAACTATGATACCTTATTCAGGGACTGCTCTACCTCATTTCTAGAACTCCCAGTATTTAGTCATTAACCATGTGAAACTGAAGATAAAAAGAAAAACTTTGAATAATAACGTTCAGATATCTGAAGTGTTGAAATATTCAAATTTCTTTTAAAAAAACCAAAATCCTAACCAAATAATTTGTCAAAAAATACATTGTGCCAAAATATGAGGTGGAAATTAAATGTCCTATTTGAGCGTACTTGGAAACACTGACATTTAAAAATAAGGGTTTCGCGTAGGATTCTTCATCGCCCCGATACATGACAAATAAACCCGAGACATGAAAATGTAGGTTTTATAACATACTTGTATATAAATAAACGGTACGGTCGAGCTATCTTATATTATAAAGAGGCGGTAAATTCCTATCTGTAATTTGTAACTTTTAAAGCAAAACTTAAAAATTATTTTTTGTTAGCTTTTTCTGTATGTCTACTCATGCTATGATTTTTTTTCTAACTTTCTTCCGATGTTTCTACGTGTAGCCTATAACCACTACATTAATAATAACCGTCACTTTAAATAAATCGTCTGTGCCAATTAAATGGGACTTTAATAACGATTCTTGTTAACAATGATGCCTGGAAACCAAGCAGCATGCAATATTCGTACAAAAAAAATTAAGCCGCATGCTTTCGTCTGTTGTAATATCTGTTTCCAATTGAAAATTTTAATTCTGCGTAGACAAAATATTGTGTGCATGAATTCGCATAAAAGCTTTAGTTCCCACACTTCCACCATACATAACTGTTAAATAATGTATAAGGTTAGAAACCAAAGCTGGCTAAACAGCCTGAGAAAAGAAAGCGAGGACACCCCACGGTAAGTCAAAAAGTTAAACACAATGCAAATAAAATGTATAAAGGCAATAGACGTATACACGAAGCAATCATTCATTATTAAGAGACCAATTTGACTATTCATTTAAAACATTATAAATCGAATTATTAGAATGTAAATTCAAAAATAAAATGACAAATAGTTTGATGCTATATCTCGTGTCACAACTTCGTGCTATCATCCGTAAGTAATCTAATACTAATTTAAAAATTTATTTATATTTCACGATTGAAAAATCGATTTTTATAAACTGTCTACACTATCTGTCGGGAAAATGTTTGAATTACAAAAATAATATGTATTTAGAATACCTACTTTTCAATGAAAACTGAAAAAACTCGTTCGAACGTACTGTTGTTCTTGTTGTGGGTTCGAACATAATTAACAATTAGATACAAATGAATAACTTTTGCTTAATATAGTTTACAATTTTTTTTGTTTCAAAACGTACAGTTCTTATATGGTAATTCTGAAAAATACACACAATTATATTTTATATCAACTTCCCATTCAATGACAACTTAGAACTGATCTCAAAAACAACATGACTATGCTTTACAGTAGAATAATATTGTAGAAGATATTATATTGTCATTATTGCTTATGCTTGCATTCTAAACTTGTCCTCAACGTTGTCTGGTTGAAATACGGTTGTTCACAAGTTTGTAAATACAGTATTTTTAAGGCTTAACATATTAGTCTGAATCATATTTTGATTTTAGCGTTATCAAAATGTTTACTTCAAACAAAGAAGATCGCAAACGAGTGGAAAAGGCTTTAGATATATCTGGTCTTCCTTCTGGAAAAAATGACACGATCAGCGTGGAAAAGTTTCAGTTCGAAGACTTTTTCAATTTGTACAAAGGATTAACTCAAAGAACAGAAGTAGAGAAGGTTTTTAATGAATTGTAAATGCGTACAGTATTTAGTTCATACATAACTAATATTGATATTTTAGAGTCGGAACACCAAATCGGCACAACATGACAGCTGCACAATTAGTGGAATTTTTAAATAAAACTCAACGAGATCCTCGCTTAAATGAAATTTTATATCCGTACGCTAATACTGCAAGGGCAAAAGACATTATAGCACAATACGAACCTAACAAATACAACGTACAAAAAGGACAGTTATCGTTTGATGGATTTTTACGATATTTTATGTCCGAAGACAACAATATTATAGCTTCTAGTAAATTTGATTTGTGTGATGATATGGATCAACCTTTAGCACATTATTTTATTAATTCTTCGCATAATACGTATTTAACGGGCCATCAACTAACAGGAAAATCTAGCGTCGAAATCTATAGGCAGTGTTTGTTGGCAGGTTGTCGATGTGTGGAATTAGATCTTTGGAATGGAAAAACCGACGAACCTGTAATTGTTCACGGATATACTTTTGTTCCGGATATTCCAGCTAAGGAAGTTCTCGAAGCAATTGCTGAAAGCGCATTTAAAACTTCCGATTATCCTGTTGTTTTATCTTTCGAAAATCACTGTAATCCACGACAACAGGCTAAAATTGCCAATTATTGTAAAAGAAATATTTGGAGACATGTTGTTGGAACAACCTCTGGAAAGTCATAAGTTGGAACCAGGTTTGATTGTAATACAGCACTGAATAAATACGCGAAGAACGAAAATGTTTTAGGGACGCCACTTCCTACTCCATCCATGTTGAAGCGCAAAATTATTATTAAAAATAAAAAGAAACATCATCATCATCATTATCATAAGAAAACTCCACCTCCCAGTCCAAGATGTATCCGAACCAACCGGTAATGGAGACATAGCTTCACATCACGCACCACCTTTACAAATGCAAGCGCGCCAGGTACGGTGATCGCTTTGGGTTGTATATATTAGGGGGTTGTCGTTAAAGATTAAATCTCAGAAAGCTTATTATTGGGGAAAAAACACGATGAGAACGTTATTTTTTCTATGAAAATACAAATTCAACGAAAAAATAATACTAGCAATAATCTTACGTATAGTCGCCACTTTAATGATCACAAATTAATAGTAATTTATTTGATAAATTTACGTATTTCGTGAGTTAGATCTTTTCAAAAGCTTGCGTTTGAAAATTTTATTTTTACACTGTACATCTAACTAGTTGAGTTTTAGGGTTCAAAAGAATCGACCGGTACTGAAGATGAAGATTCATCAAGCGAAGAAGACGCAGAAACTGGAGAAGTAGAACAACCTCAAGGTGGACCGCAAACGGATAATGCTGATCAAAAGCCTGCGCCGCAAAAAGAAACAGAAGCTGGCGCCGAAATTTCTGCGTTAGTTAATTACATTCAACCCGTACATTTCTCCAGTTTTGAAAATGCAGAAAGTAAGTAAAATTTATAGTGTACGTTTAGATTAAAGGGTTTTCAATTTTTTGGGAAAACCTTTACACGAAAAAATCTTTAAATACCTCCTCTTCCATAATAAGTGTTTTTACTTTCTTAATTTCGATGCCCAATTTAAAAAAAATAACTTCTGCATTGAACCACGTTTAGCAAATTTCTTTCTCGTATTGATTTTTTAATTTTGATCTTGGTGAGTTGTTGCAAATTTGTGAAATGGGAATATTGCATAAGCATTATTAGGTAAGTTTTTTTTTTATAATGGACACTATATGGTTAAATTGTGATTAAAGTAAACAAACGAGTCGCAGTGTAATAATTTTGTTGTCCAACCAGTTACAAATGTTGGCTCATTCAAGGTAAAAAAATTCAATTTCCGCACACCATGTGTACCAAAATGTGAAAAATGTCAAAATTAGTTATCAATGAATGAATACCGGTCAATAAAACGAGTTTGTGGTTGAAAATATAATCTATAAAATACACTATAAATAAATGTAATAATTTGTAGAAATCTGTAGTATGTACAAAGCAGGCTGTGAACTCTTTAACATTGTGAACGCGCATTTTCAACGTAAATACCGAATTACAAAAGTCTCCTACACACAAGTGTTTCGCCTTTTTTGAGGCTCATCAGTGTAGGGTAGAAGTCGATTGAATGTAAAGAACGTGTCACGTGACCTGCGCCGTGAACGAAAATGAAACGAACGAGTTTACTGTTTACATAAGGGGAAGAACGACTTGTAAAAAGCTACTTAAAAACCCTACTTTACGTTTAAAAATTTTTTTACAGCGCTACTGATTTGAAGGTCAAATGAATTGTTCACGCAGATTTACTCAGGTTCTTTATGTTTCAACCGTCCTCTAGCTCGAACGGAAATCACTGGGAAAGCTACAAGTAATTTACTAACGTACTATTGTTAATTCTTCTCTTTAATTTTTTTAAATTAATAGATTCCTTAAAACCTTGAGGGCTTTCTTGTAGAAGACAAATCAGGAAGTCAAAACTCAACACACTATTGTTAATTTAACACACACGTTTCGATTCGACTTGTCTAATTTTTCCCACCCAAATTTAATATTTTCGAACCATGAGAAAGATTAGACATCCCTAATTGAAATGTCGACAATAAATTAATAATGGCGTTGTGTTGATATTCGACTTCCTGATTTATCTCCTACAAAGTTTTAGGGAATCTATTACTAACATATGTTTTCTTTTAAATTCGACACTGACAATTTGGGATTGTGAACCTACCACAATCACAAAGTTTCAACGACAACTTCTACACCGTATTTCCGTATTTAAAAAAAAAGCAAGCGTTACTTCTAATTCTACTGCTACGAATTCAGTAAAGCCACCAGTTGGTCGGGAACACTTATTCAAATAAAACACTGAAACTGTCAAAGACTATCTTTTCATTTCTTTGAATTGCTGAAAAACCACTATACAACTCCTAGAAAGCTTGTGTAACAATTTTTATTTTTTCCCAAAGGTCTTTACACAGAATCATAAAATCCACCTGGTCTTCATCAAATGGTAACATATCGTATTTGGGTGGTCTCTGTTTATAAGAAATTGGTTGTGGTATACCGGGTAACAAAAAAAATTGGTACACTTTGTGCACCTTATTTATTACTTTAGATAAAAGTTTGGCAGTAAAAGAACTTATACTAGACAATCCTAAAAATTTTCTAAGATGATTTTCAATGTTAAAAAACTTTCGGTATTTATTGAGTTTCCTTTTGTTTCACTATATTCATTTTTTAAATAAAATTTAACCGACTCTAACAAAAATGTTAATTTTTACTACTCAAAAACGACTAAAAATATGTTTTCTGTCCGCATTCAATATTTTCATAACTTACATAGCGTTAGCCAAAAGTGACTTGGTTAACGTATCGGCCATCATCAATCAAAACGAAAAAACAAACTTTACAGACTTGATACACAAATAACTATTTTAGGCGAGCCTAACAAAAACGTGAATTTTTAATACTCAAAAGCGTCCAAAAATTACGTGTTGAAGAAAGAATGTGAGAAACAAAGTCTGGAAAAACTGGAACTTCTCATCAACGCACACACTTCACTTTTGGAAGTGAATGAATGTTGATCGACAGCAACGCAAAAGACAAAGATGTAGATGCTGGAGTAGGCATGCTATAATTTCAGAAATAGAAGCAAAAATTATTAGAGCAAGAAGGGTGGCAAAAAAGACTCTATATCAAGACTTGAATCGTGACGACTGCTTCAGGAGTGTCTCAAGCGTACATATCTGGACTAGTTCCCATCAGAAAATTTACCGATTAGCAAATGTAGAGAGTAAGAAGTTTAACGGTGAATAAGCTTCTGGGCACAATTCAGTAAAGTTCATTATCTTTCAAACGTAGGCAAATTCCAGTATGTAGCTCAATCCAGTCTGCAACTAATTATGAAAAAGAGAAATCTTTTAAAGGGTAAATCTACTAGAAGTAGAAACTCCAAAGTTTAAGATAAGTGATCTACCAAACAAAATTCACTTCAAACTCTGTTGGCCAACATTCAAACTTTTGGAGAGGATAGAATTGCTCGAGTGATTTTGGATAATGGCTCACAAATGACTTACGTGAAGAATAGTTTTAGTGAAGTAAGGAAGACTTGTTACGCTTTCACCATTCAACGTACCTTGTTGTTCAGAGTGTAACCCCAATATTAACAATAATTTACAATCTAGGTAGGTACTATTAATTTTTAATTACTAAATAAACAACAAAAAAAACAACTTGAACTTCTTTCTATGTATTGGGAGATTCCATGTTCGAGTAACAGTTAAATATCAATATTTTACTAAAACTTGTGCATTCGATTTTTGGTAGTAATAAAAAAATAAACTCGTAATTCAAAAATACATCGATTAAATAAATGCACAAATTTAATAACCCAACGAAACAAATCAATTATAAAACAAACAATTTCTAAGATATGTACCTAAATATAATGCAATAAATGCAATAAAAATCAAATGATTATCGTGTCAATAAAAACAAAAAACTACTAGTTCTTAATCTAAATTGAAATTAAGATCAAATCTGTCTTTCACAAACCTTATGAACCAATCTATTTACAATAAGATACGTTAACCAACTTAAATTCGACAATCAAATGCAAATTTTATTTGTGTTTTCCAATTTTCACAACGATTCAATTCGATGAAACCGCAAATAAATAATTAACCGCAAATTGATAGTCTAACCGAAAATTAATTACGTTCTACAAAACGCCAATAAACAACGAACGCTATTTCTTGGTCTTTTTGATTTGATAAGATTTTTGTTTTACAATACCAATCGGAATGTTTATCAATCTCAGAACTCCTGATTTGAATTCTTCAATACAATAACGATAGCAAACGATTTGTAGCGGTAACGGCAATTTCCATTTCCATTTAACGTATGGGTTAGAGCGACAAATACACAAATTGACATAGGTGTTACAAGAGTAATAAAAGAACAAAAAAATATATCGCCGGAGGTTCAGATAAAGTATATTATTACAAAGAGCGCGTGGCATTCAGTTAATAAAATAAGTATTGACGCTGTGGGTCAAGTTAACACCAAAACAAAAGAATAAATGTAGTCGCCACTGACTTTACTTACCCTAAAAGGGACTGATGGGGTGTTAAAGACAGAAAACATTCATTATTTAGGTCTAAAAAAACAATAAGAGCAGCACTATGCGGGTTTATTGAACTTTGAGAATCATCTCCTAGACAATCGAAGTTTGTCGATGCAAAACTCATCCTCTCTTCATCTCATCTAAGCTGGTTTTGGAGAGAAATTGTAATTGGTTAATGAAGTATCCAAATTCCTATGTCAAAGTTGTGCGTATTGTGGTTTTATACTTTGCTTTCGAAACAATTCCAAGAACATCATGACGACAAGAGGACAGTAATCGTCGTTGGACATTAAACACGTATACATAGGTACTTAAGTTGGTAGCTGAGTTAAAACTGCTTTTAGTTGATCAGAAAGAAGAATTTAACGAAAAAAGGTTCAACACGATATTGTAAGTTATGAAGACCGAGGATGGGTTAGTTAGAGTCAAGACAAAAATTACTACAGGAAACGATCATTTGTACGCTCATGCTGGAGTTCAAACGTTAATAGTGGTGCTATTGGATAAGTATTGAAGCAAGATCATAAAAAAATCGTTTTCACAAATAGAAGTTGGAAACTATCAGCAACACTACTGGAACGAAGTTTATCTTTGAAATATTTACTTCAACACTGGTGTGGATTAAACGCACCCGAAAGGCATGTATATAGTTTTGTTTACATGTGGCTTCTATCGTGCTGTTTATTTGAAATTCGTCTACTGGTTGTTTTTTCAAATCATTACAAAAGTTCATCAATCTAAAAGAGCATCTACAGTGAGACTGGGAGTAACTTTATTAAACTACAGCTAACAATGCTTGGATTGGGGAAAAAATGAAAAAAACAATCGTCATACCATATGATCATTCAACCATCCTACGACAACTTGGTTAGGAGGAATGAAAGAACGATTGGGTTTGTCGAAAAGTTATTGGGAAAAATGCTACTTACGAGAGTTACACTGCCGATTCATGCTGCTTTTTAGAATAGGTTTTACGGTAAATGGTGATTCGTTAAAGGGTACGGTGGAATTAGTAGGCGGAGAGATCATAATGGCGACCTCACCAACACGGCGTACGGAGATAAAGCAGAACGACCAAGTACTTATAAAAATAGTTTTATGTCAACATGGGCGATCGTTTTATTACGGTACAATAGACATTCTGAACGGAAGACTTCTAATAAGCCTGCGTGTTACGCTTATAAAGGGGCAGAGTGGAGTGTTATTGGGACCCACAAAATAATTTTTAGATGGTAGGTCGTTATTGTGTTAGGATGCGCTTACGGTCATGCGCTAGGTTTAACAATTACTATTTACAAATTAAATAAATTTTAAAAAACACAATTAATTAAAATGAATTGAGCAACTAGGTGTTAAAAAAGCAAATAATAAACCGAACAGAATCTTGCAAAACATCATTAAAATATTACTTTTACAAAATACTGAAATTGTTCACGCCTAGGTGGTGTTTTACGCGAGGATACAATATCAATTCTGTCGGTTCGCGCAGGTTAATTACATTTCAGTGATCGTGTAAAGTAACAAAATTTTTTTGCAAAATTGCAATCAAATTTATTCAATAATTATATGTCTTAGGACTTAGGTTATGTAAGGGTGGCTAAGAATTAACAATCTTGGTAACCATTGGTAAATCATCTCATGAATAGTTGCCATGTTGTAAATCTTTCTTTTTGTAACGACTCTAAAGCAAACCTTGTCTAATTTGCGGATAATTTTCTCATATACTGAAAACCATAAGTATTATTTTTCTTCAACGCAAACTTCGGGTTAGATAAGAAATTCTTTTAATATAATTTTTGAAAACCAAACTGGCAATATGTTTTTTTTTCAGAAAAAAATCGAAGTTACGAAATGTCATCGTTTGATGAAAAACAAGCCACAACACTTTTAAAAGAAAAACCAATAGAGTTTGTGAATTACAACAAATTTCAATTGAGCAGGGTGTATCCGGCAGGTACGCGATTCGACTCGTCAAATTTCATGCCGCAAGTATTTTGGAACGCGGGCTGCCAATTAGTGGCTTTAAATTTTCAAACTTTGGATTTGGCGATGCAACTAAATTTGGGTATTTTCGAGTACAATTACCGGACCGGTTACTTGTTGAAACCCGAATTTATGAGACGTAAAGACAGACGATTAGATCCGTTTGCCGAATCGACCGTTGATGGTATTATTGCCGGTACTGTTGAAATATCTGTGATATCGGGTCAGTTCCTGACTGATAAAAGAGTAAGTACTTACGTAGAGGTAGATATGTATGGTATACCTGCCGATACGGTTCGAAAAAAGTTTCGTACAAAAATTGTACCTAACAATGGAATTAATCCGTTGTACGATGAAGAACCATTTGTGTTTAAGAAAGTAGTGCTTCCTGAATTGGCTTCTTTACGTATAGCCGCGTATGAAGAATCCGGAAAATTAATTGGACATAGGGTGCTTCCGGTTGTGGGTTTATGTCCAGGTTATCGTCACGTGAACTTAAGAACCGAATTAGGGCAACCATTACCTCTAGCCAGTTTATTTCTTTTGGTGGTTGTCAAAGATTACGTTCCTCACGATTTGTCCGATTTCGCCGAAGCACTAGCGAACCCCATTAAATACCAAAGCGACCTGGAAAAGAGATCGAGACAATTGGAGGTTTTAACGGACGATATGGAGGCACCTAGTGGGACAAAAGACGAGCAGAAAAAAGACATGACGGTTAAAGTTACTCAAGAATGGACTACAAATGGCAGCCCAGCACCTCGGCCCGTACTAACAGCCGGTGTTGGATCGTCTGTAGATTTAGTTGCAGATAGCGATCCACCTGTGAGTACCACAATATCTCTTGGTACTTCAACACTTACGGAACAAAATTCGATCACTAAACCACCCGAGGCAATATGTATCGAAGAAATAACGGCCGAGCCCTTAGAAAAAATTTTAGAAAATAAGTTAGTTAAGGAAAAAAAAGTTGAATTAGAAAAAAAATTAGAAAGTTTAAGAAAGAAGCACGAAAAAAAGAAAACAACTTTGCAGTCGCAAAAGTCGACGGGCGAAACAGGAGAAAAGATCTCCAAGTTGATGAATATGAAGTTGGTGAAACGACTCTCCAGCAAAAACATGTAAGTACGAGTTATTTTTGAAATAAACATTTGATACAGCTAATTGCATAGCTAAACACTGCCTAAATAATCGACAGTGCGTGTTTTTTTAATTGTGTGTGGAGTGTTTGTTAAAAGTAAGCTGTGGTTGCTGTAACAAATTTTTATATTTTCAGTTTCCAGGGTGCTCAAGCCACCATCTTAAATCATTCTTTCTTTCTTAGCGTAACTGGAGTATTCTCAACAGAATCTCCTAGTGTGGAACCATTGACGAGCGTTACGGACGCACCGGAAGGTAGTACAATCGAACAAGAAAGACCTACGTTACCGCGCAGCACTTCGGAACGTTTATTAGCTGCTAATCGTGAATTTGTTGCACAAGAGAAGGAATTGCGCGAAAAATATCATGAAATTATATACAGCATTGCCGATAAAGTTATGCGCACTTCTCAAGCCAATCAGTTCAAATCTTTAAAGGTAAGAGTTCGATATCTCTTATTAATATGTTATAACTTGTTCGAGCGCACACCCAAATACTCTCGATTCATTTTACGAACTCCATGTACTATGCATTCATATTGATTAGTCAACTGATGAATGTTAATGTAAGTGCTGAGGCTAATTATTGTTCATTATTGTCTGCTCTTTAGGAGCTAATTCATTTTTGTGATTTAACGCATGCGTAGCATGATGGTTAAAAGCTTTTCTTGGCAGCGAGTAATAAAAATACCTACTAAGGGAAACTTTTTTTGATTAAAAAAATTAC
Source organism: Abscondita cerata (assembly GCA_030710515.1). NCBI lineage: Eukaryota > Metazoa > Arthropoda > Insecta > Coleoptera > Lampyridae > Abscondita > Abscondita cerata. The sequence goes on along the minus strand of JALBCR010003429.1, from coordinate 185,863 downwards.
TTTTTATAAAAAGTTCTTCATGTTCTAAAATCTAAAATACAAATATTAGGTATTAAATTTTTACAGTCGTGTACACGGTTTGTGAAAAAATATGAATTTTACTCAAAGTAAAGTACCTTTATATTTGACAATTTGAAACTTGTTATTGAAAAAGTTAATCAGAACTAAAAACTACGTTCAAATATGAAATTACACCCAATTAAAGAAAAGGGGTCTGGCACTGGATACAACTTCCAACTTGGACACATCGCTCACTTCGATACTTGGACACAAGGCCTAACTGGATTGGACCCATCGCCTACTTTGTTATTTGGACACACCGCCCATCGATGCTTAAACGTCTGATTACAGTATTTAACATGGATATATGGTCCACTTTGATTATTGGACACATCGCCCAATTCGCTTTATGGATACAACGCCCAACTTGAACACATCGCCCAAATCGTTTTATGGACATGACGCCCTACTTGGGCACTTCACCTACTTTGTTTTGTATAATAAAACATACTTAGTGTTTGTTTTATTAAACAAAAGAAAGTAAGCAGATGCTACTTAGTGTTAGAACTTGTATCATTCAAAACTGAAGAAAGCAACGTAGCCAAATCAAACTAGCTTTCAACTTTGAAAAAATGCCTGTACGGTTGGATTTTTGCATTATACCATGTGTCTGATTAAGAGAGGCCACCGGCTGTATCTTAGATACTATTTATCGTACAACTTAGGGAAAAATCCATATAATAAAATCGCTTATGAGAAACTTTGGAAAATATTTCCAAGTTTCCTACTCCACCGATAAGGTGGCGTAGTTCTCAATAATAATACAAAAACCACATTTTTAATAATAAATGCATGGTAATGGTACCATAAAATTTAAATATTCGTAATCCTCAGATCATTTTATGTAAGTTTGTTTTAATGATTTTTCTTCTATCTGGTCAAATAACTAGTAGGGGTAACTGGGAAAGCTGACTAAGTAAAACAGTCATAAGTTTTGTACCGGATTTTGACAAATTTAATATCATTTGAAAGACAATTCAATGTCTAGTGAAATATTATATTATCGTTGCATTCTGGTTCTCATAGTATAGTTTTGATATTTTTGTAAATAAAGGTACTTTACCTCTGTACCAAACTCATAATTTTTGTCAAACCTCGTATATGACTGAAAAAATTTAATATCTGATGATTATATTTTTAGATTTTAGAACCTGCACAACTTTTTATAAAGAATAACTTTTCTTCGTAAAATTAATAATGAAAAAAGTTTCCATATGTTGCCAACTTAAGTAGACCAGCTGTATACGCTTATATACAGGGCGTTTGTTTATTGCGTTGTTCCTTAACTGGGCGTTTTTTACAATGTGACGTTGAAATTAGCATTTACATTGGTAGCGCGGTGGTAGGTTCGTAATGCAAAATGTCAACGCCAACTGCGACCTCAATCCAAATTGTTTGTTTAAAAATACTATATATTTTTTTTAATTTGGCGTTTACATTTTATGATTGTGACCTGCTGCGCTACAATTGAATTTTTTTATAACCAAAATCATTCAAACACATTTAATTGATACCAACTCCACATGTTTTAGCATTTTCGAATCTAGTGCAGCTTCGTGCTATCGGAGCACGTCCGCGACTAGTAAACTAGAGTTTTCTAACATTTGGCAGATCGCACCACTTTGTCACCAGGTCAATTTTAGAATTTACTGGTATGTTGTACACAATGCTCTTCATTCACTCTAAAGAGGAGTTCCATCAGAAGATCCGTCTTTTCGCCGGTGCTTTCCTATGTAATTATAATTACTTACCAATTTTGCCAAATCTGTTGCGGGGGACCCCCGTCCCAAGGAGTCCCCAAATAACAATTGTTTAAGCTGTGTATAATTAACAAAGTTTGTTACCAACCAGTTGAGCGATAATGATCACTTAACATTCATAACAAGAAAGAAGGACCTTGCAAAAGCAGTACTTCCTCACTCCGATATCAGATCCAAATAGATAACCCTACAGTTAAAGTGATTCGTTCCAAATAGTAGGGATTGGGATTGGGGACACAAAGAAACAAACTGTTACCACAAGAAAATATAATTGACTATAGAGCTTGTTTTGCCACTTGTGTGTCACAGACCAAAATACATAAAACATACAGTTATGACAAGTAACAATAAAACGCTTAGCAAATAAATTAGATAAGCAGTACATATCGTATCACATTTAAATTGACTAGGTATATAGTTATGTAATAGCAATATCTTGGTTATCCCTCAAACCGCAGTGTAGAATATGGCCAATGCCAAATAAACAATTACGCTTTAGATGATGTAGCTTTCCGTATATCCGGCGCTCTCCGCTATGGATCTGATGTCTGCACCCCCCACGATTGTGAGTGTAGAACTCTTGTCGACAAGTCTGGGCGCCATGGGTTATCTTTCAAAAGCAGTGCTGGCCGCACACTTCTGACAGCCCAATTCCCCTCGGTTTTGGAACCAGTCGATATCTCCAGAGACTACGGAAAACGTGCTGCGGAATGACTTTAGTTCCATTTTCCGAGGTCAAACTCTAGTTTGGGATGTAACATGCAGCGATACATTAACTCCTACGCGTGCAGAGGCGTCTTCAAACTCGGCCGGACATGTAGCTAACTCAGCAGCCAAGAAACAGATAAAATCTCTTTGTGCCTTTCGCTGTGGAGTTTGGGCCCTTGGAGCGATAATGTCTCGAGTTTTACAAAAAAATTAGGAGAAAAGATGAAGATGAATACCGGTGATCCTCGCTCAAAACGCTACTTCATGCAACGAATCAGCCTACTTATTCAGAAAGGAAATGCAGTCAGTGTGATGGGGACATTTCCTCCCGGTTTCGCTATGGATGAAATCTTTTTTTTAGTTTTTTGATAAAATTCTCTGTGATGTGAAATAAATGACTTTAATTTACGAATCGAGAGTAAGTACCCTTATTATTTAAATTTAGAAAAATGATGTTGGCTTTTCTAATTTTAATTACTAAACTGTCTAATTATTTGAAGTTAAAGCGCACACATGTGAAGCCGTGTCTTCGAGAGGCCTCGCAAATACAAAGCTTATCCCAAAAGCGCGAATTATAAGTTTATGGCGAATTAAAATGATCGGTTCCTAAAATACATGCAAGCTTTTAAAACGAGACGCATAAAAACATGAATTACTTATGAACTAGGGTACTTATCTGTCAAATTGTTTTATTAGATGTACAGGAACGTCAAATGTTTCAGATAATTTTAGTTGATACAAGTACCTACTTGAAGAATTGTTTGCTACCGGCTGATACGGACACGACGGACAGATGTCGAAGGCCGCTTGCTTGAAAGATACCACGATTCCTTCATACAGAGTTAACAACAACATCTGCCTCATAGAAAGAAAGTATAGTATAAAGTAACGCCAGCAGCACACAAGTAAAGTAAATAATTCGAGGGTTTATTTAATAGAAGAAAGTACTTCACCTTTTTGTAGTAACAAGGAGCACGTATACCACGGTCAAAAATATTGTACGAGTCGATTTTTACGCTATATATCGAAATAAAATAACCGGGCGTTCTAAAGAACGTTTTCTACGCAAGAAGAAAGGTCGATTTACACGCAATCTCTGGATCTAATTGCTTACCTAACGCTATACTGAAAATTTTAATGAAATCGAAATGTATTAAGCCAAAGTATCACAAAATCATCGAATCGGGATTAAAGAAATTTAATTTTTTCTTTAATTTTGACGGTACACAAAACTTTGTAACGGAAAAAAAACAAAATGTTGAACTGGTCATAGCTTTTGAACTACTCTATGACCTGGTATAACGTGTTACAGTCCGCTAGCCAACAACAGATATTCATGACCAAGTTCCTCTAGAACGAAAACTTGCAGAGAGTTGTATCAAGAAGTTTTGTGAACGTCAGCTGCGGTTCCGTGGGTGGGTCGACCAGTAGTATCTTCCCACGCAAGTAGAAAAAAAACTATTTTTAATCGCTTCCTCCCGGTTGAAAATTTATCAAATTATAGTTAATCCAATATCATGAGGAAAAAAAGTCAGCTGACTATAAAGTGGTGGATTTTACGTCAGCTGATTACACGAATATGAAAATATTATACATAAATAAAATATAGAATTCTATGCTAGTGATACGAAGATGTAAACTGTGTAGTCGTTTTAGATTTAGAGCCCCAGTTAGTGGAGAAATCATGAATTTTTACTGTATTTTTATAATGTTCTACAGTGTACAGTCATAGTGCGATCGCATGTTTTCTATATTTATCTCAAGTAATTCTTGCGCGTAATGTTTCTGAGCAAGGAACATCATGCGAGGATTATCTTGAGATTATTATACAGAGTGGAACAAAAGTCTGGAAACGCTCAATTATCTCACACATGGGTAGTACGAATTGTACAACATTTTGGATAAGTATATTTTGGGATACGAAGATTCCAGATTTGACATCTGCAATGTTGCCAGATTTACCGTTTTTCTGATATTATTACTAACTTTGGTTTTTCAAATAGATCACCCCGTATATTGTATCATTATTGGAATGTCCCCTTCAATATGAGTTCAACCATAATGTAACACTCAATATTTGATAAAGTAAGGAAGGTCTTAAATTAAATAAAACTGTCCGTGCAAAATAGAATTCAAGTAATTAAATCTGGCAACATTGCAGATATCAAATCTGGAATCTTCATATCCCAAAATATACTTATCCAAAATGTTGTACAATTCGTACTACCCATTTGTGAGATAATTGAGCGTTTCAGACTTTTGTTCCCTCTGTATTAAAAAAAGTGTAAGGGCACCTGTATTTACTTAAATAATATACTTATTAAAATACATTTGAGCACGAATTTCTATTTTGTACATACCATTTGATTAACAAATAAATCCAGAGGCGACATTTAATGAAATGTCCGATCATCAACTCTGACCCTACCTGTTTCGGAATTTCAAATTTGTACTTGAATTGATGAGTTCTGCCACATTTTAATATACAGCTACACCGCTGTAGGAAAGGGATAAGTTGTATGCGTCCTGTTGCATTCCGTGGAAATTTATATGAGTGTATAAGTATAGATAACGCGCGTCCATTTACCTGTGCAATAATTGCCTTGTACATCTAAACTTTTTTGATTTTTGTACACTTTTTATATCTATTTACTTTTTAATTGATTAAGCTATTGTTATATTACTTTTAGGTTCAACTCGAACGTGAAACATCGGATTTGATGCGTAGATTACAAGCCGATCGACGTGAAGAAGTTAAAGCATTGGCTAAAAAGCATAAAGATAGGGACGAATTGGTTCGAGTGAAACGGGAAGTAGCAAGCGCCGTAGTAGATCGAGGTGTGACTGAACGTGAACGATTAGGTCAAACTTTTGAAATGCGTAAGGACGAACTTACAAGACAGCATGAAGCTATAAGGAACGCGTTGGCCGAACACAAACTGAAGGTATACGACGCACGGTACCCAGATTCAATCTAATCGATCAATTGTTTTCAGGCTAAGGCGGCAATGAGCAAAGAATTCGAAACTCGGTTAGCTCGAGTCGAAAGCGATGTGATCGGCACCGCAAGTGCGCAACAATAAATTCGTTCAATTTGGAATGACGATTTTTGCGCTTGTTATTTGCATCATTGAATTAATCATTCAATGGGTAGTAAATTTTTTGGCAATACACGATACGTGGAAAGCCGTTGTCGCCGCTATTTCAGAAATTATATAAAGCTGAATCTCGAACACAATTTTGACAATCATCTGAACGGCAGGTTGCCGATTTTAATGATAACAATTCTAATATGCTATTATTAGGTCATAGAAATCATTGATATTGTCGTCTCTCGTCGTTGTGATAGTAGAATTAGCGAAATTTTAGATGAGATACTTTTTGATAAGTAGTTTCGACTACTGACGATTATTTTAAACAGTTTAGGTACGCGCCATAGTTTTATTTGACGTAACACAGGCTAATTTTCTTAATTATTTACGTAATTTACTTAACCGATTTTATTTTTGTTTGTACATAATCTGTTTTTTGCAAGTGTACGTTTTATTATTTGTTGATTGTTTTTATATTGTTTACGTTTACAGTATTTTTACAAAATGTTTATGAAGATGTTGTAGAATTGGCTTCTCCTCACTATAACTTGGGTTGTGGGGGATTCTCTTTCCAGCATGATTTCCTGTCGAGTCGTTGTTAAACTATGCCTTACACTTTATTCCACGTTCCCAGTAACTTTATTCTAACCGACCCTTACTCATTAAATTTAAATAAAAAGGGTATATGATTCTTAGGACCATTTCCTACCAGTAGGAATTTGAATATTTTGACATGGAATAAAATTGAACGACCAATTTTGTTTTCTGTTTGGCATCAATTGCGCAATTTTTCTCGTAATCCAAATTAGGGTAGGACAGTTTTTACATTGAAAAATTTCATATACTGTGTGACTTAATCGTAACTTCAATCTAGAGATTGTCAGTTTTTAAATTTTTAAAAATTATCGCACACTGTATAAGACTAATTTTTAGCTAACTCTTATGTATTTTGGTGCTCGAAATATATACGTCTATCGTAACTTCACCGAAATTTATGTGTGTTTTTGCTTTTTCTAAGCCGCAGTGGCGTAATCTTTGTAGCACGTTTTTTTTACTAATTTGCTGGAATTGCTTATTACACTATGTATCGTAGAACAACGATGGTTACTTTCGGTTTTATCAGTTTTTGTGTAGTCCTTTCAGAGCAGTAGAAAGTGGACTGTGTTTTAGTGAAACAGGCCTTGCGAAACACCAATCAAATCTATTTCAAATTTAGCACGTGTGTGCTGAATTAAAAGTAGTTTTTTGCGCTGAAAGGGTTAACTCTTGTAATATAGTCCAAAATAAATTGCCACAGTTCCAGTAGTTAAATCGACGATGTAGGAAAATCTGATTTCAAAAAGAAACTTGTTAACTGAGTGTTGCTATATTATAGTAATTGTTGCTAATTGTTACTTTGATGGTTGTTACATAGCATAGTCACTTGTTAGAAAATGCAGAGATACGGCGCATGCTACATTACGACGTTCAAATGGTAAACCATAGAGTGAAAATAAAATTGTTTCGAAGTTAATGTGGTAAATAAACGTGCCGGAGGTATTCTCGATAATGCAATATTTAATAGAGTGTACGATTGTTTTAATAGTAATTTTTTATTTATTGAAATTTATTCCTAATGAATCAACGGCCTATGTAGTATATGTTTAAGGTAGGTTTTTACCATTAGTGATTAGTATTGTTAGAACAACTTATGTCAAAATCTTTTTCGAGCTTGTATTAAAGACGCACATTAATCTTTTCATCTTTTAGCGCGATTTTTTATTCGTTCTGTTTTATTTAATGTTTCATTTTTGCCTTTGTTGTTTTATTAATAACATTTAATACATTCCAGATTTATATTTATTGTATTTTCAATTTCCAACTTGTGCCTTTGCCAATTTTCAAACATCCATTTACTCGTAATTTTAATTAACTTTCAAAATTATATCACATGTGTTTTATTATAATAAACTTTGATGTGAAATAATAATATATACATGTGCAAGTAGTTTTTATTGTATCGAAATTCATAATTCCCTTTAAAGGTGCTGTCTGAGACCTTTGGAAATCTTTGTATAACCATCTATTCAACGAACTTTGAATCTACACACATAAAATCGTGGCTCGGTTTGTCTGTGTGTGTGTGTGTCTGTCTGTATGTTCGTCTTCTCCTCCGAAACGGCTGAACCGATTTCGGAAATCGATACGTCAAGTTGTTCAGGAGGTCCAGGCGCTGATCTTAGGCGGGGTCACAAGTTGATCTGACTTTTGACCTCTGACCTGAGCGGTAACTTAGGAATGTTATATATCAAAGTGTTCAGGATGTCAAGGGAATGTTTTAAGATAGGTTGACCTGACCTTTGACCTCTGACTTGGAGCAGTGACCTCACGTCTTTAATTTCAGGTTTGTCTAGATTAGGCCCATTTTCAAATGGGTTTGGTTACTAGTCAAGGATAAAATCTACAATTTAATTAACAAATGTCATTTAAATACAAATGCTCAATTATGTAAATATTTGCTAAAGTAGTAAAATGTAGATGATTTAAATTATTAATTTAGTTACTTAAATTCAGTAAGTCAATTACAAGTTTAAGAAAATTAATGGTAAACAAAATCGAATTAATCGTTATCATTAGAACTTCAAAAAAAAAATTAGCGCTACTTGTTTGTTTGATAAGTAAAGTGACGAATAACCTTCGTTTACAAGCGCTGAAGGTAAAAACATTGAACCGACAGGCAAAATTAAATCCCATAATTAAAGAACTCCTAACTTTAAATGGAGTAACTATATTTATATAAAAAATCACACAACCTGCAAGAATAAGTAAGGTGTTTAGACTGTTATTGTTGAGCGGATTGCGCCCTAAAACTGATCATTTTCATAGACTCCAACCTATAGATTGCCTGGGAAAAGAGAGGCAAAGAAAAACCTAGGTTACGTTCGCAAAAAAATAATTTATCTCGACAAAATTCTTCAAAGTAAGTTATTCCTACTAATCGATTAAGTTAGTTTCAATTTATTACCTAATTTTGAACATTATTGCCCATGAGAAAAGTTCAGAAAGTAACTCAACTAAGAACAATATACCACAACTTGCTTATCGAAAAAATTTGCAATAATTATAATTCTACAAAATGCTATGTACTATAAACATAAAAAAGTTTATTAATATACAATATTACACGACAATTAAATTACAATTTCATTTACTTTCGAAATTCTTAAGATTTTGAACGTGCTCCTCTAAGAGATGCGCTAATTGCTGTCTTTTAAATCGCAACGATTCGTTGATAATCAATTTAACAACAGCCACTTGTGCTTCCGTGTTCCCTTTCAGTAACTTAATATTATCAAACAATTGGTAAAATTCTTCCCAGGTTTTCGCCCAATTTATTTAATAATTTTCTCATTTTTAAATTATGACTTTCAATTTCTTGTTTATTTTCATTGTTTACCTAAAATGAGAGGTCAACGATTGTTATGAAAATGTGTTCTTGTATATTTACTTGTTTAATCTCTTGCGGTTGAAAACTATTCACGCTCAAACCGCTTAACGCGTTAGCTTCTTTCAAAATTTGGGATATTTGATGTTTTTCGTCGTTCAAAATAGTACCATAATTAATTTCGTTAGTAATATTCATTAAAAGGCTGTCGTTCAAATTTTGTACGGAATAGATACTTGTATTCGAAAAATTAGAGCGTATGAATAAATGATCGCTGTTATAAATAGGCGGTTCTTCCATGGACGTTGGAGAAGGAGATCGAGACCTTTCGGTTAGCGAATTATCGACGCCATTTACCAAAGTGTTTGATACTTTTTCTTCGGTGTTAATTACATCCTTATCGACGGCGTTTAACCTGGAATTATATTTTAATAAATACTTAGTTGGTATATACTTATGGTTACCATGGTACGGGAGATGGGGCTTGAGAATATCCTGGGCTAGCTGGTGGTGTTGAAGTAGCACTAGGTCTACGTACTACTAAATCCTTCGGCAGTGGACCCGGTTTTCTTTTATTCGGTAAACGTGCAACAGTATCCGCAGACGGGATGGAACGTTTACTGGATCTTGTTGCTCCAGGTGAACCCGACCCGACTAAATCAATGTCAGCTTCATCCACCTACAACATCATTAGCATGTTTTCTTCAAATTCTTTCAACATTACCATCATTCTCTTGTCAATTTTAAATGGATTTCCGAACATATGCTGTCGAACCGGTGCAGATTCGATTTCTCTAAGTTGAGGCGTTTGCTTTTTAAGATACTCCTGGTAGTTACCCATTTGAGATATTGGCAGAGAATGTGCGGCGTCGTGATCTATTGCGATCCAATCCGATCTTACAAAATTGTTACGCATACGATCCACCTTTTATAAAATTCATATTAGTCTTCAATTACGTATCGAAAAAAAACTTACGTGTTCAATTAATCGATCTCGGGGAATATCGAAAGGATTTTTAAAGCTAATAGTTGGTCTGTCTTTGTCGATCGTCGTAATAAAACTACCTTGATCGATCAATTGGTCTCTTTGAGAAGTGAATTTGTCCACCAACAAAGGGTGACTAATAAGCTCTTTTTTGAGCATAACACGTGATATAACCCTTATCTGTTCTGGAGCGTTGTAAATGTTCTTCAAAGCATTCTGAAAATAATAAAAAATCGTTCGAGAAATTTTTCAAATTGACACGTACGCTAGTTTGTCGTTGTAGAATTTCTCCACATAGTCGGTCATACTCGCTTTTGGCTTGATTTTTTAATCTTTTCAAATAGGTGAGCACAGAATAGCTGAGACAATTTTCGGCGGTTTCCGGAATTAAAGTTTGAGCCAAAGCTACCGGTGCTCCTACAGATGGATGGTCATTCAAAAATTTATTTTAATTAGTACGTACCCATTCTTGTAATGGCTCGCCTTAATGGTGCCGCGTAATATGCTGGTAAAGTTCGCATGTAGTTTTGAAATTGGGTTCTCCATTCGTTTGTGGGCTTCCATCGATGTATCTGGTCAAAGAAAATGGTATACATCAGTTAGTGAAACTTAAACTCATCGCCATTTAACGTTACTGAGTACTTTTATGACGTAAGTCCAATTATGTAATAACCGAGTAAAAATAATTAAGTGTCGTGTATTTAAGTTGTCTAAATTGCCTTATCATCTACAAATCCTGCGTTTTAAGGAAATAAGAGTTAAAAACCGCCTTGCCAGGCCTCAAGAATGTTACTTGGAGTCACTTCGTCGACAAGATCTTAGCCTAACAGAAATCGTATGTCCGCATTCCCGAGTTATGACGATCTTTTTGTGTGTGTCTCACAACATGTAAATCATTAATAAATTAATATAATAAAGAAAATGAGCCCCAATTACACAAAAACCCTTAAATGATGCAGGCATAACACGAAATTTTAAGTTTTTTTCCCACTCAGTGAACTCGATGTAATTTATGAACCACGAAAACGCAACGATTTGCTCGTGATGGTTATAGGATGGATTGAGTAGCTCAATGGCGATCGACCTTTACTAGGACAAAATCCTGTTACTGCAAAACAAAGAGAGAGCAAGTCAAGCGGGAACATGGATGACTTAACAAAAAAAAAACGGATACGGATTTAGCCCTCTCCAAGATGATAGGAAAAAAAGAATACTCAAAATCAAAAGTACATGTAATACTACGATCTGCAGAGAACAACACAAAGCTGCCCGAGGAATTATATCACACTGTTAATTAAAGATTTCAAGGCAAAAGAAAAAAAAAAATGACTCACAACAATCAGAATGTATAGCCTGCACGAGACTCGCTTAATACACCTCTCTGCGTCACTGATTATGGTCGTAAATTCTTTGAGCATAAAGAAATACATGAGTTAGTCCAGATGAAGAAACGGTTAACCATACAACTATATAGGATCCATGGAAGACACTTCAGAAATCTCATACATACTAGATGTGAAGCGAACATCTATTCAAATCACTATCTAGTCCAGCCCATAGTATCAAACTTGAAATGCGAATCGCTAAATAAGTAACATCTGCGCACACTTTGCACAGGCAAATGTCTGAAAGTATTAAATGAAATAGCAAGAAAAGTCATAAGAAAACGAAAACAAGAAGGGAAGAGAGAGAGAGAGATCCAAAAAAGTTAAAAAGAAAAGTATGACACAGAGAAGAAGAGAAAGAGGAGATGAAGGTATTGCAACACGAAGAAAAAATATGAAATTTGTATATAAGAGAAATAAAGAAAAGAGTGGGACACAGAGGTAGAAGAATTGGAGGAAACATTGCATATTATTATTAGAAGCGAGAAAACGGTACAACTGAGATGGAGAAATAAATAAGTAGGAGGTAGAAGAGGCAATAGAAAAATGAAGTGAGAGAAAGCAGAAGGTACGGTGGAACGAAAACTACAGAAACATTGAGAACGATATTCTGTAAAATCTGAAGAGGAAAATGATTACCAAAGAACTGAAAAAAGGTGATACTCTCTGTATATAAGGTTGATGAAAAGAAAGAAATGAAACATGAGAGACACGTGGACATTACAAATTCAGGGTACAAGATTTATGCAAAATTATTATGAAGATTACAGCAAAAGTGAAAAGAAAAGTTGTTAATGGATTGACAAGCAGGATTTACGAGAGCTAGAGAAAAGGGGGAAGGTATATAATATGCTGCTGAATTTAAACGGGGATCTAAATAATGTAGACTAGGAGAAATTGTGGAAGCGCCAACGAGAAAAAATATAGGAGAAGACTTGGTGAAAAGGGTAGAAGATGTATGACAAAACAACGTGTGGAAGGTTTGAGTTAGGGATGCCCATTGAGTCCAAGCTTGTTGGCACTCTGTATAAAGGAACATTAAATGGCATGTAAAGTGGTGAAGAAATGATTTGAAAGAATAGAGGAGAATAAAGAAATGGTGGAGGGGAGAATAGAATGAGAAATTCATAAAATATAAATATAACTACAGAAGAGACATGTTAGGCAATTACCAAAAAAAAAAGGAAACAGTGAATGTTTGAATAATTGGAATTGGTTGGAAGCAGTAAGGAAATTAAATGTTTATTAATTCTCGTGGTTGTGAATGCGGAACAAAAACAACGATAAGATTGGTTACAGTAACTATTGGTTACTATTGGTGGAGGACTGTGATGAGATGCGATTTTCAGTAGTAATATGTTAAGTGGTCGTAATGTTACCGATAATTCTGAGTAAATGTTTAACGAGTACCTGATCCAACAATCATTCCCCGAGGGCACAGTGCTCAGTTGGATCAGGCAGGAGTGGAACATTTACTCAAAATTATCTGGTATACACTACGATTACGAAACATATTTTGCTAGAGTATTTCGGATCAAGTCGGAACTCTACCAAAAATATGTAGTCTTGACAAAAAAAAATATTTATCAAATTATTGAACTTTCAATTTTTGGTACCGATAATCTGGGAGAGACGCTAAATTATGGACAATTTAGCGTCTTCTTCACATTATCGGTTAATTCGTCTGCGATTGGTTGCTATTCAAAAAATAGAAATTTGTCATTTTCTCAAATTTTATAAGGGAAATTCTCATTTATATTAGCTATTTCAATTTATGTTTAGTTTGGGAATTTGCCACTGGGAAACAATCGAAGTAAAAATGACGTTTTTAAAAAAACTAAAACTGCGCATGCGTCGATAAAGGTACTGACGTCATCGCTCAGGGTGCGTTTTATAAATACGGTACCACTTGCGTCATTGTATGAGTAAGACAGGTATGTGTAAAATAAAGAGGGAAGATTTACTATCTGCGTTAAAGTTACTGAATTGACTTCAATTTCATTTAAGTTGACGTTCTGTCAAATGTCATTCTGTATTTTTGGTTATTAATTGCTGTCACTTATTACTTTTTCAGGTTAGTATTTCAACTAACAACCGCATATCTTACTAACACTTTTGTGTTTTAGTAACTTTCTAATTTTAACCAGTAACTAAATAGAAATGCTCAAATTGACTCATAAGTTTTAATATTGATTCATATGCACATACTAACAACACAGGGATCTTCTTTCCTGGCAAGAAGTTTAACCTCGTCAAATTCATAGATTTTATTTTGAACGTATTGCGGATTGATCATGAGAAAATTTAGGAAGAACTCCATATTAGAACCTCTGGGGCGTCAAGGCCGATTCATTCGTACTTACATACAACCGCTGCAGAAAATGTGTTTTATTTATGCACAATTAGGATAGCAAAGGAGAATGATAACCACATCCACATGTGCAATTATAACATGAAATATTTAACCTGGCAGTGGCACTTAGTTTAAAAGTCAAGCCCATAGAAACCATAATTCACAATGTAAATTGCCATGCAGTGAAGGGCCACATGAATGTTGAGCTTATTGTGGAATGCATTTTAAATGAAGGGGATTACAAATACCTTCGCTTTGTACCGGTTAGGCTATTTTTTTTTCTCTCGAGGCACAATGTTTTAGTCTAGACCTATACTCTTTTGTACACTTTGTGAATGCTAGAGTAAAACATTTCAGACAGCTTCTAAGGACAAAAAAGCAGAACCCCCACAAAATATACATTTTTACAGGACCTGCAGAATTTTCTAGCTCATTATTACTTGTTTCCACATTTTGAATAAATTTACTGAGTGTGAAACCTCAAACTTTTCACCATTTGAAGTAATAAATAATTGAAAAATAAATATACCTTAAGAAGTTCATCCAGTAGAGGTAACAAAACAGGATAATTATACGGCATAACAAACAAATTAACACAATTCAAGTTCGTACTAGCTTTTAAATACCCGAACGGATGTCCAACCTCCGAACTTTTATAGCTATTGGCGACAAACACTTGCCAACAAGTAGTCGGTTGTTTTCTCGATAATATATACTGAGTCAGTGGTGATGGTTCCAATTCATACTTATCAAATGGTAAATTTTCTATAACCATAGGATCCGAGCTAGTACAAGCAAATTTTACATTTGGGTGAGCAGTTCTGGGTGGTAAAACAGATGCAGTCAACTCTGGCCAAAACGATTCAGGTATGGGCCAAAATCCTAAAAGGAAATCCCTTTTGGTTTGATCTAGTTGGGACGTATATCATTCTTCGACAATTGTGCCAAGAAGTATTGTGAGGTCCATTCAAATTCTGCATCTGTAATCTGTCTATCATATTTGAATTAGAAATTTCATTCATAGTGTCACAATCTCTACTGTTGGCATCCCCATCTTCCTTGATCAACAGGATATCGTCTGTTTTTTCCAAATTCGGCGGTGGAGGATCTGGACCAATTTTCTCAAAATTAATCACAACACCGTTTTGTACCTTCTGCACTAAGCTATCAATGCATTGATTTAACATCCGATGAGATGTGATACAATAGGAACGACCCCCTGTGACTTCGCACATAGCATCAATAGGACTGCTGTCGCTAGGGACTAAACCAGTATCACGTTCTACTGCAGGTGTACCAGTTAAACGTAACACTAAAGCAAATAACCTTTGATCCCATCTAAATGGTTCTCTAGTCAATTCCGATCCAGGTATAGGACATGTCATTGGTAAGTTGAAATCATCATGAACACTTATACCTACAGACAAGATCTGATAGAATTTGAAATGATAATGAGAAACTACATACTTGTGCTTAAACGTCCACCATCCGTTATTAAAACAATAACAGATGTCTCTAAAAAGAAGGGGCTCCGCCCCTGGCCGTAAGTGTCTATACCTGATGTCATTAGGTTTATATTTAAAATATCAAATGCTTGTTTAACCGCAACACCCATAGTGGTCATAGAGTAACATGGTAGATTCTTAAGTTCATTCATGAATGTAGCTAAATTTTCCTTCCAACCTTAAAAATTATAAGAACCAATTTTACGTCTTTCCTACTACAAAATACTCCATACCTGCTTTAATATTACTAGGAGATTCTTCAAACGTAAGTAACATGTATCTATCAATTCTACTTTCCAAACTTCTCTGCCGTATTTTAACAAACGTTTCGACTGCCGATTTAGCAACGTCTAATAATGTCGTTCGCCCACCAATATATGTCCTAAAATGATAACAATGAATGCAAACATTTTTTACTTAGAAGAAAATCGGTTACTTTTGGTGCATGGAAGCAGAGGTATCAATTAAGAATACAATTATTGTCATTGTTTTTAAATTACAGTTAAAAAAGTATGGACGAATACTAATAATAAACTAAAAACTATCTGAACGGCCCGTTTGTTGTTATGTCGGCGAGGCACAAGCAACTAGCAAGAACTAAATCAGAGATTGGCTAGAGTTGTTTGAACTAACAATATCCTTAGAACTACTAAAATCAACTGTACCTACTACACTGACATCTAATGATTTTTTTACAAAGTACAGCGTATTCTTCAAAATAGATGATTGTAAACTCATGCGTTTTTCTATTCTCCATTGCTTGCAGCAATATATCCTTATGTTGCAATCGGATATGCGTTCCACGCACTGAGTGCTAGTTTACTTTTGCCGTTAAAAGAAGAACAACAATAGAGAGAACCTCAGTTGTGTCTCTTCGAGGAGAGGAGTGATCTCGAATGAATCCAAAGTGAAGCATGCTTTTTTTCCAGCAGTATCTGCAGGTAATAAAAAACTCGAGTTGTGCTGTAGTGTCACGACAAGGACCGGACTATTCATGAAGCGGTATAGAGAGCTCATCCAGCGTTTTGCTGAAAATATTTAGCCTTCAAGAGCAACTGTCAGCGCTGATAATTTAGGGAGATATTTCAAGTACGTATAGTTAATTAGTTAGTTTCTTCTGAAAATATTTGTCCTGAATTGGCCTATTTTAAATCAGTTTGTCAATTAAAAAAGGACCTACCCCAGCCTTGGCAGTATTTCAACTTTTACATATCACGAAGAGAGAGTTCACAAGGTATCTTAATAGAATTTGGCTTACACTGGCACCGCGCGTTTTCGACTAAAAACATTTCATGTGTAGCTACAGATTTATTAAAAACAGATATTGATAATTCCTCGGCCATAAAATTTGTTTAGAGATTTTTAAAAACAATTTTTAAATCTTGAACTTCATATTAAATATTTTATTGCAGAAAGCGTCAGTGTTATGTCATGTGTTAAAATTTGTTTTGATGCAATTAAATGCATATTTTGAAAGGTATACATATTAGGTACTTTATTACGTTATTTTTGAAAGTTTAGTCTGTTCAAAATCACACATTTTGAAAAAAGACTGAAAAAATATTCCAGACTTTTTGTTTGAACGTTGTATCTTCCTTACTTCTAGAAAATAGTTATTTTTCGACAGTTGTGTTTTGTGCATCTCATCTTATCTCATCTTCTGTAAAAATACTCTCTTAAAACATTCAAATGAAAGAGCGCTTGCATATATAAATTTAAAATAAAACACAAAAATAGAAATATTGAATTATTTTGTTTTTAATTCAAGATCAAAAAGATATTTGTGTTGTTTTTAATTTTTTAAATACTATCATATATTCTCCGTGCTTAATAATTTTTTTATAATGCCGAGTTTTAATATATCTGTGGTAGAGAGAAATATAACAAGAAATAGATTATGTATTGTTTTATTGTTTACAACGACGTAGATGACTCATGCACATTCCGTTACATTCTAGAAAAAATTATACATTCTTCTTCTTGATTATGATAGACCAGTTCTAGAGTTGCTTTTGCCTGTCTATATATATATACGGCGATTTCGAATAAATTGTTAGTTACGATTTAAACGTGCTTTGGACAGTTACGATTTGTGTGTTGTCAAATTAGAATTTGTTAGTATTTTATAAAATACTACATAAAAGTTGTGTTGGTATAATCACTGTAAAAAATACATTTACGTAGAAAGTGATGTTATTGTTTTAAATAACGCGTGTGCTTATGTAATCGTAAGTTAAAAAAAGATAACGAACTACAAAACCCAAGAAGTGAAATTTGCGACATGCATTACGGGATTGTCGGCTCTCCAGTGCGTATGTGACTTAACCAATTGATGGGTGTATTTAAGTAACTGATTTTTTCTGTTATGATTTAGAAATTCAATATATTGCATTGTATTATCTATTAAACTCCACTTGATGTTGAACATTTATTGATAATTATTCAGTTCATAATATTACATATGTCAACATTATCTTGGTTACTCATATAATACGTTAAATACACAATTATTTTTGAACATTTTGTTTTTGTTTTTGATGATACGATATAGTTATTTACGTTAGAGTGTGGAAAGTAGGATTTTACAAGCGGCAGCTTTAGGGCGAGTTCCTCATTAGCTGAAGCACCGTAAAATCACTTTACACACGAAATTTGTATAATATTTTTTGGTCAATGATCATCATCAAAAAGTAAAAAAATAGAACCATTTTGACATACAACACCTAGTGTCAAATTATTTGTTTAACTGGCGTATAGATGGCGCAATCAATATCATCATCAATAAAAAAATTAAATGCGCCCTTATTCTGTACATTATCGTGTCAAGTATGGTGTAAAGTAAATTTTTTAAAATAATTTTATCGGATTTTATACTTAGTTTATTTTTGAAACGTTTCCAAATCAGCCACTACTTTACCGCATGGTAGCTATATACTTTACAGCATTGTGTTTAAAAGCCAAGTTTTAAGACAAGTATGAACAACTGAAAAATGTGCTTTACAGTTCAGGGAACAAAAAAGTTTTAAACCGACTCGGATGTTGTTTAGGTGGCTCGGCTTTGCCTAGTAACCTGGCATCGTCCTCGTCTATTATAAATCGTATTCTCGTTACATTAATAGCTATAGTGCACTACAAACAAATACAGATGTACAAAAATTGAAAATGTTTGGTTTAAAGACCAGCGGATGATGACTGATTTGCAACATAACTTTCTACAATCAGCTTCATTGCATAAACAAAGTACCTATAGTTCAGCGTATATGTTGGCGGTCCTACGCCAAAAAGAGTAGGCCTAGACATTTTTTATTACCAAACAAAGGAACGTATAGAGATGTATGTTGAAAAGATTTTCCTTCCGTAAAATTGGTCAAAAAAAATATTCCAGGATCGTACTCAGGTCGACTGGACCGCTTTAAGGAAGGTAGAATGTAAAAGAACCAACACACTTGTTACTGGTGGAGGCGACGTTTCGCACCCTAATGCGGGTGCTTCTTCTGCCAGTGCCAGATTAAATGGGTGTTGTAATGAAAGTTGTAAGTTTAGAACACATTTTGGTTTCATTTAAATAAAACACAAACAAGCAATCACACCGTACAATTTGGAAACGAAAACGACAATTCAAACCACATTAGGGTACGAAACGTCGCCTCCACCAGTAACAAGTGTGTTGGTTCTTTTACATTCTATCTTCCTTAAAGGGGTCCACTCGTTCTGAGTACGGCCCTGGACAATTTTTTTGGCCATTTTTAACACTTTTTCGGAATGGCCACGATCTCTTACACCTATTCTGAAAATTTGATTAACGTGCCTCTTATAATAAGTGGAATATTAAGGTTTTTCTAAAACACCGATTTTGGTTTTCACTTTGTATTTAAATACTCAATTCCTTTTTATTTATTCTTTGTAATAATATACATAAATAAAAGATTCGATTTCTTACAAATTAAAACCAAACTCCATATATATATACTTCCCTTTCCCTTTTCTTAATTCCAAAAACTAAACAATACAAAAACTTTATCCCCATATTAATAATACCAAAACTTTTCTTAAATTACACTTGACATATATTTCTCTTTTTTCTCTCATTTTCTTCTCTTTTCCTTATCACTTTCTTTCATCCATTCTATTCCCTATTTAAATACTCAGGCGAGTTTTTAATAAAGTAAACCCAGATTATTTATAGGCATACAAGTACCCAACTTTTGTTCTATTTAACCGACATTGTATATCCGACGCTCTCTGATATCCCTACGTAGTTCATTTTAAACTGGACACACGGTATGCTACAATAATATTATTAGGTATACGTGTGTTATATGATATAAAACTAAACTGAAATTTAATAGATATTTCTGTATCTCAGAGCCACATTATTTAGGATGTTTAAAGGTTTAGAGATCACACTTGTGGACACAACATCTGCAATTTCACCAGCTTAACATATAGTAATATAATAGTGAAACTCGTATTTCATCGCACCGATACGATATAAGTAGTTCGTCAGTAATGCGTCACGCATAAGCATCGTTAGCGCATCACGATTTTTCCACGAATTTATCGTTACAGTATACGTGTAGAAAATTAATAATAAAGCGTAGAACAAACGGTTTTGTGACGAACTCGTGACGTAAGAATCCTTTAACGATAAATTGCAAAGAATACGTCATGCTTAAGGCTCTCTGCACAAGATTGGACGAAACGTCGGCCTTTGATATAATTTTAGATTGTTATTTTTGATACTACCTCCATCTAGAAAGAAAACGCCTTTAAATCATTATTTTTTATGTTCCAATCATCTTATTAGTTTTTTTGTATTATTTATGCTGTTGGTTGAATCATTGTTCCACAATATGTTGTTTATTAAATCAAATTACGAATCCTTAAAAAAATTTTGATTATTAAATTTTTTCTTCTAAATTAAAAGCTACCTATTGCATTTTTAATTTAACTTAAATAACAAAAGTTAAAAAACATTCATTTAACATAAGAAATACAAACATTACATATAAAATATTAATTTAACTGTTTAAAGCCAACAAAGTTTTAAATTCTTTTCAATTTACAGCGTTTCGTGTTGAATCAGGCAATCTATTAAATATTTTAAACCCTTCTTCAATAATTGAAGTACATGTATTTTTTTTGCTGACGTATATAACTCTGTATAAGAATGGGATGTTCGCGTGCTATGATCATGTATTTCATCAGAACATATGAAAAAAATGTTGGAAAAAGCCGGCCATTGATTATGCGTCAATTTGTATACAAATATTAAAATGTTATTAACAATTCTACGTCTAATAGGTAAAAAAATTAGAGTTTTGTGTAAATTTACAATGGGAGTTTTTTTGTTAAAATCACTCGCATTGCACGGTTTTGTAATCTCTGCAGTTTCTGTATTTGCGTCTCGCCAGCCAAGCCAGAAAGAAAATGGAACTACAGTAATCAAAATGTGGTTGTATAATTGTTTTATAAATCATGGTTATACTCCAAACTGACAAATATTATCTTAAACGAGCGAGAAACCCAATTTTCTTTGCAATTTTTTTTACTGTACATTCAACATGGCTATAAAATTTTAAATGCTTATCTATAGTAACCCCCAAGTATTTAATTTGATCAACAATTTCAATTTTTGAATTTTCAAATTGAATTTTAATAATATTTTCTTGAAGACTATTAATAATTTTTTTGGTTGCAAGAATCATACATTTAGTTCTTTATTTATTTAATTTTAATTTATTCATAACTAACCATTTAGCAAAACATTCGAGATCTTTGTTTATAGTTTTATAAAGTTGTTCTATGTTGTTACCGAAAGCCGAAATTAATGTATCATCTGCAAATAACGTAACAGTTGATGTTTTAATGTAATTACTTCTGTAGTTTATGTAAATATTGAACAACAAAGAGCCTAAAACGGTGCCTTGAGGGACACCATATTCACATTCTATTCGATCAGATAAATAATCCTGAAACCATTGTAACACTGTTCCTGTAATTCCATAACAATAAAGTTTATGTAATAACACTGACTTATCAACTGTTTCAAAAGCTCGACGCAAATCAACGAAGACTGCAGTAGTTACATTCTCTAAATCAATTTCCTTTTTCCACTCAGTTATCACTCGTTGTAATGCTGTCTCACAAGAATGACGCGGACTAAATCCAAATTGATTTTTCATAAATAACCCAGAGTGTTCAAAATATTTAACAACAAGCCTGTGAACAGCAATATCTAAAATCTTTTCAAGAGTAGGTACTAAATTAATTGGTCTGAAATCTTTAGCTTTAGTGGCGTTTTTGATTTTTGGAATCGGTCTACCGTATTAATTTTTAGAGCATCGGGAAGTTTACCAGTACTTAAAGAAGTGTTAATAAGATGTAGCAATTGATAACCTATTATTACATCAAAAGTATTTTTTAAAAAGTTGACATCAATGCAACAGACACTTGCTTTAGATTTTAATTCGTAAACACTCATTTTTAATTCGTTGAGTATCATTTTAAATACTTTAAGTTTAATGTTTAAAGGCAAAACTAAATTCTTCTAATTATTTAAAGATAGGGGAATAGACTTTACAATTTCTTGTAAACTGTTTATAAAGTATTTGTTAAAATTTACTGCAATATGTTGTCCGATACATTGTGTAAATTCTCAAATTCAATAATTTCTGGCAAACTTTTCGATTTAATACCTAGAATATTTTTAATGGTTTTCTTTTGAGTTATTCTTATTATGATCTATTTTATTTATAAAATAATTAACTTTAGCAACCCGAATATACTTCAATAGCTTATTGCGAATTTTTTGTAATTATGCCAATGTTCAATAGATTTAGTATTTTTAAAAAGTTTGTACTCTTTTTCGCGATCTTTTGCAACTGCAAAATTGAGGAATTGTACCAAGGATTCCTTTTCGCCGTTAGGTTAATAATTTTTTCAGGTACTATACAATCTATCGTGTTTCTAATATTTTTGTAAAACCAAATTAATATCATTTTTGTTATATGACCAATTGCATCCAATCAAATGGTTGCATATTTGATCGTAATGGATTTTATTAATGTACCGTTTTCTAATTAATTTATTTTGGGTAATTTTGATGACTTTATCGTTAGGAAAATAAACAACAGTCGCATCATGATCTGTAATTTTTGGCGAACATAATACCTTCCATGTAATTAAGTAATCATTGGTAACTACTAAATCTATTAAGGTTGCGCTATTATCTGAAACACGCGTTGCTTCAGTTACTATTTGCTTCATGCCGTTATGGCCTATCACTTTAAGTAGTTTATTTGATTGTTATTAAATAAATCAATATTAAAATCGCCAACAAAAATAACCGATAAACCCTCAGTTACCTTCTCTTCGCACAAATTATCAAAAAAATGTAAGAACTCAGCATCACTACTTGAAGGTGCATGGGTGATATATTGCAGCTAAACAAGTTCTTCGCGAATAAATAGTAATGTTAACACAAGAAGTCCAGTAATTGCCTGGCTTTGAATAATTAGTACAAGCTTTATATTTAATATTATCTCGTATATAAATCACTACACCTCTAGTGTGTCTGCTATTTGAATTGCATCGTATGCAAGTATATCCCATAATTAATACTTCCTCATCTTCAATTTCCTCTGTTACACGAGTTTCTGACAAAGCTAAAACAGGTGGACTATTTAATTCCAATAATAAAATTCAAGTTGACACTTATGCTTAATTAAACTAACACAATTTAAATGAATAATTCCAATCAGCTTATCATTAAGTATGTTCGTATCTATAAAAAACGTCCGTCCTCTTGAGCAATGGTTGGTAACGTTGGATAAGTGATTGATGTAGACGACTCAATATTAGTGTTCACTACTAAAACTTTTTTGTTAATTACTGGCGTTGCATCCACTTCACAAATCGTGTTGTTATTATATAAACTCTGTACTTTGGATTGTATAGGTATATACATACTAGTTTTAAAGCTATTTGCTGTTAGTTGAATATCGTGCAACATAAAACAAGTAGCCAATAAAGTTTACAATACATTTCACAAAATATGTTTATTTTTATGGCACGTCATTGTACTATGTATCAGGAATCTCTAAGAGACGAACAATACAAACAAGGAACTGATTTAAACGTGGAATTTATTTGATATACCTACATGTTGCTTCGCATTATTATAATTTATTGTTATTGTAGGTAGTATATTCTTTATATGATATTTTTACTCTTAGCTTTTTAGCGAAATACTATAACGGATGTTATACAAAGCTATCAACAGGATGTCTTTATTTTCAAGAATAATTTTTTTATATATTTTTATTCAAACTGTATCTAAAAATATCTTCAATGATGTTAGTTACACAATTTATTTCTAAAACTTATTATCGGTTGCGATATAACGCGTATCACTTCAAAACCATTTTACGGGGTGAATTATAGATACAGGTTTATTCAAGAGAGACCAGATAATCTGCCAGGAATGGTAGTATTTTTTAAATTTGTATCTAGGGCTACAAACGCTTTGTTTTGGAGTTTTGAAGTTCGTTGCTTGTAAACTGACGGTTATAATCTGATAAGTTGAAGAATTTTATTATATTTAAAGGTCGCGGCATTTAAACGGACTTTGAATTCATTCAAATTTACAAACCCAACGTTAAATTTTACTGACGAACATAATACGAATTTATATACATTCAATAAATGGTTTATAATATTTCTTTTGTGCTTTTTACTGCAACCTTAGATGTAAATTTATATTTTCAATTAGGTACTAGATATTTATTTTATTTCTTTGTTTATCAAATAGTAATTAACAACGAAACTCTAAAAATTGATGTCTTTAAAATCAACAACCCCTATAGGACCACATATACTGAATTGTTTTGCAATAATTGACTCTTACTCTCCTAGTTATAAAAAGCTAGTCATCGAAACATTAAGTCTAATTGATAATTTAAAAATGGAAACTTAATTTACAAAACAAGGATATTTTGTAAGTGACATTTTTATATATTATTTTTTCCCAGTTCAATTAATTCAGAATAATATATTTAAAAGATTATTTTTATTTAAGGGATCCAAATTACATTTTAAAAAAATGTATAGCAACGATAAAATACATTTAAAAAAAACGTTCAATTAATAGTTGTAGCAAATGTAATTTACAACTTTTTGTTTTATATATTTTTTTGTAAATTAACTGGCTGTATTTAAGTTTGAACAAACTTTCAGCAATTTCCGAACTGGATGAATAATCTTCAGAAACTAAAGACAAGCATGTCGGGCAGAACTCCATTATTATTAATTATTCTGATGTAAAAAGAGTAGAACATTTGCAACGAAATATTCGCTCGAATTTTGTTCTACAATTTTTTAAAATCCAAGTTTAGGGGCGTAAACGAAAATAACCATGTTCACTTAGAAGCTCATTTTTTCGTTCAAACTTTTGATTTAATCTTTTAGTGTATGTGTTACAACCAGAATTTCTAAAATATTGAAATGCAAATCTGGCATTGTTGTCTCACAGACGCAAAGACAGAATATCAAAGACATAACTTTTGCACACTAAAAGTACCTACTCTGTTGTATGGTATAAACGACTAACTTATATTTTTACTTACAATATTTCCGTGAAAATAAGATCTAATATCTTTGCTTGTGCAGTTTAGATTGAGCAGGTTACTTTCGTACTGCTCTAACTTTTAGGAAATAAGGGATTGCGCTTACCAAATATGAAATCAAATATATTGCGATTCAAAAAAATACATAAACTGTATATACTCGTGACGATGACAGCCCAGCATCGAATTCCACATTTTATTATAATAATTAATGTATCTAAAACTTGATAATAGATTTTTAGTCGAACAACATCACTGAAAAAAAATGTAATTTAACGTCCTGAAGATGGAAACGCAAACTTGGTTGCCGAAACGTCGACGAATAAATTGATCAGTTCTTTGTTTCGCACGTTAAGGAAGATCTTGTTGTAACGAACGCCATCATAATTAAAAAATTAAACAAGAAGTGTAAGAAAATCATATGATAACTGTTTTTACAAGAAAGTTACAATCGGTTGAAAAAAAATTATTAACTAAAAAACTAAAACTTTTAAAATTTGAAAGGGCAAGTTTTATAAGTGTTGGTTCTAACAATATCCTAAAAGATGAAGTTATAATCTTGCTGGGTAACTTTACGCTCAAAAATATATAGTTTTGAATCTTATATTAATATGTTATGTCGTTAGTGTGAACGCACACCTACTCTCGATTCATTTTCAAATCTATACGAAAATCAACCTTTTTTCAAATTCGTCTCACATTAGAACGGCTTAAGATATTTTCGTTTCGAAAAAAGTTTCGAGTTTACGAAAGATGTGTCTTTATTTTTCGATTTAAATTTTTTTTTGTACGAGGGCATCTTCGAGGTTGACCACAACTCGCTTATTTACGGACCGATTTTCAAAATTCAAAAAGCATCATACGCGGATAAAGAAATAAAATTTTTTGGCCGTTTCAGTTTTGTTAGACCTTGCGTGTTTTCAAAAGTTATAAGCGAAAAACGTTTCCGACAAAATTTCATTCGAAAACTAAAACGGCCCTAATTTCTAAATTATAACGGATAAAAAATTTATTTAAAAAAACGTTCCTTTTATGACCCTATCACATAATGTTTAAAAAAATTTATCATTTTCAAAAATTTTTTTTTAAGAAATTTTACATTGTTATACGAATACTGTAATTTTTATAACTCCGGAACCATATTACGTAAAAACACAAATAAAAATCAAAATATTCGTAATTTTGCAAATTTTCGAATGGTTTAACTGTAGAGGATTCAATTTCACCCAAAAAATCTTCGTATGCACGAACTTGATGACTCACACACGCTTAACTGCGAGCGTTATGCGAACCAAACAGTCAATTTCACCTAAATAAACTTTGTTGTATTACGTTAAAGCGGTCGAGCCAATAAATCCGCTTCTAAATATTTTTTAATAAATAATTTCTATTCGGACTACATCCATATCTTCTATATTAATATGTTATGTCGTTTGTGCGTCCTCACCTACTCTCGATTCGTTGCGAGCGCACACCCGAATACTCTCGACTCATTTGTACGAATTCACATGGAGTACATACTCTGCATTTATATTGATAACTCAACTGATGAATGTTAATGTAAGTGCTAATTATTGTTCATGACTGTCTGCTCTTTAGAAGCTAATTTATTTTTGTGACTTAACGCATGCGTAGCATGCTGGCTTTGTCTAGTTACTATATACTGGGTGAGTTTTTTAACTTGAGACATCAGAATAACTCGAAAAGAGTGGGATATTGCGAAAAAAGTTTCAGAAGGGGACACATAATGATAATCTTGACTTTGACCTTGAGACCAATTTTCAAGGTCAAACTAAGGCCAACTTTGATTTTTCAAATAGAAACCCCCATTTTTTCCCGACGGTTTCAAGATCTGCATGAAAAAATACAAATATTTTGTTGAGAACACTTTTTCCATTATTGCGTTGTTTTCCCGCTAGACAGCGCCCTCAAACTTGGGTAACCGGAATTACTCGGAACTTGCACAGAAAAGGTTGCGTTTTTAGAGAAGTAGTATTGGTACTGTATGCCTACTATAGAAAAATGGTGATAAATTAAATTATCTTTTTTATAAATGGAATTGTTTGTTATTGATATTTGCCATTTTTTTAGTTTCTAAAATCTAATTTAGGCTTTTCCACAATTGCCAAGTAATTATCTCGCACTACCACACGTGATTTTTACGTAACTGCTGCTTGATCATAACTTTTCCACTTTAAGAAATAAATGTTTGAATAAATTAATGTTTTTCCAGATTATTTCTTTTTTTCACCAAGTATGGATTTCAACATAATGATCATTTCAATATTATTTACACTTCCCTCTAATTACCTTAATAAAAACATTCTATAATATTCTACTAATCGCTTAAGGACAAATTCCTTTTCTGATAACAATTGTGATTTAAACCCAACATTTGCAACTTTAAAACATAAAGGAAAAAAACACGAAAACGATTGGTGTATTGTTAGTTGCCTTATAGATGGTCATTTAATATGTCACTGTTTGTAAATATTACAGTTAAAATAGTTTGCGAGAAAGTTTTTGATTTTTTGTTAAACAAGGAGCAGAAAAAATTCGAGACCAAGATATCTTGAAAGCACAAAGTTGCTGCATTTTTTAATTACCACATTCGATGTGACAAGTAATTCTTTTAACGTACTTTACTCTTACACGTGACGCTATAGCACCGCCATAAAGTCATTCAATTTTTTGTTAACCAGAAAAAATTCAGGACCAAGATACTTAAAAGCATAAAATTATTGCATTTTTTAGATACAACATTTACTTCAACAAGTAATTCTTTTGAGTACTTTACTCTTGCACCTGATGGGATTACGGGTACAAAGTCGGTCAACTAAAAAGCACAAAATTATTGCATTATTTAGATACCAATTTCGCTTACACACTACGGTAGGAACTGATGTTATTTACTCGTTACATTGATGTATTTTTGTACAAAATTCTGGTGTATGGTTTTGTACATTTTTTCCGAGTGGGGGTGCTAGCGTAACGTGACTGCAGCACCCCCATTTTTAATATCAGGTTCGTTCCAATGGCTTAGGAGCACAAAATTTGATAATGGAGCAATAAATTAGAACTAAATTAATCAAAAATAACGTTGACAGCGGAACATCGCAAGTGCGACTCCGCTTCATCGAGTGAATTAGTACAAACATAATAATTTATTCGGAGTTTGTGTAAATTATCGCAGTAAATAGCTAAGTGTTTTTCCGGTAAGAAAATTTATAATTACCTATGTAAATTGTTAAATTAACGAAAATCCATACAATTGATGAACTATACACGCTATAAGTGCGAGATAACGATACGCGTAATCTTTCATAACAAAATAGTACGATATTAAAAATAAATACAAAACTTAAAAATAAATTCTAAAAGAAGCTATTTAAGCGTGTATTGAATAACAGATACGACTAATGAATGATAACACGGATAAAAGGCACAGAGCAAATAGCGTAGGGCAGTTGGACCAATACTTTAAAAGGAAAAGGCAAGATACTATTAAAGAACAAGACGTATTTATAAAAAGCAGAAAAACACAAAGATCACCACAGGCAGAAAACACTTACTACGTAAACACTAACGCAGACAAAAACCAAGGAGAGGAAACGATACTAGAGATGGATATAATTATAAAGAAAATGGAAGAATTAAAAATGGTTGGAAGAAAAACTTCAAATACAACCGAGAATAGAACAAACCTTTACAGTAGGAAAAAGACAGACAAAAGCAAATAGTAGTTGTAAAAATGCAGAACTGGGAATCAAAACAAGAAATCATGCAACAAAAGAAAAAACTATACGGGACAAAGATAGTAATTGAAAATGACTTAACCATAAAAGAAAGATCAACACAAATGAAGCTAAAAGAAATAGCCAATAAACTAAAAGAAGAAGGAAAGAAGGTCAAAATAGGATATAAAAAGCTTATCATAAACAACGTTGTTCATATATGGGATGAAGAAAAAGAAGCGATAAGGTTACATGAGTCAAAAACGGGTAAAAGAAAAACAATGGGATGGACAAATGGAGACAACATACGGCAAGAACTTGATGAACGATATGGAAACAACAATAAACGAACAAGAAAAACACAAAAGGGAAACATGAGTTTATTCAACTTAAAAGAAATGCGGAGAGAACAAACATTAGTGTTAGACAAGAAACTTTAACAGGAAATAATGTGACAAACAAAAATCTGGAAACACAAAATCAAATATGGAAAATAGGGTTCTGGAATGTTAGGAGTGTAACGACAAAAGAGCAAGAACTAATGTATGAATTTCAGAAGACTAAACTAGACGTACTAATAATCACGGAAACAAAGAAAAAGGTCAAGGTATACAAGAAATGAAAAATGGAGATATTTTTATATATAGTGGAGTAGAAGAAAACAAAAGAGCAATGGCAGGAGTTGGGTGCTTGATCAAAAAGAAATAGCAATGAAGATGCAAACATACAAATGCTGGAATGAAAGGATACTGATGGTAGAATTTAAAGAAAAAAAAGGGAATAAAGTAACCATAATAGCAGTATATGGACCCGATGAGAATGATACAAAAGACAATAAAAATAAATTTTGGGATGATTTAGCTCTAGTAACTGAAAACAGCGGAGGAAAAACATTTGTAGCTGGGGACTTTAACGCTAGAGTGGGAAAACAAGAAAGTTTAAACGGGGGAGTAGTAGGAAAGTTTGGAGAAAATGTTAAAAATAATAATGGAAAACGCTTAATTGACTTTTGTATAATAAATAACTTGATAGTAGCGAACACGTTCTATCAACACAAAGACATCCACAAATATACACGAGAAATGCCGAGTAGAAATGAAAAGTCAATTATTGATTACATACTGGTACAAAAACAATACAGAAGAGAGGTACTAGACGTTAAAGTCCATAGGGAACCAGAAATATACAGCGATCATTACCTAGTTATTGCAAAAATAAGATATGAATTGGAAGACAGAAAAAGATCAGATAGAACAAAGAAAGTAAACCACAACACAATCAGAACATACAAACTAAATAAAGAAGAAGAACGAAAACGATACCAAGAAGTCATAAGTAACAAAATAAGAACGGCAAAAGAAAATCTAGACGAAGCAAGCATCGATGAAATATGGAAGTTTTTAAAAATACTGTAATTACTACTGCAGAGGAAGTATGTGGAACAAGCTGCATTTCAAACAATAGGAAACAAACAAAGTGGTGGAATGAGAACCTAAAGAAAGAAGTGCAAATAAAAGAAATCTATGTGGAAGAAGTATCTTGGTAGGAGAAATGAAGAAACGTATAATAACTATAAACAACAAAGGACAAAAGTTAAACAATTAATAATAAAAGCAAAACAAGAAGCATGGGAAGAATTTGGAGAAAAACTAGAAGAAAATAAAAGGGAAACCAAAAGCTATTCTATAAAATGATAAAATCGCTAAAGAATGACACAACGTTACAGAATGGTAAGATAAGAAGCAAAACAGGCAAGCTACTAACGGAAGATATAGAAATTATGGACAGGTGGAGAGAATACTTCGAGCAACTACTAAATCCAGTAGTAAAGGATGCGAGCAGAACAAGTAAAGTGAAGGACAGCGAAAGTGACAGTCAGATAGAAAAGGGACAAAGCATAGACCAAGTAAAAATTGAAGAATTAAAAGAGGCGATCAAAAATATCAAAAACGGTAAAGCACATGGTTACGACCAAATAAAAACGGAGATGATAAAAACCTAGGAGTTGATGGAGAAAATTTGTTACTAAATATCTACAACAAAGTATGGAAAGAAAAAGAATTCCAAAAGATTGGGAAATAGGTTTAATAGTTCCTATTTATAAAAAAGGGATAAAACTAATTGTAATAATTACAGAGGAATTACATTATTAAGTATCCCGATGAAAATTTATGAAAGAATACTAGTACAAAGACTTAGAGAAAAACTGAAATAACGTTGGGTCAATCCCAAAGTGGATTTAGAAAGGGGTATAGTGTTCAAGACCACATAAGCACAATTAAAAATTTAATAAATAGGACATTACAAGGTAACCAAAAACTTTTCTGTGCATTTATTGATTTAGATAAAGCTTTTGACCGAATTAATAGAAAATTAATATGGGAAAGTTTAAAGAAAAGGCAAATAGATGAAGAATTGATAACCGCCATCAAAAGTTTATACAACAAGAACTGCAACTATGTAATCAGTAAAAACATGATGTCTGAACATTTCAATACAAATGAAGGAATACGACAAGGAGGAGTAATGAGCCCAGTACTTTTCACCTTATTTATGGATGAGATTATAAAGGATTGCCAAAAACAGTAAAAAAACAATTGTGGGATATCGAAACTTAAAAGCTGTATATATATCTGAATGTGCGTTTGCAGATGATGTGGCAATTTTGCAAAAACCGATCAAGATCTACAATGGAACCTGCAAGTATGGAACCAAGTGCTCAAGAAGTATCAAATGCAAATGAATATAAACAAGACAAAAGTGATGGCAGTGTCAAGAATTCCACATCAAATAAGAATTACAGTAGAAGGGCAAGATGTAGAACAAGTGAAGCAATTTGAATACTTGGGCATAACTATTGACGATTCGGGGCAGCAAGAACCAGACCTCATTAAAAGGATAGACAAGGCAAACAAATTATTCTATACTTTAAAAGACAAATTTATTACTCAAAGAGAAGTTACGATTCCAACTAAAATAAATATATATAAAACTATATTCCGTCCGGTTTTAACATATGGGTGCGAAACATGGGTAACAACAAATAAGGTCAAAAGTAAAATAGTAGCATGCGAAATGAAATATTTACGAAAAGTAAAAGGGATAAGTAGATAAGAGATAGAATAAGAAATGAGTATGTCAGAGACGAGCTTGGAATAGAATCAATACTGCAATACATAGAAAATAGGCAACTGAGCTGGTGGGGACATATACAAAGAATGGCAAGTAACCGACAAGTGAAGCAAGTATTAGAAGCAAAAACGACAATTAAAAGAACAAGAGGAAGGCCTCTAGAATCATGGAATAATATAGTGGCAAAGTCGTTGACAAATAGGGGATTAACGTGGAAAGAAGCAGAAACTTTGGCCAAAAATAAATAAGAGTGGTGCAAGTTTATATATATATATATATATTAAAAAAAAAAAAAAAAAAAAGAAAAGTTAATAATGTGAAACAGTTGAAAGAGAATGGAAATTGTGTTTAATTTATTAGAGTATAAATTGTTTATATGAATTATTATCTATGTATGTAATGTATGATGTAATGAGTATCTAAACAATAATTGTAATAGGATACACCCTACACCGTTAAGGTAATATGGGTATTGATATATATTAATCTGTACATCCAAATTTTTTTTCAGTGAGGAGTGCTAAATTCACAGACGTCACTTTTTTGGTAGTTTATATTTTTATACTAGATTTGCATTAATTTAATATTAGAAAAAATGTGGGCCTACTTAAAACAGACGAAGAAATGGTTTAGAAGATGAAACAGTTTGGGAACCACTGCAGGAGGATGAGAAAATATGTACAATTGAATTACCCTGTACAATATACTACATTTTAACAGTAAAGTAGCAAAATTCTTATTGTAAACCTTCAGTAACAAGATTGAAACAGGTGGCTTGCTATTTATTCTGATTAATTTATGAAAGTAAAAGTTCTCAGCACTTTGTTTGGAGTGAAAGTAGTTTTAGGGAATTTCCATAACTAAACTACCGCCTCCCCTGATGTACACGAAATTAGATACTTTCGTAATTTTTTTTAATATTTTATCGCTTAAAGGAATTGATATCAATACTTTTTAATTATGTTTCCCTAATAGAATCAAAACCGATTAAAAACCCGCCGAGTAATTGACCGTTAAATAATCTTGCGCTCTAGCATGATCCGACGCTCGATTCAAACAAGAATTTTTTTGTTTCATTTTTTGTAGAACCTGCTTCCCCATGACGTAATTTTCTGCATAATTTTTAAAGCTAACATTAGTAATTATCCCCGATACATTCGTGTTGCGAAATTGTTGCGAGTAAAAAAATCATTAGCATTTAATCATTCGTGGCCTTCGCGCCACCGTGTATTTCGCACCGAATTTAACCGAACATATGTATTTTGTTCTTTGAAAATAACCGAACGTATCATCACGTGTTTTGTCCCATTATGACATTTAGGAAATAACCTTCAATTTGGTGGGGTCTTTTTTATCTCTCTTAAGTTTAATTACTTTCTGGAATTATCACAGAATACACGCATTACTAATTATAAGATTAATCTTAATGATCGAAGCTTAAGCTCTAAACTATGATTCCTGCTAATTTAAAACCTAAAAATACGTGCGAAAAATTTGTATTGTAGTGTAATTTTAATAAGTGCACTTTTGGAGTAGATGTTTATATACAAATATGACTATAACCTACACCGCGGAAGTTGCTACCTGCACAGGCTTTGGTCCATTCTTACAACTTCTAAGAAGGTGAGTTTTATTTATAAGGAATTCAAGATATTTACGTTCAAATTGCAGGTGGAAAGGTAGCATATACAAGTTGGTGTGGTTAGATCTCTTATTGTATTTAGTATGTTATTATTCTTTGAATCTTATTTATCGATTATTGCTAAGTGAAGAACATCAAGAGTAAGTAGTAAGTAATCGATGAAAACACTTACCTTATTTTAAGTTTATAGAGTATTCGAAAGTATAGTTATTTACTGCAAAGAGTATAGCACGTTAATCCCTTTATCATTTGTCTTGGGTTTTTATGTCAGCATCGTGATGACGAGATGGTGGAACCAGTATATCTCTATACCTCGTCCAGATTCTTTAGCTGTATTTGTTAGTAGTACTGTGCATGGACTAGATGAAAGAGGACGTAAGATGAGAAGAACAATTATGAGATACGCGTGTTTGTGTGTAACCATGACTTTCACTATGGTTTCACCTCGCGTTAAAAAACGATTTCCGACTTTGGGACATTTTGTGGAGGCTGGTTTGTTGCAACCTGGAGAAAAGGAAATTATAGATGACTTAGATCAGAAGTTTCCTAAATATTCGAAACATTGGTAAGTATTTTTGCTAAATTTCATGCAATTACTTTTAATCATTTTATTGGTAAAATAATTTGTTTCATAATTTGAGATGGGAACAGGCTAATAAATTTAATGAGAATGGTGATGTGTTGCGGGTGATATTAATAGAGATTATGCAAAATTTAAATTGCAATTGCAAACTTTTGTTATTACAATATTTTTTATTTGAATTGAAATTAAGCACGATGGGTTGCCTATGCGTAAGGGAGTTTTTACATTTTGTGGCCAGTCATATTTTTGATTTTCATTTTAATTTTTCTTCACTTATTTCCGTACAACACGTTTATTCTACCTGTATTTCAATAAACAAACAAAGCAGA
Source organism: Abscondita cerata (assembly GCA_030710515.1). Lineage (NCBI taxonomy): Eukaryota > Metazoa > Arthropoda > Insecta > Coleoptera > Lampyridae > Abscondita > Abscondita cerata. Next base: position 151,545 of record JALBCR010003429.1, on the reverse strand, counting down.
ACTTGTCGTATTTTGGTTTAATAAAGTTGATAACTATAATGGTCAGCTGTACTTCAAAAGCATAAACGAAACGTCAGACATACAGTTGAGTTTTACTCTTGAATTATACAAAAAATGCACATGAAAAAAAGTATGATCTAATGTTTTAGCAGGCCTCTATAATAGAATTGATTGATTAATTCGATCTAACACAGTACAGATCCGTTTACAGACTAAAAACAACAAATTCCAATAGCTTCCGCTGATACCAATCCAATATTCTAATCGGTCGAGGCTCGATTCAAAAACGGGCGCATTTTGGTCAAAGGGAATGCATACGTTGCGGCGGCTTTTATGAGAGACAACCGCTTTGAGACATTTCCGAAAAATTAAGGGGAACGTTTATTTCCACGATGTTTAGTAGATTTGTAATTTTTTTTTAAACTCAGTACAGTCCACTTTATCATTTATGACTAATCTCAACGTTGAGTTGAGAGTTCGCAAGTCTAAATTTAAAAAAATACCGCGCGTCTTCAGAATGGCAATGAGTAGATTCGAATAAAATTGTAATATTTAAAATACAAATACTACAACAAAAACAACATTCAACAAAGGGAATCACTTTTAATGGATGTTACCAATTCTACCTAAAAATATTTTTTTGTATTTTTTTCGCAAGTAAAATCGAAATGTAAATGAAACTGTTCAAAGTTTTATAATCAATGTTATTATTTTCTAGGTAAAGTTGCCTTCAAAAACGTTTTTAATATTATGTGTACTCTATAAGAGCCCTTCTAGGTAGAGGTAGGAAAAATACTCAACTCAGTAGGTTGTAATCGCCGACGTTTCGCCCACCTACCAACTCGTTTCTGTAACCAGCTATAAAATATCTAGCATCAAGGATATTTTGTCCGTCTTCAATACACAAAGGACCACGTTATAATAATAACGACTTCATATCAAGTGTTAAGTATAAAACGAAATACTTATTTATTTTCACAAAATACACTCGCATACATTCAAAAGAAGTCAAAGTCAAAATAAAAAATCAACAACAACAACAACAAAATGACACTACTTGGGGTCACCGTTTTCAGGATCCGTCACCGATTAACTTCGTTAAAGTCGCTCGACGACACCAGCCTTGATAAAGCCCACACAACGATGGGCGAAACGTCAGCGATTACAACTTACTGAGTTGAGTATTCTTCCCACCTCCACCTAGAAGGACTCTTATAGAGTACACATAATATTATGTTATTATTTTTGGTACCTACCAGCATTCTACAAGCCATCTGGTTTTAAGATAAAATGTTTTGTATAAACATTAAACATCTATGTAGTAAGGTACATAAAATCTCAATATTGTTTACATCATAAATACCCGGGATCGATGGGACAGATACGTTTTCTAACAGAGACAAATACTCGGTATTAAATTCTGATTGTAATTTAACACAGGGATTTTCTCGAGAAAAATTGGGTTTGTAGAAAATGATATTTATAAAAATTTTGAATTATAATTGTTGTTCAACCTTGCCTATAGATCCCTTGATAACTATTTTTTAATAAAACTATCCAATGTTGAGTAATATTGATTAAAAAAAGAGCATAATTTGTAGGTACATTCATTGGAATTTTTACGATTTCGGTTTAATTTTTTTTTTTTATTTTTATCAACGGACCCGTATCAATGTACAATCTATACATAGTTCTTTTTGCGGTTTAATATGTTATTTGGTTTAGCCACAGTTTCTTGGCCAAAATATATACGTAACCGCCGCTTTAAGCAAAAATGATAGAATACCCTTAAGGGGCCACTGATAAAAACAGCAAATCATTTCAATAATGTATCTAAATAAGTAGTAAAAAAAAGTAAAAACTTAAATATTTCTAGAAGTCTTCAATATTGTTTTCTAAGCGGGTTTAAGTGTAAAATTTGAAAAATTTTATATAGAAAAAAAAGTTTTTTCTCAACGGCGTACAGTGATTCAAAATTGAGTTTTAGGATGACAAAAATCTCATAAGCGGTTTATTATATTTAAAAGCCCTTATTCCCACACTGTGGCCCCACTGTAAAGGGAACTATAGATGTAATAACAATATTAGAATCATCTGATTCATTATTTTCAAACCTTTGTTTGTATTTACTTTGACTAATCACTACCGTCAGCACCCCATTTATAAATCATTTGTAACTTAATATTAGAGTAATAAGAAGAATCAAAAGTCGATAAAAAAAACTTCTTTCTTAACCTCTGCTGATATTTCAGTGGTTACGATAGTTTGGAGAAGGATAACATTTCTTCTTGTTTTCGATAATATGATGGTAACTTGGATATAACTGATTGAATCCTTTGCTTTTGCTGATATTCGTAATCCCATATACTGTCTACGTGTAAGTTTAAGAGCAACAAATAAACCTTCATCAGGTGTATACGAAACATTAACATCCGTTTTAGCCATCCAATCGTTTCAAACAGTTGCCTTGTTGGGCAAATATGTTATTTTATGCAAGACATCTGCAACATTCCTATTACTACTGGAATGAAGTTTCATTTCAGTGGCCAAGGACAATTCCTCGGTGCTCAATTTACATAACTCGTAAACTCTTCGTTTTGTGTACGATTACCTGCTTCGGAAAACGGTTTTTCGGGCAACCACGACTGTTTCCATCAGATTTTCGAACAGCCTTGTTTTATATTAAAAACGGATAGATTTTGTTGAAGCCACTTACTATTTTTTTCTTAAAACCTGGCAAGTATCTTCTTTTCTTTCTATTTTCGAAGAAAACAATGCAGAAGTTTTAATTTCACCCTGTATTTTTTTATATTCATCATCAGTAACATTTTGGTTCCTATGAGGTGTACGATACAATTATACAATTGCCAATCCACATTGCAATGATAATTGTATGGGCCTGAATGATTGGGTCTGGATAATAACGTCAGCTTTTTGGCTTTGGTAACTAAACCATACCTTAAAAACCTGTCTGCAAAAAGCTGAGGTACAATTTGAAAAAATATATTGCATTCAATATTGTATGGACACAAATCTAACGGTGAACTTTTTGGGCCTCATGTCGCGGATCTGCACGTTTCATAATATTCTACACCTAAGATACAAAAGCTAACATACAAGTTTCCCGACACAAACGGTCACGGGCCCACGGACTAATTGATTAAATTCTCTAACTCGCATTAGATTTATTTTTTGGGTTAGCTAATTAATAATGACATTTTTATTAAAATTTAGATGCAACCAACCAACCAATCATGTTAGACAAATTTCTCGTTACCGAACGATTTATGGTGATTGACATTGTATAGTAATTCTTTTACTGACAGGTCTACAAACTCTTTTATTTGGGGTTGTATGGAAAGTTGCCTATGTAACAAAATGATATTTTTCTCACTACTTGTAACCTTAAGCTGCCCTAAAAATGGGCCACATTATAATAAACATGCAGCGGGTGGTGTCTTTGTAGTAACTAAATCAAAAATTCCACCGGTTCCAAACCAAACTGAATGTCTGTCCAATCAAAGCGAAGGGTCTTGCAAATCACATTGTACATTTCTATAGGGTCGCTTAAAAAATCCGTTTTACACTTGACCAATTAATAGGCTTTGTTTATATTATGTACCTCAGTTAGGTGCCCACTTTTTTGAAAGTGTTTCTGAGGATAATGCTTGTGAAATGGGGACGGGTGAAAACCGTAATCAAGGTACAGTTGAATTCCATAAGTTTTAAAAGTTTAAAAGTAAAAAGATTTCGAACACATTCTCAGTCATTTCTTAATGGTAATGTCCAGTTTTCTTGCATTGAAACCATAATAAATCAACTTCAACAAAACAATATTTAGATCCTATATTATTAAGTTTATTTCTTTTGTAGCATGGATTTTTTAGGGCGGTTGTTAATGGTGATCGAGTAGGGATTGTTGAATCCATCCATACTTTATTTCCAAGCAATTATTTCGTTCTTTTCTCTAATGTTGACTACCAGATTGTGAGAGGGAATAACTTTTCCTGCTTGAGGAATCTCTAGTGGGAATGAGCGTGCAACGGGAGTAAAAATTCACTTTCTGCGGTTTTCACTCTAACTAACCGAATATTGCCATCCTTCTCCAGGCAACAGCGTCACAATTTGTCTACTAAAAATTCGCCCGACTAGAAAATGTAATCCCTCGTGGCAAAAGAACAGGTGAGTGTCCATAATCAGCTGATCCACTAGATGATGACAATTCGGCAGGAAAATGGGATACTTGAAACTTTCAGAGTCATTCTTATGCAACAGTCTTGTTTTTACTCTGATCAATCCATTATTGTGCGTCACGATAACCAACGTGCTCATTCCTATTCCTGCCTCTGGAATGCTGATTATGTGCATAACATTTTCATGAACGAAGAGACGAGTGGTTGTTATAAATTAATGAAGCTAGTAGAGTAAACTCATTCCGGTCCTTGCCATCTCCTTGATTTAGCCAAAAATAAGGGGGAGCAGCCCTTGGAGGGAAGATTCTCGGATTTTTTTTTGGCAGAAATATGATGCCCTCTTCTTTCTTAGTAGCAGCTCTAATATCTTTTGACTCTGTTTTTGACAAATATCGCCCATTCCGCCTACGCTTAATCCATGTTCTTCAGTGCATCAGTTTCTAGCACTTTCCGCCTGCCTAACTCCTAAAAGACAACCCATAAGCTCGAGTCGAAGAATTAAACACTTCTTTAGCGCATCCAATCTCGATTTTGCCAGAAGTAATTTAATGAGGGTATCCAAGCTGAGCAAGCAAGTAGACAACAGCAGCGTAAGCGTCTTTAGACGCATCCCGAAACATGTGAATTTTTTGTTCCACTGACTGAATTAATTGAAAATGTCGTTGTGATTGGATCTACTTCAAGAAACGAGTTTGACACGCATTTCGATGCCATTGCCTCCGGGATCGCAGTTCAGGTATGACCAAAGCAGGATACAACAGACCTATAAGATCGAATATTTGAGCTGTCACAGATAATATGAACCGCTTTGTCATTTTCTATGGCATTTTTATATCACTTAATGTACATGGTGTGCTAATAAGAATGGACGCCTACCATATTTCGGAAACAGTTCATTGTACACAATTGGAAACAAAGTTATAAGAAAAGTGACCATAAAAAAGCTCTGTAAATATTTTTAATTTTCTAAATCGGCGGTAAGGGGGCGTATTAGGATTTTCTCCGCTTTTTGCGTATTTAGAGTCTATTGAAAATCGTTGAATATTTTATGTTTTTTTAACTTTTTGGCGTATTTCTAAATAAAATGGTGAGGAGAGCACAAAGTTTTTTTTAATTTGAACACACTTAACTGTTTACCTAAGTATAAATCTTCGTACATAGTTAAGCTATCAGTAACAGTGGTTTTACCATCGTTTTCGAGTTGCGCGCTCTCTCTATATGAACTCAAGAAAGGAAAGGAAAATTAAGTGTTATTAAGAAATAGTTCAAATAAAAGTTTTAAACAACAAAATTTCCAACAGCTGTTCTCTCATAACTTTTTCTTTAATTATTATTTTTAAGATGTTAAAGAAGTCACGTGAGATCACTCAGTTTTGATTAGAAGTTATGGAAGACAACATTTTATTAGAGTTTTGAAATTACACCTAGGTCATGTATAATAATATAATGAATGAGATACTTCCGGTTATCCCGGAGTTAGGTTCATCTTGCTTATTTTAAATGGACTAGTATTTTTTATTTCATTGTAGAATTCTGAGGTAAATTTAGATGGAATGTTTGTACCATAGGTTATACCTAAAATTAACCATTTTTGAAATGTTTTCTATAAATACCGAGTTCTCAAGAAATAAGGATATTCTATTATTGATATAGATACTGACTAACCAATAGACAACCAGGCCTTGCAAATTAATCCTTGGCGTTAACTTAATCGATAACTCTTACAGGCTGTTGTAAACTCAGAAGCCTAAAACGGATTTAAATGGAACACCTTGTATTTTAAGATGTTTTCTAATGTTTTTGTTATGCAAATTTGTTTGGTATTGGCATTCCCTAGACCTAAATGTAACCGTTTTAGGAATATTTAGTATTTGTGTATGATTGTTTTACTGTAATAAATTAAACTAAGTAGATCAGTTTGTGTAGTTACATACCTATTGTATTTTGACAATAGATACGTATGTACAACCAACCGGCCTACTTAATTTAATTTATTGCATGCAAACAATAATACAACACCCTGTAAAGATTATCGATTAAGTTAACTTCAAGAATTAATTCGCAAGACCTGCTTGTTTACTGGTTACAGTTTCAACTTAGTAACTTTAATAACAAGGGAAATATCGTTATTTCTTGAGAACTCTGTATTTAGATAAAATTTTAAAAATATGTATTTCAATAATGTTAATTTTAATATTATCATATGGTACACAAATTCTATCTAAAATTTACTACAGAATTCCAAAATGAAATAAAAACTAGTTTCCGTTTAAAATAGACAATATGGACTCAACTTTCGGTATAAGTGTTTAATTCATAGTATTATTATATTTCAACATAACGTTCTCAGAAACCACTACTGGTGTAATTTCAAAATTCTAATAAAATTCTGTCTTTTATGACATCTAATCAAAACTCTTCGTATTACACCCTGAATATTATACAGGGACCAGCGTTAGGTGGCCTATTAGAGAGATTCAATATAAAAATTCTGAAAACTTGTTATAAGAGTTCTAATTAAAATATTTTCAAAGACGGTTTTACCGGAAGTAGATACTAACTTTGTTATTTGAAATGGAACACTCGGTATATTTTTATTGTTTTGTGTCCCTTATCAAATTTAAAGTCCAGTTTTATTAAGGTCTTGTCCGTAAACCCTGTACATTCGTCCATTTACTACACTAATGACAATAACGCATTAACTGTAAATAGTGAAGTCTGACGACAACCTGTCATACATACCAGTAGGTAGGAAAAAAGTCTATGGCAGTGAATGGGTTATTGTCAGTGTAGTTTGATTCGAAATGGAGAAAACGTAGATAATTTGTATTTGATGGAAAATATTTGTTTAAAATAATTCATCCTTGATAAAATTGTGTAATATTGAGTTAATGATAATGTAACTTTATTCAAAAAATTAACAGTCGTCATTTAAATTATTCACATTTTTGTAAATGTATTCGTCCTAGTTCAAATTTGATAACAATACTCTGGTATAAATCAGGTTGTTTTCGTTATACATTATCGACTACATCACAAAGGAGTTGTGCGACCGAAAATTTGTACACCCTTTTTTCAAATTTTCCGATGAATTAGAGTTTGGTACGTTATAATAAGGTAAAAAAAAAATTCTGCCTGAAAGCTCAGCGCTATCAATAAAACTATACTGTTTCAATTTTTATGAATAGGTGTATTTATAATACCGCAGATCTGATTAGATTTTGGGCATAATCTGTCGAGCGAAAAGGGTCGTTAACCTACATAGAATCTCCCATTCTTGCATTAACAGTATATTAAAGAACTAGTTTCAGAAGACGCATTTTATAAGACGAGTATAGTTTCGAAAACGAGCCGCGAAGCTATTTTTTCTATTTTGGTCTTTCAGATTGATTTTTAAATATTTTGCGAGTAAATTTAGGGAATTTTGAAGTAAAATTGCTAGGGTGGTAATATTTTCATTAAACCATTGAATAACTAATACGTTGAAGAAGTGCAACTGCATAGGTGTATTTTAAGTACGGACGATATACCCAACGCTTCAAGCGCTAGTGTAGACCCTCTATAGTAGGGTACGTCAACTACAAGTACGATAGAAATACAGGTTTCTTACAAAACTAGTATGGCAATGAAACATTCCATACTAAAAGTGAAAGTGAATTTTTATTTAGAATGATAGGACTGATGTTTATTTACCTAAATAACGGAAAAAATATTTCAAGGTTACCTACCTGACGAAACTATTAATACACATAAAGAAAACAATTATGCAAAGGGTTTGAATAGTACAAAACACGACAAACGATTGTAAATTGTATATTTTCTTTTAAAAAGTAAGTTTAAAAAAAATCGCTGACGACCATCGCAAAAATTTTTTACATTACATTTAATTAAACAAGTTTTAATTTATTTTATTTTGTTATGCGCAATCCAAAAACAGAGATAGAAAATAATACATTTATTTATTAGATAAAATATTTAATTTTCTACTATTAGAGGTTTTTTTTTCATTACTTGAATATTTTTCTTTGAAACGAGCAGTATCCCATTTCAAAGTTTTATACAATTTCACTTTTAAAAGTAAATCTATTATGAACATTTTGTGCAAATAGTAAGAGTTTGTTTCTACTATCCAATCAGGATATTTCTTTTTATTATTACTATAAAAATTTGTTTTAATGTTGCTGCTAGACATTGTTTGTGTTTGATTTTTGGGAAATTATTATTAAAAGCACTGACTAAAATAGAAATAATATTCACGATTACGTCAGATGGACGTTGTAAAAAAGAAATAGTTGGTGCGCCACCATAGTTTTTAAAAAGTAAAAGTAATTCATGCTCATCTACTAAAGTTTCGTTGTCTTTGATAAAATCAAAATAGCACAAATTGCATTTAAATTTTTTATAACACTTAAACACCAAATATCCCGAAACATACACTATTGCACAATCCTCTAAAGTAATATTCGTATTTTCTAATAACGTAGGAATAATTTTTTCTTCATCCAGAATTTCGTTTAGTCCGGTTCATTTGATTTACTTGTAATAGTTTCAGTCGCACTAAGACTGTCGTCCTCGTCGCAATGAACAAAATAATCTTTATCCACTTCACAATTACTAGATTCGACCGGAATATGAAGTCTCATATGCATAATATGTTGTAAAGAAATACGAAACATTTTAGTTGAAGGGTTTGCATTATATCCTCCTCGACTACGAATGACAGAAAATAAATTTTCTAAAGGATCTTGTTGCAATCTTCTGGTAAATAAAAAATCAACGTTTTCCGACTTTAAATCGGTCCATAACTGCAGAATACTTGAAATAGACAACTGCAAACCTTCAAAACAATACACATTTTTCTTTTCAGTTCCTGAAAGGTTGTACAGTTTGACACTTTTTACCCATTGCAATGACCCACACAAATTATTTTCAACTTTACAATTTTTGACCGATAAAGCCGATTTATTTGGGTTGCAATCATTTAATACACTACTATTTAGATGATCAAATAGTTTATTGACCATATCCACAAAGGTCGCGGTCCCACATGTTGTAATATTTCTTACTTCGTTGGTAGCTACTGAAGTTCGTAGGGCAGCTGCCACTGATGCACTAAAAACTTGTACCGCCAATTTCACCGACATTTTTTGGAAACAGTTCGGTGCTACGTGGTTTAATGTAAGTTTATGGGCAGCCCGAACGTTTGCAGTCTCTTCCAACTTGTAGATATCGACAATATCTTTCCAAGAAGCTCTAAGGTGTTCACCATTTAAACTTGTAAAAGATATGTCGGTTTTCATTAAGTTATTTCTGACACTTTTTACAAGATGAGGAACATCAAATATGGCAAAATTTTTTGTTATTCAACATGAAAAATGGTTTTGAAGTTGTTACCCCAACTTTTGAAAAACACTTCTATTGTTTGATCCTTGGTCACATATGATTGCTCTAACATTTAGATTTATTAAGAAGACATTTCCAATTACTGCAGTAATTAGCTTTTGAAGTACCTCACTCTTTGTAGTGCTAGATGAAATAAAATAGCAAATTGGAATTTTCCAATTGAATTGTAACCCACGAACCATAAACACTAAGGCATGGGAACCTATGTGTGCAGAACGGCCCAACTCTCCAAAATCTTGAAAGTCTTCAATTAAGTCGAGTTTGGCATTGTATTCCAGAGATTTCTTAATTGATATTTCATCAAATAAAAGAACACATTCTCGTTCTCTTGCAGTCATGGTAGCCACTTTTGATGCAGTTTTGTCATTAAAGTGTTTTTACCCCTGGGGCAATATTATAAATCCGTAACCAGTGTTTAATTGTCCTTGTACTGGGCAAAATAAAATTCAAATTTTTAACCATGTGCTTATAATTAGACGGAGACTTATAATACAACGATAGCGCTAAGTCCTTTTCTGACTTTGTCCACTTGCTTCTACGATTATGCACTAACTGACTTTGAACAAATGTGCGTACAGAACATGATTTGTGTGAAAGCATATTATTCATTATTTTCGCAGGCGTTAACAAAACCAGTTTCTTACGCAAATAAAAATTTTCGTTGCGCTTTTCTTTAATAGTTTTTTATAATGTATAACTTTTGAGTAAGTCCTTCCAGTTGTGAATTTGAATTAATTTCGTATTCAGATTTACTTGGAGACATTTCCAACAAATCGGTAACAAAACATTAGGTTCAGGAGAATTGGAAGACGGAAATAACATTTCAGTATCAACTGTTTGAGAAATAATTTTTTTTCTTTCGTATGTTTTTGGTGATTTTGATCGATTTAAAATTATATCAGGAGAAGTTTGTAATGACAATTTTTTAACAGATGGAGGTTCTTTTGTTACTAGTTTTCTTTTACGACCAAGCGATTTTTCATTTGCAGAGTAATTAATTGGTATTGCAGTTTTAATGAGTCTTTTATGATTTGAATTTACAAAACTGCTTTCACTGAAGTGATTTTCACATAGCAATTTATTGCACATTTTATCTTCAGGAACATATAAAAGTTTAACGTTACCACTACACTTAATCCATTGTTGAAGACGAATTTCATCAGTCGGAAATTTAAAAAAGTTATGTTTTTATTATTTTTGCGTATTAAAACAGTTTGTATAAACACACACGTGACTAGCGACACTCATGGTTAGAAACAAATTTAAAAAATATATAATTTGATATCACCTTGACTTCTTTTTAAAACTTTACTAAACAAAAGTGCGGTCGATGTTCGAATGAGATTTCTTTTCTAATTCATTCACTGCAAAATTTACCTAAGTACCTTTATCGATTTAAAAACCAACCCGTTTAAAGATGACTAATTACAAATTGCCGATGGGGTTGAAACGTGTTTGTGCGTCTTTGTCGTTTCAAGGACGTAAAAGATCGCCAGGAACGTATAATACGATATTTTCCCGTAAAATGTTAAAGGCAGCATATTACAACTTCTATTTTGCGGCAAAGGGCAAGAGGGGTTGAACTGAAATTTTAACGTTGAGGTTGCACTTCTTCAACGTATTAGTTATTCAATGATTAAACCTTGGTTTAAATGCTAGTTAAGTTTAATTAGTACATTTTCAGGGCTCCGTCCAAAAACACTAACTTTACAATCGTCAAAATCGGTCGGAAAATCGTTGATTACCGGCCTAGGCCGGTAAAAATTGACTAATGTTTGGTAACACGAGAGGGCAGGTCGATTGCGTCGCGTATGACATATGACAATTGTTGAGAATATAACCTTCTAGCCTTCGAGGGAATATAACCACACAAATTTTCTCTGATGTAACATTTGACCAATATTTAACGCTCAATTTATGTTCAATTTTGGATTAAAATTTAACTAAAAAACAAGAATTCAAGGGTTTGCACTTAATCACAAATTGTAAAGCCCGAGTATGTTGGAAATTTTGCAGTATGTAACATAAAAATTATATTCGTATATTTATACACTTTTAATATTGTAGGTTATAATTAAATGCCGTTTTTATTTAAAACATGGTTATTACCTGAGTTTTGGACGCATATAAGTTCTATTTTGAACAGTCAATCCTAATCTGTGACTTATCAAATCTAAACATTTTTGAATTTAAATATTAGAAAACAAATTCGACTGATACCAACAAAAAAAAATTATTTAGTGTCAAAATTTTACACAAAAGATTTACCTATTTTACACATTTAAAATTTGTCGACCTAAAAAATTTTGTGTGACACACGTCCAGAAACTGTTTTGCAGTATTCGCACTTATGCAGTTTCTGGCCTAGTGACACAAATAACTATTATCATACGTTTAACTTTAAAAAAAATGGTGAAAATAAAAATAAGTAGATAAATAAATCTACTGAAATTAATTACGCACGCCGAACGTAACAGCAGCTTTGACGTTTAATATCAAATCAGGGTTACCACCGTTCGGAATTAAAATTGTTCTATTTCTATAAAAGAACTCATTTGGGTGCTTTTAGAGCTCTGTAAACTACCCAAAATAGAAAAAATAATATTTACCTACACATTTTTTCTCTAAATTTTCATTCTGTCTGATATTTCCGCACTTGCAATTTTATAATAAAAGAACTATCTAGTTTTAAGCTGTTTATTATAATTTTAATTATAAATATTGGTCATATTATACCAAAAATAGTTTAAACGTACTACTTACTTAAAACAATATCAATTATGCAACAAAAGAAATAATTAACACTTATTAGAGTTTTATTTAGCACTGTAACCAGGTTCAAGATCTGATCCCTATAGAAGAACATGTTATTGTCAACAAAAACTACAAGCTTACGGTTTGCAGCACCCACTCATAATTCTGTGTTTTTTCTCCTACATCTTTGTTGTTGATTTTTTTATATCTTCAACTCAAAAGGTCAAAATTCAGAAAACTACCAATACTACACCAATAAAATCTGAGCACCATATTTTTCTATTGTAAATTTGATTTTGATTATTACTCATTCGAGGTAGTCACCTGGAAAACTCTCATGCTGATGTAAACATTGGTGTTTGTAGATGACATCTCCAGGGTAATGTAACCTGAGGTGAAAGCCTGATTTACCAAAATTCATGAAAAAGTCATAGAATGTCAAATCAACGCTCAGATTTTATTGACCACAACCGTACACTAACTTACTTCATAAATTGGTTCAGGTTCATAGTACACCTATAGTATTTTATATAGGCTAACTAGGCACCCGTCTCTAAATGCATAAAACTGGATGTGTTGAAATTAAATCTGTCAGAATTGATATATGTACAAGATAAGCTAAGGTACACCTGTTATATCTTATTTAGTCGTTCATGGCAAAGTTTGATGAAAAATTTTTTGAATCACGCGTACAATCACAATATGTATCTTTAAAGCAGCATGTTAAATACATTTTTCTTCAAGCGACAATAAAACGTCATATTATTGAACTACTGGCAGACGCTAAAAATTCTTTTTACTGTCTAGACATTAAAAGTAAAACAGTTATTTTGTTTCCACAACTATTTAGAGGTTGGTACCTCGGTTATGTCATATTATGAATGTAACAGTAAAGTACCAACTTGATTCGTCGAGAATAAAAGTCACTATAAGACTCGAGAATCTCGAAAATTTGAAAATAACACATGAAAACTAGCAATAAACGCTTGAAGAAAATAGTAGATTATTTTACTAGGAGTTAAACAATATAATTGTTGAGCTTAAAAGTTTGCTGGCGAGGCGTCAGCCGAGACAGCAAATTAAGCAAAACAATTACATTTTTTAACTCCAAGTGAAATATATTATTTTTCTTCAAGCGTTTTATTGCTGATTTTCATGTGTTATTTCAAATTTTCGAGATTCTCGAGTGTTATAGTGACGTTTTATTCTGAACGAATGAAGTTGGTACTTTACTGTTACATTCATAATATGTATAACCGAGGTACCAACTCTAAATAGTTGTGAAAACAAAATAACTGTTTTACTTTTAATGTCTAGACAGTAAAAGTTTTAGCGTCTGCCAGTAGTTCAATAATACGACGTTTATTGTCGCTTGAAGAAAAATAATATATTTCACTTGGAGTTAAAAAATATAATTGTTTCGCTTAATTTGCTGTCTCGGCTAACACCTCGCCAGCAAACTTTTAAGCTCAACAATTATATTGTTTAACTCCTAGTAAAATAATCTACTATTTTCTTCAAGCGACAATAAAACGTCATATTATTGAACTACTGGCAGACGGTAAAAACTATTTTTACTGTCTAGACATTAAAAGCAAAACAGTTATTTTGTTTCCACAACTATTTAGAGGTTGGTACCTCGGTTATGTCATATTATGAATGTAACAGTAAAGTACCAACTTGATTCGTCGAGAATAAAAAATCACTATAAGACTCGAGAACCTCAAAAATTTGAAAATAACACATAAAAACTAGCAATAAACGCTTGAAGAAAAAATAATATATTTCACTTGGAGTTAAAAAATATAATTGTTTCAGCTTAATTTGCTGTCTCGGCTAACACCTCGCCAGCAAACTTTTAAGCTCAACAATTATATTGTTTAACTCCTAGTAAAATAATCTACTATTTCCCTTATGATTAGATCTAAGAAATCTTGGCACCAGACGCCAACCTAACATCTAAATTTCAATAAGAAAAGCAATAACGTCAGGTATACATTTTAAAAAGTAGACCTTCTTTACAAACTGCGTCATGAAGCAATGAAGTCTAAAAAGTGCCAACACTTGATCACAACAAGTTCTAGCAGAACGAAAACCTGCCTTACTTCGTAATTTCTTTTCGATCAGTTCTTTGTAAAATTAATATTAGCAAGCTTATTCGATTTTATATAATTTTAAAATCATACATGTTTTTTAAAACTAGGTTACCAATAGTTTGGGCTGCAAGTATTATAACTGGTGCTCGCAAAGAAGGACGCGTGCGTGATGATTTTGCTGTAAAAACAATGCTGGACGAGTTGAATAAGTTTAGAAGTCAATGCGGTTCTCTTATCAGTTATGATACCATTAGCATTCCTTTAGTTTACACACAAGTATGTATCGTAAACTCATAAACCTGGACATATTTTCTTTTTTTTTTTAGGTCGTTACCTTAGCTGTGTACAGCTATTTTCTAACAACTCTGATGGGTCATCAGTGGGTAAAACACGCGAAATCGACGGTCGACATTTATTTCCCCGTTTTTACTACTTTACAATTTTTCTTTTACGTGGGGTGGTTGAAAGTAGCGGAAACTTTAATTAATCCGTTTGGTGACGACGACGACGACTTCGAAGTTAATTGGATGGTGGATAGAAACCTACAAGTGTCTTATTTAATAGTTGACGAAATGCATCACGACCATCCCGAACTCGTTCGCGATCAATATTGGGACGAAGTTTTTCCCCAAGAGTTGCCTTATACTTTGGCTTCGGAACCGTTCCGCGAGCATCATCCTTTACCATCGACGGCAAACATTAAAATTAAAGGTGACGAGTCGGAGCTATTTATTCCTTCTTCGCTTAAGATTGACGATTTACAATATGACGACATGCACGGTGCTATTAACTTCACAGCAAAGCCCGGCAGTTTAAGAAGAGCAGGCAGTTCCAGGATATCTATAGGTAGATCGGTGCCAGGTTATAAATTCACCTAAAATAGTTTAGAATGCTCCGAGAATTGATTTAATTTAATTGCAGATGCGATACACAGGGTGAATACGGTGGCGGGAAGATTGAAACGTTTATTTTCGACAAAGGAAGATGGTAGAGAAAATGAAAATAAAACTGAAAGTACGTCTGGCTCGGTTGCCGAATTAGCTCAAAGTACCCCTTCGTTGAATCCCAAAGCTCAACGGCCAGGTAGTATGCGCATTTCGGATCAAGTTATAGAAGAGGTAAATTTAGCGGTAAATTGCAAATTTTACGCCTTTCAAATATTTTATAGGTTGACGAGCAATTGACGCTGACTCAACAGAAAAATGCTGAACCACCGCGACCAACTGTAATGGGTTTCTTTGGACCTCCAGCACCATCACAACCTGTATCTGTTCCTGCGTCAAATATTTCGTAAATACTTAACTATTACTTACTGCATGATCTTGCCTTTATTGTTAAGAGGGTGTTGGTGACTATGCACAGTTTTCTATCTAATTAACACTAACCTTTGCTACCACTCCATAAACGGTGTTAGTCTCTATTAACTGTGGGAGTTGGATTTTTAACAACTCTATTGTATATAGCGTCAATATTGTTGTTGAACAACAGTGGAAAATATTTTTGTATTTGGTACAATAAAATTTGCTTCAAACATTTTTTTTTATTGTTAAGAACGCTGGAATGGTAGCAACGGTTAAAAGGTTTTTCAAATCGAATGACACTGTTTGTGTATTTACACCTTTGTTTTTAGACCTTTCGATTTTGGTAATAATCATAGAGGTCACATCTCACAATCTGCACCAACACCGGGGCCCATAACCCCGAAAGAAATGGATTTTATAGACAATATAAGCATTGGTTCATTGGATGCTGAGGGGTATGATGATGAATTTACCCGACTGAAGAACCTAAGGGAGCAAGAAAGACGTAGCAGGTATTCTTTTCAAATAAAGAAGTCCAAGTTAACTTATCAGTTGACAATAATTTTAGAGCTGCATTAAATTACGCCAGATCGATAAGTACTAAAAGTGAAGCGACAGATACTGATATGTTGTTACTCGAAAGAAGACCAAGCACAAAAAGAGAGCCTGTTAGTACGATGCACCTTGATGTATGATCTTTTGTGTATCTTCAAAGTCACGCTTTATAGTTAATTTCAAGTAAGCAATTTTTATTGTTCAAGGTTTTTTTTATAGGTAAAACTAGTATTATTTCTTCAGCAAACAGTAATTTAGAAACGAGAGTTTAGACAATTGTAAATATTATGATCGTGATATAGTTTTAGATAAAACTCGCTTGTTTGACTAATGAAGAGTCAACAGCTTTAAAATACAATAAGCAATAATACGTATTTTAAATCAAATTTTAAATTAGTTCGTGTACTGCCAAAGAAGGTGTATTTATTAATGACTTTTTATTGCCACCTATGTGGTTTTTATCAAACGTATTTGTACTTTTAATTAATTGTATAATTTAAATCTTTATTATTAAAATAATGTTGGACTAATAAAAATATACAATAACAAATTTGCTGCCCTTATATCATTTTATTGACTTGCAATGTACTGAACTTCCTTCCCGGTTTTCTGAATAAGTTTTAGAATTTCTTCAGCAGGTAATGATGCGGTTACTTTCACTAATTGGTCGGTCATATTTATTTCGACCTTGTCGATCCCTTTTCCTAATAACCTACATTAAGTCAACAATTAATAAGCAATGAAAGTTACCTTCAAACTTTGATAGAACTTTTTCCACGGCGCCAGAGCATCCTCCACAGCTCATTTTCACATTAAATTCGTGAACTTGCGACTAAAATTAGAGAATTAAAGCAAACTTAAATCCATATGTCTAAAAGTTAAATACCTTTGACATAATGTTTTTGAATGATACCTACAATTTACTGTATTTTAAGAACCTTAATCTAAAATAACGTTTGTTTGACTTTTGATAAACATAATGTCATTACAAGTAGGACATTTCTGCTTCACTGATTTTTTTTATTGATTTCCTTTTTAATAACAACTGAGCCGTATCTGTGACATAAATGATTTAATAATAATTAATAGTCTTATCGTAAATCAATTTGTACTTTATGCTATAAAACGCAAGATAATTAACTAAGAATTTCACAGAGATCTGTATTTATTTAGAAAGGCATCACTAGATATATTTAATTTTATGCTGTAAGATGTCGCCACGGTTGTTTTTGAAAAATTTTCGTTTACAAATTTTTATTCCAATACAATTTTTCCAAACAATAACACCATATAAAAAACCCAATTATACACTAAGCTTTATTGTTCAGAAACTTATCATCTTAAATGAAAGAACTCGTTGTCTTAATTACTGTTGACCTAGAAGTAGAATGATTTATTTATTTATATGTACAACATAAATAAAAGTTTTAAATTCCATACGATTAAATTAAATTTAAACTTCGTCTAGTATTCCAATATAAATCAATATTTACTGTTACGGCCGATGTTAAATGCCATTTTAATTTCCAACAAAATACATTAAATCTTAATTTACGGCAATAAAAAGTAAAAGCAAAAAAATAATGAATAAACTACAAAGCGGAAATGGTCTGAAACTCTACGCTTTATCTAATCAAAAACTAACACGAATTTAAAAATAAAGAATAAAAAAAAATTTAAATGTTATATACCATCGTGTTTAAAAGCAAAAAACATTTTCGCGGTTTTTTATTTAATGTAACATCGAAATTTCACTTATTATTTTGAAATCGCTGTTAATAAGTGAAGCGTCAATGTCGATCAACAGCTTTTAAACTACGGCTCCAATTTATTCCTTTAATTCCTGGTACAATCACAATTTTCGCATGCCAGTTTAAAAAAAAATCTACAAACTACGTTTTGAAGATACTGAAAAGGTAGAAAAACAAGTATAAATGTATAGCCGATTCTCAATTGGATTAAAAAAATTCGTTAAACGTTATTTACAACTGTCGAATTTGTTTGAATCTATTATTAAAAGCTACCGCCCGACGAAAATACTTAAATTAAGTAATTTCTGTAAATTAGAGAGAGAAACGCAAATAAAGAGTTCTCATTTTGTGGACGCTTTTGGTTATTGATGTCTATTTCCGCCTGCTCTTTGTCCATTCCTTTGTTGGCGAGGTCTATTGTTATAATTATTCGTGTTAGAATGATTATTTTGATAATACATTTGGTTATTAGATCGAGGCGGTTGTCCTCGCATCTTCTGGGATTCGTCCTGAGGTGGTTGCGGTTGTTGAACGTTCGGAACAGTCGATTGAGGCATTTCTTCGTTAACTCCGTTTCCTGGTGGCGGGACGTTCATAGTGCCTGGTTGTGGGAAAGTTTGGAAATTTGGAGGTAAAGGTATGGGGGGTGGTGGAGCTTGCACGAAGCTCGTATTAGTAAAAGTTTGAGAAGCGAGCGTGTCTGGAGTATCCAATTCAGAATCCTACAAATGTTGATGTTACTACAAAACTTTTGATAAAACCAAAACTGTACTTGTAAGAAAAAGAAGCTTCCAGTGCCTAATACTTCACTTATCGGCCTAGGTGGTTGTTGGTAGTACATTTGTTGCTCTGGTTGTTGCTGAATTTGTTCGAGCGGTATTTCAACCGGCAATGGTACAGGAGGTCTTGAAGGTTCAATTGGAACAGCTTCAACCACAGGTATTTCATCGTCAGGTCTTTCAATTTGTTCAGGTATCTCACAGTTACAATCCGTTTCAGCAATTTCTATAGCCTCAAATCCAGCCACCTGCGGTTATAAATACAACTCAGAAAATTTCCTAATTAGACATGCGACTTACCACAGCTTGGTCGAAATATCCACTTTCGTGAATTTTTCCTATCACTTCCTTGACTTGATTATATGAACCATCAAATACTTCTTTTTGTTTACCATCAACTACAGCTAGTAAATGTTCGGCAGCTGCTTGTACTTGATTGGCAAAAGCAGTTGGATCTCCTGGTTCATGCTTGGGCGTTACTACTGGATATAAATCATCAAGTATTCTAAAATTAGCGTTGGCGGATTCAGAAGCAAACTACTATTATTGATAACTCACTTGAGATCAGATTCAGTTAAATTAGCCGCCCCATTCTGCCCTAATAAAAAATCTTCACGAATGCTATCCTGTCCCATTTGATTAAGAGCATCTTGTACTAGAAGAACTTCCCTAATCTAAAAAACTGAATGTTAAAACACTTACAAACCGAAAGCGAAATGAATACCTTGGCCAATTCGGAGTGGCTTTTAGCCGCAAGTTCTTTACGAGCTTGTTTTTTAGCTTCCTTCTCCGAAACTACAGCGATGCCAATAAATTGTTTGCATAAATCCCGAGCAAACTCCAAAGTTTGAACAACTTCTTGGTACTTCGCTATTGCAGTCTTTTGGTCTTGGTTTAAATCTTTACCCGAATTTTGTAATTGTCTGTACGATTCTAGTTTGCCCTAAAAAGTCTTCAATTTTGAAAAGTAAAAAACAACATACTATGGCGGCGAGCGTGTAACGTTAACACTTTTGTAACCGCGTTTGAATTATAAAATTGTAACGAACGTACCTTTCGTTTTTCCAAATTTCTAATTTTGTGTTCTATTATGGTAATTGCCTGTCTAAGAGGGGTCACCGTGCTCGAAGAACAATCCGGTATAGCCGTATCCGAATTAATTTGCTTATCAATTTTGACATTAGCCGCTGAAGGCATTTTGTCTATTTAACACTAAATTCAAAATGTGCTTAACAAATTACAAAATCGAAGTAATTAAAAATCTAACACCAAACAATCGCTATAACTGCATATAATAACAACGATCCATCTAAAAGGTGAATTCCAATTGTGCCGTCAAGCCCGACGGAAACGGCTTTTCGCCATATTGACAGGGTTGTCGCTTTTCTTTCAATTTCCGTAATTCTTAAATTTTTTCACGTCTTGAATATTGAATAAACACAGAATGACTAAACTGAGAATCTGAATTATATGAATTTGATTTTATTAGTTAATTTAATATCTGTTGGAACGTTTAATTAATAAGATCAACAATAGGCAATCTAAATTGCAATCAAGTTGGTAAAGCATTAATTACGTTGTTTGTAATAAGAACAATATAAATAATATTATAATTTAAATCAATAATATTTGAATATGTTCATAATACAATAATTTGGGATAGTGTTCGATGGCAACTATGCGATTTTAAAGGATGTGAAACTTACTTGTAGAGGCGGGAATTACGAATCTAACATTATTTCAACTTGAACCATTGATTATTAATCAATGCTTAAACCTACTAAAAGCTTACATTTAAAAAATTTATTTGATTTTTCTAGAAATACTTAAAAAACAGTATAATTAAGTCTATGTGATGTTTGCAGGGTAAAACTCTTTCCAATGGTGTTTTTTATAGACAATTATTAATACCGGCGCGTTGTGTGCAGGTATTTTCAAAATAATATATCAAAATGTAATTGCTTTTGTGAACTATTTATCTAATTTGAAATAATAAAATAATCATTTAATTTAATGACTATAGGTGTGATGCATTACTACTCAGTATACACACGGTCGTTCGTTATAATAATGTGACGCACATGAAACGTCATTAGACATGTCTTTCTACACAGAATAAATTATACGCTGCGCCGCTTCAGAAACGAAACTCCTACTTATCCGCGTGATCAAAAATTTAGTACGCCTCAATCTTTGAGTACGCCTGAACTGCATTGTTTGGTGGTTTACTTTGTCAACTTTACTTTAAACTGTATAACCTATGTGTCAAAATATGTACTATTTTAAAAAATTCTTAAAATATAGTATTGTAGATGTTTATGTATTGAAATTACTGCAACTATAGTAAGTACATTATTCTATGACAAAATGCAAACAGTTGTGTAGCCTTCAAGATATTATACAGATCAAATCGTTTAAAATTACCACTAAAAACAAGCAAAACTATAGTGTCCTTTGATTATACAGGGTGTTAAAAAAAGAGTGTAAAATATTTCAGAAGGTAATAGTATGAACCAAAATAAGCAGAAAAGTCTTAATAAATATGGGTCCGCAAAGTAACGGTTGCGGAGATATATGGAATGTTTTATGTTTTTTAGCACCTTTTGTTATTTAGATGGGTAGGAAGGGCGGGACCTGTTTTATGGCCTCCAAGATCGCCTGACCTGCACCCCCTAGATTTCTTTGTTTGGGGATATTTGAAGACATTAGTATATGGTACTCTTGTAAATAGCCTGGAAGAGCTGCAGCTACGGATTAATCAAAAGTGTCAAGAAATCCAAATCAAGGAAGGTGTTTTGTTCGAATATCGTTGAGACGAAGGTGTCGTGCCTGCTTGGAAATGGACGGAGGACATTTTGAACATCTTCTGTAACTTTGTTTTTTGTTTCTTGAAAGCTTCCTTTGTCGGATTTATTCCTAATAAAATAAAATGTTTGAAAAACGAATAGTGGTCCATATCTCCGCAGCCGTTACTTTGCGGACCCATGTTTATTAAGACTTTTCTGCTTATTTTGGTTTATACTATTACCTCCTGAAATATTTTACACTCTTTTTTTAACACCCTGTATAGGGTGAGCCATCAGTTCGAGCACGAACGATATCAGGGAAAATATTGGGTTCAGAAAAAACTTCGTTTATACACGCGGTGTTCCATAAAAGCGCGACATATCAAAGTTATGTTTTTTTAAATGGAACTACCAAAGTATCATACATGGTGCCTAAAATGAACTGTTTTCGCGTTATTTCACTTTTTCCGAAAAAAATGAATAACTCAGTTAGGCTGGAATTTATCCTACTGCGATTTAGCAGCTTACATGTGCTAACTACAGCTAGATGTTCACCGTTCTAACCTTGTTTTGAGTAATCATTATTTAAATTGAACTCCCTAAATTCATGGATAACTTGATTTTTTCCAATTGCACCACGTAATTTTTTATGTGTCGTTAAACGCAGAATTTCATAAGCTTACTAATGATAAGGTTGTAGTTATCTAATTCTTACGCAAAGATCCGTTATTAAAAATCAGTTCGACAGTTATGTTTAAGATATTTTACAATACACGTTTGTAAACTTTTATCAAAATTGGTGGAAAATTTTTATCTCGACAAGAAGACAATCCACTTTTTTTGAAATTTTAAAAATCAACCTCACCATCTTCTTTTGTTTATTTTGAAACGAATAAAACTAAATTTTCGTTTAAATCAACTTGAAAATTAAAATTCGCAATTTGGAATTTTGATTGATCAAAAATTTTATCAAATTTTAATCGGGCATAATGAAACACATATCATAACATTTCAATACTTTTAAAACCATGAAAAAAGGCATTGCAAATTTTTAATTTTGAGGTGCCATTTTGGCGTATATATTTGTCTAATTTAAAAGTTTTACTAAAAAAGTTGTTTATTTTAATGCCTGGGACACATATATATTGTGGCACTCTGTATACAGGGTGAATCACCACCAACGGGACGGAGATGTATAGTGGAATAGTAACAGTTTTACAAGTTTTATCATTTTAGTAGCTTGCAGGTTAATAAATTTTACATTTTCAAATTATTTTGAAATGTACAGTATGTTCCAAAAAAGTGTGGCGCATCAAAGTTATGTTTTTTCTTATGGAACACCTTGTATTTTTTGCGTTTTTTGATTGCCCGTAAAAAATAAGGTATGCATTTTTTGTTTTAAAATCTCTCGCTACCATTAATTTAAATAAAATTGTAAATTGAGCAAAAACTGTAACACTTAGGCATAGGACACCCTTATACCATTCGAAAGAGGACTTTTTTGTTAACGTTATGAATTAATCAAATACAGAGTGTTACATTTAAAATAAGGCTCATATTACATATTGAATGATCTAATAATTAACCTGTAATTTCTGAACACACTGTAAAGAGATATTTAATTATGGAATAAATTAATTTAATATCTAACTATTTAGACGCAAGAGTAAATTTGTTATGATTTGTTGTATTAGAAGATATTGAATTTTTTTTAATACTCCATATTTTAAGAAAAGTGGACGTAACTCAGAACGCTCTGTATTTAGGTATAGGGAACCTTTATAAAAGTATACCTAATTTTTTACGGGCAATCAAAAAACGCAATAAAATACAGGGTGTTCCATAAGAAAAAACATTGATGCACCACAGATTTTTGGGACATACTGTATATTTCAAAATAATTTTAAAATCTAACATTTATCAACCTACAAGCTACTATAAAGACAAAACTTGTAAAACTTTTACTGTTTTGCTATAAATCTCCGTCCCGTTGGTGGTGATTCACCCTATACAGGGTGGTCACTTTCAAGAAGCTCACCATTGGGATATTCTATAAGCGGTGGGAGATACAGGATCGGTTAAATTAGAGAAAAGTCGCACATTTTAACCACTTTTAAGAATGAAAGAAAAGTAAGATATTCCCACTCAACTCATTATTTATTTTTAATAAAAATCAATTGGCCATGACAAGCGGAATGTAGAATTTGTTTACATTAACGAAAATATTACAAAAGCTGCCGTCCACCTTCTTGCTGGATACAGAGTCCTGTTCTTTTGTTCATATTTAAAATTGCCGTACTTAATCCCAATGGTGAGCTTCTTGAAAGTGACCACCCTGTAAATCTTTGATTTTTTTTACATTTTTTAAGTAATTTATGCTTTTCACGATAAAAGTTGACTTAAGGTTTTCTGTACTTTGATGTTTGAAGAATATAACAGGCTTGTATTTATTTAAATAAGAGTTACCATTTAAGATATAACTGGAAAGTAACTTTTGTTTAAATTTTTTTGACGTTTTTCAAGCGCCCTTTAGATCTATAATCTTAGAGTTTACGCGAAAAATTCCCCATGAAAATTAAAGATCCCGTCTTTTCCGATCGTAAATGTGAATTTATAATTTAAATTACGGTTTTGAAAAAGTATCGTTTATCACCCTTTTAGAGGGCTTTCGTATTATTCAGTGAGATTTTGGCCATTACAATGTGTTTTACATGATTCCGTCAAAAAAAGTTAGTAAGTAGGCTTTTGCTCAAACTAGTTTTTATGTATATTTGATTTTGGGAAAAATTTTTAAGATTGAAGTGGTTCAATAACTCGATTACATTCGCCTTTTTTCGATATTCTTTAAAGCCTTTTAGTTATACAGTTACTGTTAATAAATGCGTTTATCTTCCTAAGCAATTAATTAAGCAATAGCGGTTAGTAACATATAAAAAAGAAAATGTTAAAATTGTTTTATTAGTGAAGATGTGCTTTTAAAATTAGTCTGTACATAAAACAAAATGTAATCAATTATATTTGTAACTAAATAATAATAGACAATATCACTTTGTACCGAGCACAATTGAATGCACAGTAGTTGATGGCAAATAAAATAACGCTAATAAAAATGTACGCTATTCAGTAACCAATTATTTCTCTCTAATATAATAATAATTACACTATAATACGCTTTATATAAACTCTCGATACCATAATATACAATATTTTGATATTCTCTTAAGGGAAAAAAGTTCATTTTCACAACACATCACTGCATAGTATTTTTTAACATATAACTATTTTCCAAACTGTCTGCTTCGCCCACGATTTTCGAACTTCACTAAACAACTGCAAAAATTTCAGAATTTATTGAAAAACTCGATTATGTCGCATATACTTACGTGCGTCAACCAATATTCGTCAGCTAAAAGCTCGTTAAGAATACATGTCGTGTCTTTATGGGGATCTGTTGTCCGTTTCTCGGCAACTCTCTTGGCACATTCGATGTACATCAAATATTTTTGATGCGTTATCTTATTAAATAATTCTACTTGGCTGGCACATATTCGGCACATCAAAAAATCCTTTAATACGATTCGATGAATATTAAATAGTATGAGAAAATATAGTTTACCTTTTCGATAGTTTGAGGGTTAGGTTGACACCCTTCTAAGGTGGTGGAATTATAAGGCTGTCCGTACATTAAAACGCGAACGGCTACGCCAGGTCTTAAACATGCAGCGCACGGTTTCAACTGAATATCGGCAGCACTAACTTCGCGCATAACATTAAAGCATGGCCACGTAGTGACTGCTATTTGGACGGGATTTGGCCATCTCAATAATGATATCATTTTTTGTCTCTTACTATCTGTTATGTCGCCTATTGTTTTTACATTAGTAAGAAAATATTCGTCTTGTTCTTGGAAAATTTCCATAAGGAAATTACTATCGAGTGCCTGAGAAATTAAAGTTTGAATGTAAACTTCAAAGTTGTCTTGAAACATTTCGCTTTCAATCATAACTCTATCTAGGAACTCGTAGTCGACGATGACCACTTCTTTTCTCAAAAACTCTACTATCGTCTCCAAGTGACTCTGGGATATGTACCTTACCGGAACTGCCACGTATTGCTTCTTACTCTCGGGGGTCCACGAGGTATATGTAGAAATATTCCTATACAAAGTCCGACCGTTTTGCTCGAACGGTTCATACTTTTGTAGCAATGTTTTTCCATCTACCCTCCAAATCGACGGCCACTCCAAGTTCAGCTCGCCCTTTATAGCCACAAATTCTCCTGGCTGAAAAGAAATATTACTTTAAATTCCACCGACAAATAATTATGAATGGCCGCACATGTACAAACCTGATATTGCTTTTCCCTTAATCGGTACGACTATTAAGAAAACAAAAATGTTTCCTACTTTTTACACGAAAATGAATTTAAAAAATTTACCTTGAAAGGATTGTCGTCGTTTGCGTTTACTACGTTGTTTTGTTGTGCAACCGCGGCAGCAATGTTGTCTTCTAAAGTGGGCGCAGCACTTTGTTGCGGTTTTGGAACTGAAATCTCAAAATTGACGAATTCGTAGTTTTTAATTTGAACCGATTTACCTGTGGCGGCTCGTTGTTTTTTTGTCTGTATCAGAATGTCGCCGTAACCGTCGATTTCTTGAATTCCCGCGCCTTGAGCCGCAGCACTGATAAGATTTCGCGAAGTCCTTTTTCTACCACCTTCGGTAAAATTAAATAAGATTCAGTAAATATGTAAGTTACAATGTAAGAATAGAAATTTTTTGCTGGTCGTATCCAAGGTTGTTTATTAATATTTAAATGAAGGATTACAACTTTTTTTTTCTAAAAAAGCATTGAGTTTTTTGTTAAATATCAACCACAAGTGATTCGTCACATTAGGCGATAGATTTTGGAAAAAAAATGTTTAAGTAAAAGTTGTAGAAAATCTTATTTAACACATTAGCTGCCTTGAGAAGCACGATGCACCACATACAATGGACATGACGGAGCCGCGGGAAGCACCATTGCATGCTTTGGTGATATTTTAACGTGTGTGGTGCAACGATCCTTCTCGGTAGCTCTTATGGGAGATTATATCTAGTGGCGTGGGAAACTACATTAGCTTTCTCCCAGTATTATTAGAGAATCTAGACTTGATTAAAAATTAAAACCAGTAGCACCATAAAACATAATACGTCAGGGCCGTTAATTTTTCGCACACAAAAAAAAATTAGAACCGGATGACACCCATTGCAAAAGAAAGAAAATTAAATAAAAATGACGTCGGGAAGGGGGCAAGATTATAAGGGTGAAAAACGGTTTATCGCGATTTCCGGCAAAACTACAACTTCTAGACGAGAAAATTGTAGGTAATAGACGTTTTATTTACGTTGAGTGCTTGTCACTTCATGTGACGTCATCAAATAGAGAAATGGCGTTATGGTTTGGCGCGAGTAATACTTCCATATATTTCAATGTAACAATTTGAATTTGAAATTTAGGAAAAATGACAATACTGTATAAGTTGAATCCCCGATTACAAATACATAAATAGTTCATCAATATAAATTATATTAAAATTATACTTGCATGTATGTGTTTTCATCACATAATTAAAATTTGCGAGACAAGGTATTTATGAATGAAATCACAAACGAAGAACTGCATTAAACTGAAGTTAGCGTTTGTCATACTCTAAATTTTTTTTTAGAAGCAATCTTGTAGGTTTTGTCAAGAACTTTAGCATATTTATAGAATTTAGGGAATTATCTAATGCGATATTGGTATTAATGAGTGTGGCATCTTCACAGTTTGAAATTAAAAACATCTCTGCGCAATACATATCTTATGGAAATGGTGTTGGCGCGAAACTGCTATAGCTACCCATACCATTCTATTGCTATCTTTCTCTAAGTAAAACCTCCTATTAAAAGATCTACAACTTTTGGTTTTTTATTTTTATCTTCCCCAAAATAAACATTTTTTCGCGAAATTTGGTTGAAAACTTACGTTCGTATGTCCTAAACACGCTCTATTTTTTTTAATTCAATATATTTATTTTTCCCCTTATTTTGATATCATAGCGAAAAAGTAACATTTTCTCAAATCGAAAACACTCACGACAAAAAAATTCATATTTAAAAAGTCTACGCGCTTTTTATTTGTCAAAACTTCGACTTTCTGATTTTGTACCAAAAAAATACATCGCTATGGAAAATTTTATCAGAAAATGCAAAAAAAAACAAAAAAACTCGATTTCAAAAAAATTTTTGTTTATTATCGTCTACAACTGGGCGCTATTTATGAAAATATAGGCTTTAATTACTCGAAAACGTTAGATCCTATTTACATTGATAAACTAAAATTGCAAATCCATGAAACATCAAGTTTCTTAAAAACATGCGAAAATAATTAGTTTTATTTTTATTAAAGATGTTATTGGAAGGGGATTTAATCTAAAAAATGTGACTGATGTTGATTTATAAAATTTTTTAATTAAAAACAAAATCAAAATGGTAGGAGGATGTGATAAACTAATAGAGGGGTAATTCTTTTGTCGAAAAAAAACAGTTTTTAATTTTTTTCTTGAAAACAAAAAAGTTACAAAATTTAAAATGGTATAGTTTCAAGAGGGAGAAAAAGCCTCGTTGTCGCCCCTCCAACAACAATAGGTGAGCGACCGATAGCGACATGTGCGTTCAGCTTGAAATTGTGGATTGGAGACATATAAATACGAGTTTCCAAATTCAGAATGCTACAGATTTTACGGGACACACAGTATATACCCCAATTGATTGAATGTAGTTGCAAAAGTTGATCGTTTTGTTTTGAAACTGCCATTTACTTATCTAACCTCAAAATCTGTCAAAACGACGTCTACACTACAAGTAAAAAAGTGAACTTGATGATTATTGTTCATTATTGAGAATAATAAAATGTGTAACAGTTATGAAAACAGCTATTTTTTTTTAATTGCAAAACCGACAGTTAAATTTTAAATCAAATTTTGATAAAACTCATAGATACTACATAATGGTCGTGGAAAAAGTATAGGTTAAAATCATATTTTATTGCTTCTGATTATCAGCGCTCGGGCTGCCACCCTCACACTCGAAAACTGCGATTTTCTCCTCGTGTAATACAATATACTATTTTGTGGAAGATAAAAATAAAAAACCAAGTCGTTTTTTTATTTTTTGCAGGTATTTTGAGGTTATGTGAAAAAAATGTAAACACAAAAGTTGTAGAGCTTCTAATTACCTACAACTTTTCATTTTAAGTTTTTCATATGAGTTGTAGTTTTGCCGAATAAATGTTGTTTAAAAGCTCGTCCCCTTCCCCTTCCCGATCTCAAACCGCCCATAATTTATTTCTTCTCTTATTTTTTTATATTTTCTTCCTTTTGTAATGGGTGTCATCCTGTTCTAATTTTTTTTTACATTTTACCCTTTTTAAAGGCTTTGGCGCTACTCTACAAATATCTAAGCCCAACAAAAACTTTCCTGGTCGGTTATAAACACTCGCAGCAAAGATTTTGAGCCTGATTCATTTATATTTTTGTCACATTTCCTTTTATGATTCTAATCGACATTAAAAAAAATTCGGTTTACTTTTGATTACAATCCGGAAAACCGAAAAGAAAATATAATGCAAATAAAACTCACTCGGCTTCTGCCTCCTTCCCCTTTTCGGCGGCATTTCTTCATCGTCGTCGCGTGCTTGAGGTGTCCACGCGGGATCCGAATCTGAATCGACGAATTCGGGCGGTTCCTCCATTTCTTCGTCGCCAGTTTGCTTCG
Organism: Abscondita cerata; assembly: GCA_030710515.1. Taxonomy (NCBI): domain Eukaryota; kingdom Metazoa; phylum Arthropoda; class Insecta; order Coleoptera; family Lampyridae; genus Abscondita; species Abscondita cerata. The sequence continues at coordinate 122,132 of JALBCR010003429.1, read as the reverse complement.
CCATCATCTGTTGAATGTTAGTTTTCTCTTTGGCGGCTCGCTTAGTCGATTCCCGCCTGGGTAAATTAGGTAAATCCATTGCACTTAAATCTTTAATGTCGAACTCGTCTTTATATTTCTGTTTATAAGCGGCAGATTGTCTCGCGCGCTTTCTTTCGGATGGTCCTCCGGGCTTCGGCGGTCTTCCTTTCCTCGAACTTTTCTCTTTCATTTCGTTCTTGACAATGGGCGCAACCTTCCTATTGAATAAATCGTCGTCCGAACTGAAACCGTCGTCTGAACTGTCGAAGCGATTCCTTTTCCTTTCTTTAGGTAAAGGAAAGTACCTGGGATCGTCCTGAGGATCTCCTTGAGAAAGACGCATGCTAGTTTGTGGAGGAAGTTGGTTACCGGGATACCCGTTCGAATCTTGTTTAGGTTCGGGTTGAAAAGACTTGGCGCGCGACCAAGTCTGTTTTCTACTTCCCTTTGAAACAGGAGGAGGAGAACTGTCTCTTTCACCCTGAAGGAACTTTAAGTAGCTGTTCATGAAACCCGCGCCGGGTCCGGAAGGTTTGTCACTTTTGTTTGAACTGTTCGGAATTGCCGGAGGACGTTGCGACGTCGAACCCGATACGCTTATACCGGTATCTTCGGACAAAAAATTTAACTCCTCTTCTATATTAGGTACAAACACTTTAGGTTGATCGTCTTGGAGGAATTGAGAAGTGGTTTGTGGTGATTGTTCATTATAGGCCGATATAGGCGTCAGTTCGACCGAAGGAAATTCCGCGGGATGCGGAGGTAGATGGAATGGAGCAAAATAAGGCAAAGGTGGTGGTGGGTGATGTGTGTGCGGATGCGGTACCATCAAACCTTGATGTTGTTGATGAATTGCTTGAGACGCAAACATTTTTGTAGCAGGTGGTGGCAAATTCCATCGATCGAAATCAAAGTATGTTCCGTTTTGTTGTTGAGGATTGGCGGAACTGTGAGCTGGAGGAGGAATTCGACCTACAAGCAATGCGTAAAACACTAATATAAAACAAAACATTCTTCAAATTACCCGTAAAATACTCGGTCATAGTTGATGCCGGAAGTTCGGCTGGAGTTTTATCGCTACTTTTCCGGCGTTTACCGGGTATTTTTGCTTCTTGTTTAATTTCGGCGACCTGCTGTATCGGGCAGCCTTGTTGTTGTTGAAGGTTTTTAACGATACTCATAGGATCACCTCGACAACTGGATAAGTCTTGCAGTGGGACTTGATGACTGGAATCGAAATATGTAGGTTGTCTTTCCGCTATACCCAAATTGGCAGTTCTTTGGTCCACCTGCCTAGCATTCGCGTCGATGTTGTTAACCGAATTATAATTGTTTATAGAAGCTCCCGTTTGATTTTGAAATTTTCTCTGTTGCGCCTGCCGTTCCTCCCAACAATTTTGATTCTGTTGCTGTTGTCCCCTGTCGTAGCGATCCGGAAAACTTTTATCAGAATTAAGCGCACGGGTGATAACCGAAGGATAGGCCACATTGCCTGTTTGTGATGTTGTTCTAGAAACTGTCACGTCTAGAGGAGAAGGAGGAGTAACTTGATTAGAACTTTGTTGAGGAGATGACATCGAATTCATTGGACTATTGTACATAGGATACGCGGGACTTGGTGCGTGCCCCAAGGGTGAAGCTTGAGAGTGCGCTTGTAATGGACTTGGTCTTCTCGGAACTACGACGTTACAATCTGGGCCGTTCGAGTTGGGGTAGTCGGCTCCAGTTTTAGGCCTTTGAAAATCTGTGTCTGTGTTATTACCGGGCTGATAATGTCGGTAATTCGTGGAATGCGGAAATTGGGGGCGTTTATTGTTGGAAGAATTGCTACCGGCGTAGTTCAAACGACTAGAAGCGTCCACCGTAAAACTAACTGGTGAAGATTGATTTTGATTTTCTTCAGATTGAGACGATCTTTGTCGTTCAGAATGGTTGTTCAACTCGGGATAAATTTTAGTTTGAGCTTTTGTTTGTATTTGATTCTGTTTGGTCGGAGGTGGTACGAAAGATTTATCGACGGGCCGAGTTGTATTGGATGAACCTAAAAATACGCCACTGCCACGATTAGTCACGGGTGGGACGCGATAATCCTTTGAACCGGAAGTGACCGGTGGTGAAGAAACTATACAGGACTGTTGTAGATTGGAAGCGTTCGTAGTTGCGAATTTATTGTTTATGGAGTCTCCTGTAAACGTGGAAGGGGTTTGGAAGAAATTTGAATTTGAAGGTTGCGTCGCTGGAACTTTGACGGATGCATTCGAAACTTGCGGACTTTGTGATCGTGTCGACGCATTTTTTGCGACGGTTAGCTGAGAATTTAGGTGGTTAAGACTTTGGGCGGCCGCAAAGTGAGCGTTAAAGTTTTCGTACGCTGCGCCTTTACCCGATGTCGTGCTTGGTACCACGCTTTCGTGCGGTAGAATTCCAAACGGACTATTTTGTTGCCAAGCCGTCGGACCTGCTTCAAAAAATCCCTGTAATGCGATAAAATTGTACAAAATCTTAAATATGTTTTGGGTGTTTATACTTGGCCTTGATGATATTCTCCTTCGGCAGTTTGTTTGGAAGATGACTGTGCTTGAGCCACCGCTTGTCTGTGTTGAGTAACTTGGGTAACATAGTGTGTGGGTGGTTTAGCACCGGCATGATGAAACAGAGGACTAAAGACGGTTTCATAACCAACCGGAGGGGGTGATAGAAAACCACCAGATATAAGTGATGCAGTAGTAGTAGGAGGTGCCCCAGTGGGTCCACTGGGAGTGAGATGGTGATGTAGTTCACTTCCGGAAGTACCGGCCTGCACTCCAGCTAACCGGTTATAGGAGGCATAAGCTGACCATGGACCCACTGGATCCATCGCTAGATAATATTATGATAATTGTCTCAAACTTTGTAGCCATCCCATCTGTAATGAAAAACAAGCACGTGATTTTCTTGAAGTTACATAAACAAAGTATTTCTTGGAAACTTTCAGAAGACAAAGGTCAAGGAATGTGTGGTTTCAAAAACACAACAAACACACATTTAAGCGAGCGTGAAGCGTTTCAAAATTGAATTTAAATTAAATAAATGACCTACGATCGACGAGAAGACGAGTTTAACAAAACTTTCGGCTATTATCTCAAATCAACCGCGCCGATAATTACTCGATCTTTTAAAGTTTATCGTTGATTTACGACTCGAGAATTGGATAAAATATAATTTTTGATAATTCTTACTTTTTAATCACAGCAGTTTCACTGTCTAAACACGTCGTTTAATCACATATTTCGTAAATATGGCTCCACAACGTAGACGAAAAGTACTTTTCACGCACAAACACTTTAAGCAATTGGACATCACGAGAACAACTCGTACATGAAGAATGCAAATCTTAATCACCCCGATTTAAACAATAAACCGGTAAAAAAACTTATTTAATGTTGAAATTTTTGCTCGACTTACATTAAACAATGTATTTTTTTCCTCATTACACCAAACTTTAGTCAGCCATTTTAAAATTTCGTCAACAATGATTGCGCCATCTTTTAGTTGGTTTTGTAAGCTAATTTTGGAGGCAAAATTGTTTTGTCGTTTTCACAAAATTTTAAGAGTTTCTATCGGTAATAAAATAAAAATTAAGTTTATTTTATTAATACAAAAAATATATAATTTGTATTTATACAGGTATTTATCATAAATTAATCAACATTTTTGGAAAACAAAATTAATGATTTACGTAATTTGGGCCGCGTTCGTTGAGTTTCTTTCGTTTCGTTCATATTTAATGGTTGCGTTCATCAGATCTGAACGCTCTTGAGCAGCTCCATAGCTTCTGCCAAAAGTTTCAACCTGAACGTGTTTGCCACCTGAGCAGTGGCGGCTCGTGGTCAATCATACTGGGAGGTCAAAAATTAATTTAAAAATAGACATACTTAAAAAATATAAATAACTCAAATGCACTGCAAAATTTTATACAATCTACAATTCTGTTCAAAATATAGCGATTTTTCGAAACATTTTCATTAAAATCTCTAAGGCATTTTCTGTAAGCATTGTCTAGCTGTGTACGACTATCAACATTTCATACGGTTGCAAAATTTATCGAGCATTTCATGTGTTATGCAGACGAAGCATGTTTTTTTTATTTCCTCTTTTAAATGTTTTAAATCTCTTACACCGGATTTGCACTATAGAAAATAATAAACAAACAAAACAGTAAAATACATTTGATACTTCACAACCACATATCTAGTTAGCTAAATCGTACATTACCTTGCGAAAGTTTCGATGAACATCTTTATTTTTGTCTTTGCTAGTTTGTCGTAAACTTAGTTCTGGCAAAGGACGACCATTTGCTTTGAACTCAACTAATTTTGTAAAATTAAGTTTGTTAGCACTTTTTAGTTGTTTAATTTTCTGCACTACCGACATTTTCTATTATAGCGCATGCACACGCGAATCAAAAATAGTATTTTTACAAAACAACACAACAACAGTAAAACATATCAATATAAATTCTTAAATTGATTTAAAACACGCGAAAATCGAATCAAAAATCGAGCGTAGTTGTACACCCTACACGAAGTCAACGTAAACTGCGGATCCGGCTCATGACCCAAAGTTGATTATTGTTTCGGACGTTCGCGTTTATTCGGGCGCTGCACGTTTTTCGAGTTTTTCCGGGTAGATCTAATTCAATAAGGACAATTCGCACCGCCAGCCCAAGGTTGAAGAGGATGAATTACGAACGACGGCCGATAAATTTTAAGTTATTGTACTTGCGACTTAATTACCTATTTTAATAAAACACGTAATAATGAATATTTTTTTATATATTGTCAAAATTTTTGGGAGGTCATTGACCAAATGACCATATGGACAAGCCGCCACTGCACCTGAGAAGTAGCACAGTATACATCTACGAATGCAGAAGTATCACTTCATATAAAATACATGGGAAAATTTGATATTAAACTTTTATAGGGCTGTTAACTGGTGAAACTAAAGTTGGAGATAAAGTTTAAATACCTAACATCACATTTTTCTATGTTTTCATTATTTTTGCATAGATTGTTGTGAGATAAGAATTTCTTAATAAGAAACAAGGATTACAAGTGCTGAATTACATGACTATACAGCAAAAACATGTACAGATAGGTTAGAGCAAGGTTAGAGCAGTGTCCAGTGGCGGCAACTAAATTAAAATTTTTTTAGAATTCGGATCGATCGATCGTGTTAAATTAGAATAAGTAATGTGACAAAACCATATACGAATTAACTACCTATAAGTACCGAGCGTGTATAACAATTAGTGAAGCAAACATCTTAAAACGGAGTTATATAAATCTTGCATAAGTCTTTTTTTTAATTTCTCAATGTATTGAAAGTGCAAATGCAAAAAATTCAACGTTGATTGGCTATTTTCACGAATTAAAAAGTGTCGTTAGGTTATAATTTTGTTGTGATTTATTTTTTTTAAATAAAAAATTATACTCCACACACCTTACTTAATATGTAACTTCCAAAATTTGTAAACCATAGGCAATTTGATTTTATTTAAAAATTATTGAAGAATGCATTTTTATAAGAGAAAATATTGTTCACTGTGCGTAACACTATTTAAGAAGGATTTACAAACTTAAAAGATGAATCTGCACACATCTGATATTAAATTAAGCAGGCTCAATACATTAACAAAACTAGTTACTGATTTCTAACTTTTAAAAATTTTACCTCATATTGTTTTATTTAGAGATAATCATGAATGAAAACATCAAAAAATTTGATTTTAACAAATTGACCTGGGCAATCATAATAATTCAAATTGTTTTAATGAAATTTTATATTTTAAAAAATGAACACGCCATTTCAACTGCATAAGTCTTCGAGGTACTGCCTGTCGCATACAGGTACCAAGCACGCATCTGACGTCGACTCTTAACGCTCTCAAATACAGCATACGCACCTTACATCAATGAGCCTTTGAAGCAAGCAACACAGCAGCAAAAACAAAACTCAAAACCCGACGACATTCGCAGCAGCAACCTGGCAACCTACAATACGGCAGCATTTGCTGCTGCGCCAACAAGAGCGCTCATCCACACATATAACAAAACCCAAGCAAGAATATACACCAGCAAATACAAAAATTGTTTTGCCTATCTTCGTCTATCAGGAATTATCGTAGATCGGCAATCCACTAAGGTGGGACCCATATGGGGTTGCAATACAATTCAATAACGCACACACGAGGAAATATAATACAGAATTCGAAATATAAACAAAACACCGTCAGCATTTCGTCTAGCACGAATAACAAATGCTGACCATATATAAGAAGCATACTTCCAGCAATCTTGCTGATTTAACAACGATCAGTATAAATAAATAGAGAAGGATCGCCAGCAGAAGGACACGGTGAATTACAGTTACAAACGAACATACACACTTACTAATGTAGCACGCGACTCATGTGTACATTAAATTAAAAATAATAAATAAATTCCAAGTCGGAGAAAAAGTATTGTACGTATTTTGAGAAAAAAACTTAAAAATCTCTTCAGCGATTTCCGCACATATTTGCAGGATTTTTTGTCGGTTTAAGCAATAGCGATTCCATCCGCGAAAAGCAGCAATTTCCATCAAAATTAGTTTTTTTATGCAAGATGGTATATTTACATTTATTTCATTGCATAGTTACTTTTAAATTAGAATTTTCTAATGAAAAATTATTTGTAAAATTAAATTTAAAATTCAAATGTGAGGTTACTATTTATTTATTGTGTACTAAAGCGCATAGGTTACTTAGTAATGTAAGCAGCGAAATCGCAATATCTTGAACTTGTTTCAAGTTTTGTGGATATCATTGAAGTGCCCAACTTTAAGTACGTACAAAATTAACCAAACACATCCTTCGTAGCATTCAACTATCAAAAATCGCTGGTGCATGGCCTAGCTATACGTTACGCCACTGAACACAAATTTGAATTGATTTGTAGTTCAAATAAATATGTAGTAGTTACATTATACGGTAGTTCCTGCCCACTGAAGTGTTCCTGATTAAAAAATAAACACTCAATATGGAGAAGAGATAGTTTGGAGTGTTCGTAATAAATAGAGCGTAAAATATGCGTACTTGCATTACTGTTATTGCAATTACAATGTACTTACTCTTTAATTTATTTGCTACATGAAAATATAATAGTCGCGCGGAAATCGTTAATGATATTGCAAAATGAGCAGGTTTGCAGATTACTTTGTTATATGTGGTTTAGATTTGAATTCGGGATTGGAACCAGACAAACTATCTGGTACGTTATATTTTGGGTTTATTTTGGCTGGAAATAGTCAAAATTATTATAGGTGATAATCTTCATGCGTCACCACTCGAACGGGCCTACAAGAACAAAGTTTTAGCTCATTATCCGAATAACGTACCTACAAACCCATTTGACGCATCTGCAGTTTGCATGGTAAATAATTACATTCTTTCTATCACTTCGCTTAATCACTGTAATTCTAGCTTTGTCTTCCTAATGGTTTAAGATTTCGTACTCAAAAGCACTCAGTTACGCAAGCTCCTACTTTTCATTCTTTTGTTATAACTCGTGGAGGACGGTAAGAGGTGTTACGGATTTAGTTTAATTTTTTACGAAGAAGTGCGTAATCGAGATATTTGCACAGCTATGCAGACCTTACAGGCTATGTACGTAACTGAACTTTCTAGCTGTTTGAAGGTGAAAGCGGTTCAAGAAATACAAATGCAAGGTCCTCAAACTCGTTCATTACCAAAACATTTTAAACTAACTACTAATGCCGGTGGTTCGGCCTTGACTTACTATGATATTTCCAAAGATAAACTGTTTGTATCTAAAAGTATTGGAATTATAACACAAATTCCTTATGTACATGTGTCAAAAATATTTTTAGAAAATTTGTACAGGTACTTTGTAGAGTTGTCTAATTTATTCCAAAATTAATTAATTAATTTTAATTTTAGGTGCATTCCCAAAAGGCCTTCTTCATTAAATACACTTAGCATTGATAGTTACGTTTTTAATATTCTGTATGAAGTAAGGATTTTACTCTTCACTAGTATTTACTTTATTATTTTTATAATTATGATTTAGGTACAATTACCGACATCTGGTAAAAGCATTTTGGTACATCTTCCACCATCAGATCCTCACCTTCCATTAAGTGACGTAATTTTGCAATGTCCCGTGTTTCCTCTAGAACTACCTCATTTTGACTTTCCCTTAAGATGTATGTTTCTGTGGCTAGGTGTTGATATTGTAGTGCAATTGTTTACTTGCCTCCTCTTAGAAAATCAAGTTCTTCTGAGAAGCGCCGGTACGTATATCAGTTCTTTAAAATGTTTATAAATCTACATGATGGTTTTAGATTGTCAGAGACTTATGATTGTGGCCGAAGGTATAACGTCCCTGTTATTTCCTTTCAATTGGCCGCATGTGTACGTGCCAATTTTGCCTGCATCCTTGCAGCATTTTCTGGATGCGCCTGTACCATTTGTCATGGGTAAGATAATTTAAAATAAGTATTGACTAAGGTCAAATGTTAAGCAACCAAATTGTTGACTATATTGTATTAAATGAACAAGTTATACAAAACAACAATTTACTAAAGCCTACTAATTTAGATTTTATACTTTGTCTAAAATTTTGTGTTGCTTTGGTTTTGTAATCTATAGATAGAATGTGAGTTATTTTGTGGTTAAATCTAGTTTAGAATAGAATTGATTGAATAATTCTTTTGTGCTAGCTAATATAGGTATTGATTTAAATGTAGTTAAAAAGTTAATGAGGATGATCTATGTAGTTAGTTTTCTGTTTTTGCCAGACACCCATTGATGTCGAAAACATGGTATCTGGTGGAATCTAATTTAATTAAAGAAAGAAAAAAGTTTGAGTACCAACAATCAACGGATTGAGTGTTAGATTAAGGCTTTGTATTTTATATTTAAGAAGGGGTCTTTAGATTTCGGGTGATACTTTCCACAGAGTTCGCCTGTTGATATTGTGCTTCATCTTTAATTTTCTGCCTAGGAAGTTCTAAAAGTTGACCTTATTCGGCTAGCATTAAGAATGTTTAGGATTGTGGATCAATTAGTATTGGAAGGTATTTTAGTGCTGCACATAAGAGTGTGGTTAGCTGACTAACAATATCTTTTATTTCATATAGTGGTACTATGTACAGAATATGAGACCGTCGCACACAAAAAATAAAATAGGTAATAACTAACTTGACTAGGAAAGTATTCAGCCAGAGTATAAAGTTCTATATTAGACAAAAAATTGTCTCAGTTTAGTCTTAAATGAATGAACTTTATCGACTTCGCAAGTAGTACGAGGTAAAGAAGAACGTAGTTTGATGCACATATAGTGCATTATTTTTGATGTACTCGTTCTCAAATGATGTAGGTATCTGTATATAACATTGGCATCTCGCGCATTGTAAGAGTGTTCTATAATTATAACATCTAAATTGAAATTGTCTTTATTTTGGAAATGAAGTAATAGGCACTTTCAATATAAAGTCCAGTTAGAGTAAGAACATTTAGTTTTGTAAATATTCCTCTACAGGAGTCTCTTTGTTTTATAATCAGTTGAATTGCATATTTTTGAGTTTTAAATATTTTTAATATTATGGTGTTACTAGCACTTCCCCATAATGTAATACCGCAATTTGCGAGATATACTGTTATTAACATATTGCGATGGATTGTTAATGTGCTTTTAATAAACAAATTTTTATTTAGCATGAGACTCTAAATTTCTTTTAAATATCTTATAAATTGATCTTGGAACTTTTAACTTTCTCTCAATCTCAGGTTTGGGTACGTTTTTAATTGAAATATTAATTTAGTTTAACAACAATTTATTCCATCCATAGCATATCTTTAAATACAAAACACATAACATAAAATAATTTTATAAAACCTTATTTTTTATTACTTGCAAGTATCTTTAATCTACTGAATAATTTTATTTATACTTAACGCAAACATTAATTTATTAATGAATTCTTATAAGACTAACCTGTACCATTTGACGAAATTTTATTTAATTCCGCACATTTGGTTCCTCCGTCGGATGCATGAACTGCTTTCTTCCCCCGGTATTAACACCATTTTCTTCATTTTTTCCATCCATTTTCTTTACTTATCCTTTAATTGTTTATAACAATATTTTCAAAACGCAGGCAAATAAACAAACGCAAGCTGCAATGACGCTGGTATCTTAATTGTTTATTCACAATTAAATTTATTTGTTTGATCCTGCGATTGAAACACGTTTCTTACATGGATACGCATCTAGAAACCTGTTTTACAACAAGTGGGCGAAAGTAGTGAGTGTAATTTACTTACACCCACTCGCTGCATGAAAAATGTTGCCCTTTCTTTTTTCGCTGAAACTAGGAAAAAAAATACAATGCAATCTACATAACACATTTATTTATTAACAGGAAAATTGACAACTTCAAAACACATAAGGTCGATTTCAACATCGAGTATGTAGACCACAAAGAAGGAGGCGCGTACTTTTGTATTAAACCATTAAAATAAGCCAAAATAACTTCCTCCTTTACAACAAATACATTTATTGATTTCATCCAATCACTAGTTCTTTTAAGTACCTTGCTTTAGATTTTGCAGGCAGTATATTAAATATAACGGCATCAGCTTCTTTCAAAAGGTCTTCAGCCACAATAATATCGTCTTCTCGCTCCATATTTTCAAACATTAAAAACGATTTTAACTTTTACAAATTAATTAATTTGCGAATATTTTCAACGAACTTCGTTCGTTTATGAAATCGATTTGTCGTCCGTGTGTGCGTCCGTCCGAGGCCTTTCTAATGGTCGGACATCATTGTGTGATACATCAATCGATTCAGCTTGGTGTCCAAAGCTTAAGTTTTGATGTGCATTAAAATCGGGCAACGAGGACGCCGAGCCCCCGCGATATTCCTTCGAAAAAATTAAAATTTCAAATACGTCCAAAATCAATGTGTGGCATATATTTAGACCTCTGGCATAGCTGAGTTGAAATATCCTATCCCCCATAAAATCGGGCCACAGATACCCGATGCCCTCGGGAAATTAAGTTTATTTCAAAAATCCAAATATGTCCAAAATCAATGTGTGGCACATAAACCTAAAAAGATACCCTAGTACCACAAAAAATATATAATGTGTTCAGAATTAAATATTACATATTTGGATAATAGAAAGTTAGCAAATGACGGTCTATTGGCGCTAATTATAACTTTGCCATTCTTTCCATATTTGGATAATACGAAGTTCGTTGCGACGATGCCTTGCATTTTCAACTTGTTTATTTTTGTTTACACAAACCATAGCAACGCAATATACAGGGTCATTGATGGTCGATGGTAGGTTAGACGTTTATGGAGTAATCTGAAAATTTGGCTATTGCCATAAATAGACACGATCTATCTTTCTAAAATATTTTCATTTTGGCGGTGTTGCCGCTTCTACTCAAAAGTAGTAACAACTTATTAATTTTTAATGAAACACCCTATATATTATTCAATTTTAGAATCACAATTTCTTACTGATAATTTTTGTTGAATAGTTTCTATACCTATCTACTACTGGTTTGCGAGATAATAATTATTTAAGGTTATTTTTTTCAAATATGATCCCACCAAAGTTAAGATTAGCTGCTATTTGAAACCAAAGCTGAAATTTTAGATGCAGTTTGCAAAGCCTTGTATTTAACAGCTGCCTAAATAAATTTATTTTATCTTATACAGGGCGGTTTAAAATTAATGATTTTGACGTGACGTATAAAAAAGGTCAAAACTTTATTTTTTCAAATGGAATACCCTGTATATTACCTGAAATTCTGATAGACAATTAAAATGCCTTCAAGTTGATATAGCATAGTGGTATTAGCTATACTCGTCAACTTTTTGAAATAATCGCAATAATGATAAAAAATCACATTGTCTTCGCGTAATTTGTATTAGTTAACCATGGAACGCCTGGTGATTTGACAATTGCTCAATTATTCACTGTGTTTGAAAGACGTCGAAGTTTTGAGACTGTAATTGTAATTTACTGCTTAGTACTTATTCAAAAACAAATTACAATGAGGCGAAATATTTACTCGTATGAAGTTTTGATGAATCTATTTATTCTTCATGGACAATGTGACAAAATTGTGGCACGAACATGTAGGAAATTCAATGAAATATAGCCTGATTTGTAGTCAATGAACGAAAGAAAGTTTATGCTTTAAGCCTAGAACCATAATTGATAAAGTTCTCCTGTATTCGCAATAATCTTTCTTTCGTTCATTGACTGCAAATCAGAATACATTTCATTAAATTTCCTACATGTTCTTGCCACAATTTTGTTACATTCTTCCATGAAGAATAAATAGATTCATCAAAACTTTATGCGAGTAATTATTTCGCTCTATTGTAATCTGTTTTTGAATACGAAGTAGTAAATCACAATCTCAAAACTTTGACATCTGTCAAACACAGTGAATAATTGAGTAATTGTCAAATCACATAGCGTTCCAGAATTTTAAGTAATATACAGGGTGTTCTATTTAAAAAAATAAAGTTTTGACCTTTTTTGTATGTCACGTCAAAATCATTAATTTTAAACCGCCCTGTATACAATAAAATAAATTTATTTAGGTAGCTGTTAAATGCTTTTGCAAACTGTATCTAAAATTTCAGCCTTACACGGGTTCAAATAGCAACTAAATTTAAATTTTGGTGGGATCATATTTTGAAAGAAAATAACCTAAAATAATTATTATCTCGAAAACCGGTGTAGATAGGTATAGGGAACTATTCAGAAAAAATTATTAGTAAGAAATTACAATTCTAAAAATTGAATAATATATAGGGCGTTTCATTTAAAATTAACAAGTTGTTACCACTTTTGAGTAGAAGCGGCAACACCGCCAAAATAAAAATATTTTAGAAAGATAGATCGTGTCTATTTATGGTAATAGCCAAATTTTCAGATTACTCCTATGCCCCGTTTTCCATAAACGTCTAACCTACCATCGACCATCAATGACCCTGTATACTATCTACCTTGATTTACATATTTATATTAAATTAATAATTTTTATTAATAAAATTTAATAGTTTTTAGTAACGTTTCAATCGCAGGATCAAACAAAACGCTATACAGCACTCGTGAAGAAACGAATTTGCTTACTTATGAGCCATTCCACCCTAGACTAACGCCTCGTGTGTAAACTGGCCCATGCGTGTGCGAGTTTTGTACTTTCTTCACTAGTACTGTAATGTACTATCACTTTCCGGAGATTTACTTTTCAGTCACTTTTTACATGTTTATTCGGAAATGCATAACGTCTTTAATTAATGCATTTAAAATTTCACTCGACCTATTTTAATTATTATTTGTTCACTTTATTTCTTCTAACGTCTTAATAGTTCAACATTTAACTTCGAATTTCGCATTTTTAACTGTAACGTCTTTATGATTCGACCTCTTAACATCGAATGTCTTTTTTCTCCATCATATAATCCCTCTGTCTTCCTGTTTTCATTTTGCCCTTTGCAAAATTACGAATCTTATGTTTTTTGTTCATGTTTTTACGCAATTCGGTTCCGGAGTTATAAAAATGTAAAAATTACAGTATTTCGTATTGACAATGTAAAATTGCTTGAAAAAAAAATTAAAATAAAAGAAAAATCTTATTACACATTATGCGACAGGGGCACAAAACGAACGTTTTTCTTAAATAAACTTTTTCTTTATCGATTATAATTTAGAAATTATGGCCGTTTTAGTTTTCGATTGAAATTTTTTCGGAAAAATTTTTCGCTTATAACTTGAAAACACGCGATGTCAAAAAAACTGAAATGGCCAAAAATGTTTTTTTCTTTATCCGCGTAAGATTCTTTTGAATTTTGAAAATCGGTCCGAAAATAAGCGAGTTGTATCTAAATCGAAAAATAAAAACACATCTTTCGTAAACTCGAAACTTTTTTCCAAACGAAAATATCTCGAGCCGTTTCAATGCGAGACGAATTTGAAAAGAGGTCGATTTTCTCATCGAATCTGTTCCTAGCAACGTGAACAAAAAACCGAGGTGATAAGAAAAATATAAGTTAAGATTTGCGTGTATATAAAGTCCAACTTAAAAACGGATCTACGTGACATACATTTCCATGTATTTTCTTCACTCTTCTTTTAAACTGAGATGTATTCAGATATTTGATAGTATTTGGCAGAGAGTTTTAGATGTTTATGGACTGCATCAGAAACTGTTTTTCGATTTGTGCTAATTTCGTTTCAGGTCGTAGATTATAGTGCTCAGATTGTCTTGTTTGATGTCCATGCGCAATCTTTATTTGGAGTTGATTTTTATTTGCATGGACGTATGTTGCGCAGGACGTAACGTACAATTCAAGAAGTGTCGGTATGCGATATTTCTTCATAAGAGGTCTACATGATTCTCGTTGTTTTAGATTAAATAAACTTCGAATGCAACGCTTTTGGGCTTTGAAGACCCGATCGTTATGAGTTGAGTTTCCCCAGCATATAACTCTATATGCAATTCTCGATTGCACTATTGCATAATATGCTAATAGGGCGGTTTCAAAGCTCACATGCTCTCTTATGGTGGTTAAAATATAGCTATAAGTCAAAAGTTTGGGTACTAATTTATCCATGTGGTCTTTTCATGTTATGGTGCAATCTAATTCTGTTCCTAAAAAAGGAACTGAATCGCTAAATTCAATACCACCGCATTCACGGACGTTGTATTGGAGATTGTGCTCGCACCGTGTCTTATAATGAATGATTGCGGTCTTGTTCGAGTTGGCTTGTGGTGCATTTCTGTGGAACCATAGGCTGATTTGGTCAATTGCGATTTTGACAGAACTCTGGAGTTGGCCTATGTCTTTTTGAGATATAATGACTAAGGTGTGTTGTCTGGAAGGTCATTTACAAAGGGTAACAGATAGGGCCCTAATATGCTCCATTGCGGTACTCCTCTCCCTACTACTCTACTAACCATTCCGATGTTATTGTGTTGTTGGTTTCGTCTCGTACATGTATATGATCTTGTAAATGATACTGTCAAATGCTTTAGATAAGTCGAAGTGGATACCTACCGTCTCAAATTTATTATTTAAAGAATTTAGTATCGTTTCTACCATCTCACAGCAGGCCATTTCTGTGTTCTTTGTCTGTGTAAAACTATGTTAGTGATTGTTTTATGTTTTTATAAAAAACTTAGTAGATGATTGACTATGAGTTTCTCATTATTGCCATTATTGACAGGAGAGCGATAGGAGGGTATTTTTTTATATTACTTTTGTCCCCTTTTTGAAGATAGGTGTTACAATTGTTAATAATAGTTTCGAAGAAAATGTCACAGTGGAAAAGATCAAGCTTGTGATACGTCCGATTGGAATCGCGATTTCTTCAGCAATGTCTTTTAAAAGTTTTACTGGTTGTCATCCACACCCGTTGTTCTGACATTTTTTAATGTCTTGATGGCTGTAAGGATGTCGTAGTCTATGACAGGATGTGTTTAAGCTTGTCTTTTGGTTCTACAGTATTTGTTTATGTTATTCAATAAAACTGTATTGTCTGAGCAGTCATCCTGAAAAATAATATAAAAGCATAAAGAAAAAACATAAAGAAGGATGTAAAAAAAATAAGGAAGAATATAAAATAGTACTGATAAAAATACAAGAAATTAAAAACGAGGTACAAACAAGGGCATATATAAATAGCTGCAGAAAAAAGAGAAAAGACGGGGAATAAGGATAGATGAGAAGGAAGGGAGAAAAAGATTAAGAAATGAGGAGATAACAAGGAAGGAAGTAAAAGAAGCAATAAGAAAAATAAAGAATAAAAAAGCGGAAGGCACAGATGGAACACAAGGAGGATAATGGAAAAGGGAAAAATATGAGGGAAAAGCAAAATTTTTAATAGAATATGGAAAGGAGAAGGTTTTACAGAAAAATGGAGGGAAGTAGTAATATGTCCAACTTATAAGGGAGGTGAGCATAACCAATGCAAGATATAAAATATATGGAGAAATAATAAGAGGGAGACTGCAAAACGAGGTGGACGAAAAAAAGATTTATCGATCTGGCAGACCGATTTAGAAAAGAAAGGAGGGCAGTGAATAATATTTATATATTAAAACAAATAGTAAATAAGAAAATACAGGAAAAATGAGGGAAAATGTATGTTATGGTTCTTGACATAAAAGCTGCTTTTGACATTGTGGATTGGCAAATTTTATCGAAAATTTTAAAGGAAAGAAGTATAAGTGAGAGCAAGTGGAAGCGATTCAAGAGATATATGAGGAAATAAAATGTAGGACAAGAATGAATGAAATTTGGACAGGGGATAGGCTAAGGCAGGGATGTCCGTTAAGTCCAAGTTTATTCTTAATTTACATAGGAGATCTAGAAGATGAAATGAATAGGTACCAAAAAGGAGGAATATTAGTAAAATGTGTGTCTTGCGACGTCTCGTGTTAAAATGGACACGTGTAAGTAGTATAAACTAAGTAAATGTTAACTGTAAAGACTTGTGTGCGTTAAAGTGTACGGCGCCATCTAAGCGATGGTTTTAATGCTTAAAACAACACGTGAGTCGATAAAGCCAAGATAACTTGTACAGAAGCATACACGCACGAAAGAACACCTGATGCAGCATTTCGCTCTTATTATGAGCTCATCAGAGGTGTATACTCACGTGCGGTATACAACTGTACAAGACGGCAAGTTCGCAGAATACTTGCCAATGAAAGTCACCCGCCCTAAGTCTTGGTCAGTAAAACAACAACTAATTCTGTACGGTAAAATCCTATAGAGCACAGATAAAGAACTGTTGGCTTTAACCTTCCCGTCAGTGCAGTGGTTCTCAAAGCTAAGAGCTGCGTCAAAAGTAACGCCAATATATGTACTTAACTGAAACAGTAGATATAATTGAGTTATTGCAGATTTCAATTTTATTCTTCCCGAAGAGACTTCTGCATGGGATTTATAGACTCCTATCTCTATTCTGCCAGTAATTAAGAAATTAAGACGAAAGCTGAAATAGCAACATTATCTGCGTACGGTGAGATTCGGCTTCCTGGAAACTAATCAAAGCCTGAGTTAAAGTATCAAGTGTGCTCTATCGTTGAACTCAGAATGGAATGGTGCATTCGAAAATCTAAAAATATACAGGGTGTTCCATTTAAAAATATACAAGTTATATTATTAAGTTTGACAGATGATTCGCTTTTGTTTTTCAATATGTGCAAAAAAAACTTGGACACGCACTTTAGATGTTAGTTTTTGTCCCATCCTTCTATCTTTTAAACTTTCAGAGTTATCGCGGTTTGAAATGTGATCACGTTCCTTGAAACGCACTGTACATATGTTATACATTCCAAAATTTTTGTGTTATTTTTTGCTGTTTTAAACGCAGATAACTATTTTAATGTCGTTTTCTTATTGAAAACTGAATAGTAGATATTAATCCACTTTTCACCTTGGTCACAGTCATATTCAAAGAATCGTAAACTTCTATTCCTGTTGGTGACGTGATAACCATATTGTTTAGAAAAAGATAAAAAGTAAGACCATTGATTATAAAGAAGACGGTGTTTCTTGCCGAAGAGTAGTAGATTTTACAAATTTGTTGACCTGTGCATTAGAGCCAATGTTATTTACATAAAAGCATAACACTTTACGCTAAGAAACCCAATTTTTTCAATTTCCTGCGATTTTTATGATTTTTATTTTTTTCCCGAAACTAATAAACATACTGCAATTAATAACATATCTAAGGTGTAAATGTAATTTAACTATTAGATAAGTATTACTAATAAACTAGTGGTACCTAATTACTTACTTATAAGTACTGTGTGTCTACGGAATAGTTGACATAGGCGTTTTCTATGTTAAATTCAAAATTAATGCATATCTTTTTCCTGGCACAATTTGAGCACAATATAGCAACGTATTTTATTATATAGATAAATGAGAAGGTAATTTTGTTCGCCGCAGTTTTCTACGGACCCTTTCTCATAGGAAGGAAATTTGAAAAGAAACTCTACTTCAGTTTTGTTGCGACGTTTTGCATAATGAATTAATCAATATAATCAACTTAATGAATGGTGCTCACGTTTTTATCAGTTCCAATTAACACCGTTTTAAAAACTCATTTATTTCAGCACTACCCGATGAAGCATTGACTATCAATGCGAAACGTCGCAACAAAACTGAAGTAGAGTTTATTTTCAAATTTCCTTCCTATGAGAAAGGGTCCGTAGAAAACTGCGGCAAACAAAATTATCATTAACATAAAAAGGAAGATCATCTCACCAAATATGTCGCCGTCTTTAATTGGGGATGTTAACATTTGTCGTGTAATATTGGCAACTCTACCTGTAATTAAAGGGCAGGATTAATTATTGCATGTTGTTAGTCACGACTAATTACCAATTGATTGAACAATCTCAATTGTAACTCAAATGCGATGTTCTTAAGTTTAGTTCTCGTCTTTCACGACTGTTCATATGAAAAAAAAACAAACAACTTTGTTGTTTGTTTCTAAATTTGTAAGAAAACCTCTGCTACTTTTTATAAAAGTATTTTTCGTCGAATTACTTTTTTTCATTATTCTTATTGTGATTTTTTTTTAATTTTGCCGTACAGTTGTAAAAAGAAAATGTATATTTTTAGGTTTGCACGCAACATCTGACAATATCAAAATGGCATCAGAAGCTAGTTTGTGTTTCGTAGATATAGATAAATGCAAAGTGCAGTTACCCGAAGAAATGGCAGCTTTTCCACATCTGGACGCGTTCAGTGCAGAAATTTGGGCCGCCCTCGATAAGCACACAATACATTTACCGAACGCGGAAAATAATCGTTCGTGGCAGGTACTCGATCGGATGAAATCAAATATGCGTACATTCAAGTATAATCGTTTCAGGAAATGATGTCGAAAAGTTGCACTTTACCCGGACGATCGTTGAATCGTAGAAAACCATCTATGCACGATACGTTAGACGATAGACCACCATCGCCTCCAGGTTCCGCTCGTTCCGAAGCTTTACAGAGAATAGCAGATATCGTAAGACGTACAGGTGTCACGCTTGATCAGAAGGAAAGCGCGCAGCCTTCAGATTTTTACATCGAAGATTTGAGATTTAACAACAGCGTACGAGAAATTTTCTTAAATCGTTTCGTCCATATTTTTCAATCTTACGAAAATTTTATTATCGTACCTAATCAGCGCGATAAAGATGATTGGTTTAACAACAGGGATTCTGTGCAAAATTTCGATAAGGCTTCGTTTTTATCTGACCAACCTGAACAGCACCGTTTGTTCTTATGGAGATTTTTGGAAACTCAGATGTTTGCCACTTTGATTGACAATAAAATTTTATCGATATGGGGTGAAAACGATAATAATCTGCAGATATTCGATAATAGAATTAAATATTTAAAGCAACGTTACGGCGGAGAAAATTTGATGCGTTCGCTAACGTACGAACCTTGCACTAGCGCGCACGAAACTCAGAAACTTCTCGATTATCGAATGGCTAATCCCGACTTTGAATCTCCGATGCCGAGGGAAGTTTTACACGTCAAACCCAATATTTCTAGACACTTTCCTTTGTTAGACGAAGAAATTTTAAATAAAATACCGGTTATAAATAAGGGTAGCATACCTAGAGCTAACGCACATAAAAAAGTACAAAGTTTAGGAGCTAAGTCTTCGGTTTTAAGTATTGATAGATCTGGTAAACCTAGTAATAATCAGGACGTATCTCCTGCTCTACTTGCTCAAGCTAATTGGACTTTTGTTGAAAAATTATTAAAGGTACTGATTGTGTTTTTAGTACCGATAGTTTTACATAAATGTATGACTTGTAGGATTGTAAGTCTAAAACGAAACGCATGCTTCTTGCTAAATTAGGCGCAGAAGGCGTTACTCTTAGTAGTAATAACACCGGAGATAATTCGGGCGCTGTCGAAGAAAGTACTCTGGTGGCGTCGTTGTGCGATTTTTTAGAGCGCGTTTGGTCTCACGGATTGCAACGCAAACGCGGAAAATCGGCTTTATGGTCGTATTTACTGGCTTATCAAGAACAACATAAACATTCCGCTAAAATAGAAAATCACTATTTATCGCCTGGTAATGGGTTCTATAATTCTGAGTCAGATTTACAGGAGGATGTTGCAGTTGAAATGTCGAGACTAGCTCTTCGGTTAGAGAATTGGACTAGTCCGAGCGTCGAAAATAAAAGTTTGAAATCGGAGTTGCCTCTATTTCCGGAATCTCTACTTTTCGATATGGCGTAAGTGTATTTTATGTTTTTAACCGTCGCTTAATTTCAACTTTCGCAGTAACGTTCAGGGGATGTCGGATGTCAAGACTGGAGTAGGTATGGCGAGGGCGTGGGTTAGGTTGGCGCTGGAGAAGAAACAACTCTCGAAGCATTTGAATAATCTACTCTCAGATCATACATTGTTACGTAGCATGTATAAAAGATCTGCGTTCTTACGATGCGAAGAAGAAAGGGAGCAATTTCTTTTCCATTTGCTTTCTTTAAATGCTGTCGATTACTTCTGCTTTACGAGCACCTACCCAACAACTGTGATAATGTATCGAATCGCTATATATCCAAGCAGGAAAGGTACAACCACTTCGGCGAACGTTTGGGTCGTTTTGTCGGGAACTTTATCGGAAACTCAACGAGTGTCGGTACCTAAATCGGTTCTCAATTTTGATTTTCGGGTAGGATGAATTTTAACGCGAAAAAAATGTTGTTAACTTTACTTGCAGCATCAAAATTTGGGCGTTTTAACAACCCTGAGGATTGGACATGACAATACAGGCTTATCTGCGAAGTGGATGATAGATTATATTTTAGTACGTAACGAAGTAACTGGACATACATATAAGTAAGTAACAGCTGTTACTATTTTTTTGATACTTATGATAATTAACGGTTCCTTGAGGGTAATATATAATTTCCACGATATCTGACAATCGCTTCAGTTTAAATATGTTCTGAATAAACATAGCCTTAAGACAAATTTACTCGAATAGTTGATACGTGATAGTAATTGTTGTTTCAGTTATGTACTCTAATTCTTTATAAACAAAAATTAATAGAAAACTGTTGATTAGATAAAACCACGAGTTTAACTTAAATTGTGGGTTTACTGTTAAGAGTAACCCTGAGTCCCTGAGGCAGTTTTTCAATCTCTGGTTAAGGTTAACTTTCAGTTAATTTTCCAGGAAACAATTGTGAAACAACTTATCACCATAACAGTAAACCCAGAATTTAAGTTAACAGAGGATTGAAAAACTGACCGTTAAATGATGCAAATATGACCAAGAATTTAAAGGGAATATCTTGTGAAATGTAAAACATCTTCCTTAAGAGGTATACGTACAAACAGTGCGCCATCGCTAAACCATGCACTATAAGTACCATTAAAACAGCTTTTAATTTTAAATGTTTGAAGTAAAACTTAAAGTTTTATGAAACACAAAACTTGGGGGTTTGTCGCTGTAGTATTACTTTTTTTTAAATGTTTACTTTTGGCTTTTTTTATGTTTGAATTTGTACATTTTATAGCATATTTAACACCACAATTTTAATAGAAATAAAGACGAAATCAAAATTCTACTACAAAGTCGCTTCTTGTATCTTCCAATTTAAATCAAAACTTGAAAATTTGAGGCAATTTTGTAGGTATTTCAAGACCATTCGACGCATTTAAATGCTTGATTTAGCGGTAGCGCACTTCTGTGTGATGGTAGGGGAATCGCGCTCCGTACCCCCACGCAGAAAGTTTGCACGTATTGAGCTATTTCTTAGAAGTGGCATTTCGCGATATCCCGCTCAATCGGGAATCGACGAATTTGCTTTAGTTACAGCGTAGGTATATCGCGAATGCTACTTAAGATCAAAATTTTCGCTCGGATGAATTTCTGTATGAACGAAGTAAATATATTATTATTCTGTGCGAATAACATCATCTGATCATCTTGTGGTGGGTTTTGAACCAAAAAATGCCTTTGTTTACAGTTGAGTAAAACTGATACATTTTCTGGAAATATATTTTAGATATTGTCATAGTCTATCGTGTATTTGTGGTAGACATTTTTGCTGATCTCTTATAGGAACTCGTACCTTATCATCTTCTGGTCTAGAAAAGCAAACAACATTGATAGTATCATAAAAATATTACTCTGCCAGTAATGAAACTTTGGTGTGTCGAAATTTTCTAGAATTCTGGAAGAACGAAAAAAGTTACAACTTTGAGTCAAAGGTCTTTCGAGAATAGAGAATGGGCCGAAGGAAAAGATGTTGAGGATATCAAAGCTGCAAGAATTTTGAAGATATGGAAGCATCTAATCTAATCAAGTATGTAACACTTGTTATGGATAAAGTAATCAGCATATCGGGAAAGCAGAGATAAAAATGAAGGTAAATAAAAAGGTACATTATAGGAATATTAACGGCAAAAAAACCTAAATCATTTAAGGACTCGAGAAATCTAAGTTACAGATACTGGCAATTGCTGAAACTAAAAAGAATAGTTGGGCGACCAAAAATGCAATCGTTTTAGAAAGAATTTTTTATGATATTTCGTCATGTTTGTGCTGTAGAAAATAATCTCCCGTCAGTTAAATTCACAGGCTGCGCTAAGCAGCTTCCGCAACTCAACTTGAATTCAAAAAATCACTAAATAGTTTCAGTAAAAGTAACACCAAAATAAATTCTCCACATTTCAAAATCATTTGTAATATACAAGGTGTTTCTTTTTGCCTAGACGTTAACTAACTTAATTTTTCTAAATGGAATACCTTCTATTATTGCAATTTTAGATTTATTGTCAAGTTTTAAAGGCATAATTTATTCATTTGAAAAAAACTAAGTGCTGACTGCATTTGTTGTATAAAAATTTGGGTTGATTATAATTTTTATATGTTTGATGTACAGCTCACAGATAAAAACAAAAGCCCTGAGAAGGCGTGGCTGGTGGCGTCCTTATTTGACAAGTACAAGCCAAGCAAAAAGTATTTAAGTGCCAAATTTAAATATTTGTGGTTAATTCAATTTCTTAAATTTTCGTAACAAAGTTAAATCTATTTTTTCTACCCGGTATGTACCTGCAAGCTGTGATTGGATAGATATATTACCGCCACCAGTTTTTAAAATTAGGTCGCATATTTTCCGGGGTTTTTGTTTTATTCTGTGAGCTGTAGTCGTAATGTATAATTTTTGGGGGTTTCTATAATCACATAATTTCTTTTTACGTAATTTAATGTTCACAAACCAATTTTTCGATCTAAAGTTATTTTACCTTACGGTAGGCAACGTATCTACATCACAAAAATGATGTAATATCAAAAAATTAGTCATTATAAAATAGTCTCATTTTTAGTCGCTCAGATCTCGGACTAGTCGTGAAGTGGCAATAGAAGGACCTGCAATATTGTACAGTAGAGTAGATATAGAAGAAAGAGCTGATTGCCCCATGGAAAGTATACTAAGTTCAAAACCTTCTCAGGCCTTAGCTCCATGATCTGCCGAGATATTAACACAGCCTCTTCTAAGTCCTGATATTTTTACCAGGTAGCAGCTCCATTAAGGCAGAAACGACACGTGTTATCGTTAGTTATTCCGATGTTTACCAGATAATACCTTAAGAGGCAAGTTGAGTGTATAGTAAGCAATAATTCGATCTCTGTCATCGAGACTATTTGGGAACTGAATTTCAGGGGTTTCTACATTCCCTCTTCCTCTCCTCTAATCAGTTCACTGGGAATACGGTACAATATCCCACAGTAATGCTTCGATCCTGTAAGAGGACGTTTGGTGCCAATTTTGCTCTCGTTTGATCTGTCGCCTCGCTACCAGCTTTTCCTCAACATAGGCAGCCACGTTAATATAATATAATTACTACTCAAATGTCATACATTCTAGTTTTAGTTTGATCTAGAATATCTGGGAGGCAACATAGTTGAACATGTGGAGTTGAGTTGATTAGATATTTGGAGCAGGGACACAACAGGCTATTTTATAGCACAAGAAGAGGATTTACTAAACGAGTAAAAAAAGAAAAGATGGCTGCCTACAAAATATTATCCCTTTCAAATTCGTGATTGG
Organism: Abscondita cerata; assembly: GCA_030710515.1. NCBI lineage: Eukaryota > Metazoa > Arthropoda > Insecta > Coleoptera > Lampyridae > Abscondita > Abscondita cerata. Next base: position 97,933 of record JALBCR010003429.1, on the reverse strand, counting down.
TCACAGATAGAGAAGAGCATCATAATACAGCTGTTACAAAGCGTCCTTACACTGATTGATTTCTGAGCGACTCATAAGTATTGCAACATCTAGTCTCGTCTCGTGCTATCGTAACACGTCCGAAAATCATCTCCTTTGGTGTTTTAGTGCCTCTTTGCGTACATATACAGGGATGGTACTTTTTATATTGAATCGAATGCCATATCGATAACCATGAAAATTACGAAGTCCGTTAAATGAGGCAAAAGTTGCACATTAAGGCAGAAAAGAAAAACCTTGAATGGTTTACTGTTTTCTATTTATACAGAGAAATCCAAAACATTAGTGATTTTAATTGTTGTTTTATCTCATAATTAAGCAATTGTAGACAAAATGATTGTACGTATTTAAAAAAAGTTGATGGTAGCCCTGATTACATAAAACATTGTATGATAAATATGACATCTTTGCAAAATACTAGAGATAAGTTTAAAGAAACTTTTTACACCATTTTTTAAAATGTACAAATCTAAAAGAGTAGTCATAGAGTATTACTCTACACCTACATAAAATATTTAGAGCCTTTGAAGAAGACTGTAGAGATTACGGTCGAAACGTCGGCAATAAATATACAGACTGTTTTAATGCAGATCTCTATAAGCACTCCCCAATAAAGTCACTTAAAAGTGGGATTTGGTCTTTGAACCTTGATATAACGTCATCAAATAATGAAGTGGCCTTATGGTTTGGCACGAGTAATACTTTCATGTTTATTTATTTTTATTTATTTAATTGATTGCGGAAAGATAATTATTAACTAAAATCTTTCGTGAAGCTACGGAAAACTCCAAACCGGCTTCTATTATCAAATTTAATTCAGAATTTTTTTTAATTTTAATAAATCATTCAAAACTCACTAAATAATGAAATAGTAGATTATATCATTAAGAGTAGAAGTAGGTCTTTTTGTGGTGAGCCCAGATGATTAACCGGACGAGACGCAAGTCGTGGCCGGCCACTGGGCAAGCACTACAAAAAACCTTCTACTCTGTACGATATATACTATTTTATCTTCAAGCGGGACAGTAATGAGTTCAATCTTTGTACCTACGGCGCTTTTGCTTTGCTACATGCGTTGCGTTTCGTTTTGACAATGACAGTTGGGAAATGGGAATGTCGTGAACATGAACATTGGAGGCTCGTGGTTAATACCATAGAAAATAAATCAAAATTCTCGTATTCATTTAACTTATTAATATTTTGCATAGCTGAAATAAACGGTGATTTTGAATAACCATTTATTTCAATCTAATAAATCACGGGAGTGAATTTGAAATTTAGGAAAAATGGTGTTGGCTCGAAACTACTACGCTCTTTACTGTTACCGCTACCCATACCACTTTATTCCTATATTTCTTTAAGTAAATCGTCTATTGATAGTGTTGCTATGAAGCCAGTTGGTTGGCCCCATATACAAGGTGGTCCGAATTGATTGTAGGAAACTTAAAGGGTGGAAAGTACATCAAAAATAAAGGCCGAAGTGTCATATAAACTATGGACTAAAAGTGCCCCCTAGCGGGGAGATGTGAAAAATGCATTGATGCCAATGGCATGCACTTTGAACAAGCGTTGTGATAATTCAATTTAAAATTAATTTAATTCTGTCTTTTTTTCATTTCAATCTTTGTAATTTTGAAGTTAAAAAATAAAATTTGGTTTCTAACGCAATTTTTTTCATCATGTATTAGTTTATAAAAATGACGATATCTCAAAAACTACGCAAAATAAAAAGAAACGTCAAGAGAAGCTTTTCCAAGGAAAAAGTATGGGCTATGATATGAGCTGTATCAGAATATCCTAAAGTTACAGCTTAACAAAATTTAAACTTGTCAAACTTTTTGAACTGCCCCCGTATCTGTCCAGATTTTTTTAAAAATTGAAAAAATTCCCAAATAACCATATCAAAATGCTGAACATGCCTACCAAATTTCATTTGAATAACTTTTTTCGTTTAGGAATTAAAAATAAAAAACTAGTTTTGGGAAACAACTTTAGGGGGCACTTTTCGACCATAGTTAATATGACACTTCTGCCTTTATTTTTGATGTACTTTCCACCCTTTAAGTTTCCTACAATCAATTGGGAGTATTTTTGGAAAATATTTTTGAGTTCACAGGGTGTCTCAAATAAGTCTGACGATATGAAAGTAATTTTTTAAATGAGACACCCTGTATTTTTTGCATATTTCAGGTTTCACCCATGCACTCTATCAATTGCCGAAAATCTACTAGTTCTGGCATTTTGGAAGAAATAAATAAAAATGGAAAAACATAAAATTTGCGGACTGGAAATAAAACAATTTCAAGATAATTGTTTTGTAGCCTCATGGTTTGATATGGATTGAGTTGCTGAAAGGTCTAAAGTTACTGTCAACCTATTAACATTTTGGAATATTCCATCCTTATCATACAGAAACATCAAGAAGGTAAATTTTTTAATGGGTTACCAAAGTAACGTTTTTAATACTATTTTTACCTTCCAAAATTATGGCGAAACATGACAAACTTCAATACCAAATTTCCGCGGGGACACACAACAAAGCAAAAAAAAAAAAATCTAAAAAAACTTAAAAAATAACAAAAAAAAAAAAAAAATTTTTTTTTTTTTTTTTTTTTTTTTTTTTTTTAATATTTTTTTATTTTAAAATTTTAAAAATTTTTTTTTTATTATTATTTTATAAATAAAAAAAAAAATTTTTTTTTTTTTTTAATTTTTTTTTTTTTTTTTTTTTTTTTTTTTTTATTTTTTTTTTATTAAATTTTTCTAAAAATTTTTTTTGCCATACAATTTCTTTTTCCTTCCCTCTTTCTTCCACAATTTTTTCCATATTTTTTTTTTTTTTTTTTTTTTTTTTTTAATTTTTTTTTCTACCTCCTTCCTCCACCACAAAAAAAAAAAAGAGAAAAAAAAAAAAAAAATATTTTAAAATTTTTTTTTTTATTTTAAAAAAAAAAAATTTTTTTTAAAAAAACTTTTTAAATTTTTTTTTAAAAAAAAATTGTTTTTTTTTTATAATTTATTTTATTATTTTTTAAAAATTTTTAATTTTTTTTTTTTCCTCCTAATGTTTTTTTTTAATTAAAATTTTTTTTGGAAAAAAAAAAAAAATGTTTTTCTTATATATCTAGAAAACCGTCCAGAATTTGAGTACAGTTGTGCATACAAAACGACTTATTTTTCAAATGAAACCCCCATCTAGTGGTGAAAAATATACAGGGGTTTTTATTTGAAAACGCGAGAAAATTGGTTTGAAGTTTGTCATGTTTCGGCCATAATTTTGGAAACCCTGTACAAAATTTATAAAATGTTAATAGGTTGACAGTAACTTTAAACCTTTCGCAACTCAATCTATATCAAACCGTGAGCCAAAAAAGTATCTTGAAGTTTTTAAAATTTTTTATTTCCAGTCCGCAAATTTTATGTTTTTCCATTTTTTATTTATTTCTGCTAAAATGCCAGAACTAGTAGATTTTCGGCAATTGATAGAGTGCATGGGTGAACCGAAATATGCAAAAAAATACATGGTATCTCATTAAAAAAATGACTTTCATATCGTCACACTTATTTGGAACACCCTGTGAACTCAAAAATATTTTCCAAAAATAGACTTACAAATAGTACAGATTGACATATGTACGAAATTCCTAACCTCATTGATTTAGGAGCTATAGACCGACGAGCGTTTAGCTGACAACCCTTTATAATACAAGGGTATATTTGCGCAGTGTATTAAAACCTTACGGGACGACTTTGTGTTATGAAAGAGAGACGAAACATGTAATTTTTCTATCTCAACTGAACTCAAACTCCTTTGCGCATGTCTATCTCGTGAAGTTTAAATTAAAAACCTACCATAAAAAAACCAACACATTGAAACAGGATAACAAATGTCTGCTAATTAAAGTTAAATTTTATAAATTTTTTTATTACTTTGATTGTAAGTTGAACAGTAAGGTAGCTTCTTCCTCTACGAGGTGATCGGAAATGATTGCCAGGAGCCGTGAACACAACCTGGTGGCATTCAACCAAATTGTTCTAAAAATTGTTTCAGGAACAAAATCTTTTCACTATCCGCATATGACAAACTTCCAACATTACAATGAAGATGAGGTTGAATGCCAAAACCTAAACATCTCTGTTTTCGTAATTTGTATCACATAATTCCAATGGTGAAGGGACAAATGCGGAATCGACAAATCTGTACATATGCGGACATACATAAAGCGCACATACGTAAAAGTTGTTTTCAAGTGATATGGAGTTAAGTTGGTTACGAGGTTACAGTTATTACAATTTCTTTTTTTTTTAAATTATACACTTATGACACTGTTCGCAATTGTCGCTATCTGCATTTGTCGGTGTGAGCATTTGTCTTGTAGGTATTTATCCTTGTTCGTTTTGATATGTTCGCATATATCATGTGCGCATTGTCACGAAATTAATTCCAATGCCATTGGTAAAAAGAAAAAAAAGGCAGGCAAACCACCCCTCCATGAAACATCATAGTGTTCTCAGCTATACCACAGCAAAAGATTTAATACGTTGATCACGAAGTTGTGTTATACAGAGTAGGAAAGCTTTATAATTTAAATCATTTTTTAGATTGGGTAGTTGGTGCATCATTCATATTACCAACATATTTACAGTGGTTTTTGAGTTGATTCGTAGTAGAATTTTTTAAATTAAAATTTGTTATTGTTGAAACATACGAATGAATTTAATCTAATATGCAGTTGTAATGACCGGATCTCCATCAATTATGCTTATAATTAACTAATTTATCCAAATAATTGTCATGTATAGATTTCCTTGTGGTCGGTGGTTAGGAAAAGGAGTCGACGACGGTTCGACAGAACGCCTGTTAGTGGGCAGCTTAATGCGCAAACAAGTAGAAGGCGAAGAAATTTCGAACATTAAAACGGGTGCCAGTGTTCATACGCTTCCACGTTGTCGATCGCCGGGCCCACCTCGACCTGTCGAGTTGAAACCATCTCAAATTCAACACATGCTCGGTAAACAACATTACTGTTACGTAACAAAACTAAGAGACACGTTTAGGTGATTGCGTAAATCGAATCGTAAAGTGGCACTATCGACGTGGTTCAGAAAGGCACACAACCCTAACTGCGTTGTTGTGCGGAGATTCAGGCTTGGTGCACTGCCTGGAGTTGGTGTTTTTGTTGGGGTTCAAATCCGCCAGATTGTTTGCTCGAAATCATTACCTGTGGGATTATTTCGGTAACGATCTTACCATTATGAAACAGTAATTTTAATCGCAACTGATTATAGTGCGCGTTAAAGAACAATTCGAGGTGGATTTGTTGGAACAAGGCTCGGGTAACCGAACTTCTAGTCTCGAAAGAAATCACCAAGAAACCGTAGCAGTTTGGAGATGTTACTGTCATTTAGTAGACGAAATACATTGCGCTAGCCAAGCTTTAGGTAAAGACGGAAAATTACAACTTTTTATCTGTTTAAGCGTAAGGTACGTATAACGTAATTATCGATTGTCGTTTCTACTTCTACGTGTACACGTTTCAGAGAACATTTATTACATAGAATGTTGTTGCCGATGGCTTCTTGCCGTGCTACCTTAGATATGTACGAAGAAAATTCGTTTTTACGAAACAGAGGACTATTAACTTTCCTGAGACAAATTTTATTACCTCTAGACGAGTTGGACGTGGTTTTGGAGAATTCCGTCACACACGGAATTTCCTCGCCGGCGATCCATAATTAAGACTAGTCATTAAATTAGAATTACCCTTTGCGATATTTAGAGGTGCAGTGATAAGGAAAATTTAGTTTTATAATTTGCAATAATGTACAAATTCTACCAATAATGGGCGCTATAATTTTGATATTGAAAGGATATTTTCTTTAGGTAATTGTGTGTGTAACAAATTGAACTATTTATTTAAATATATATACAATTAATTGTTATTTTTGTAATAGTTTAAAATCTAGCAATTGTGAACTGTTCTCCTGATTGTATTTTACCGTGCATGCCGGATTTAATTGTGATAGATTTTAGATTAATATCAGTGGAGTGGTACAATTTCGATGGTGTTCTTGCCAATTTCTATTTTATTTTAGTGGAGTTAGATCTTAATTTATATTTTATGGAAATCGCGTACAATGAGAATAAAAATAGGAAACCGCTTTGTGATAATTAGGAAAAACTATATTCTTATTCGATATATCGATTGACAAAAATTGTTTTTATTTGATTACTAACGGCGGATTAAGTTGTTATTTAGTTAAATATATATTTTGAACATCTCCTATATTATAGTATATATAGTAAACGGTGCCATACTTTTTTTATCATTTAAATAAATTAGTTTGTTTGAAATTGGTCTTTACGTTTTCTTTTTAATACATTGGCATTAACTTTTATTTATGTGTGGAAGAAATAAAAGAAGATACGTCGGAAAATGAAATCAACTAAAACGGGAACGGTGAGGGAAGAAATAAATTTTAAAAATGCTTCATGCGATTTATCTTCGAAAGGGAAGTAACTAGGTATAGGGACATGTTAAATAACATACAATATTTTTTATCGCACAATTCAATAATAGAAAAAAATACAGGTTGTTCTATTTAAAATAACCCAACTTTGATATTGTACGTACTTCTAGAGCACCTTGTACAATTCAAAATATTTTTAAAATGTGGTCACGAATAATCTTAAGATTTCTAATATTATTTGTCGTTTTAATACTACAGAATAATTGGTTGGTAGTGCCCCACCCTGTATGTACTGATTTTATTCAAACAGGTTGTTTTATTTATTGGGGTGTTAATTAATGATTTTCATCTAAACAGTTACCCTTCCAATTTATTTACATGTAATTTTTTTATGCCGCTCTATCCATTTTGTCGTCATTGACAGGGTAAGCTGTCAATTTTGAGGTTACCTCAATGTGCATGTACGGCACATTCCGCAACATGACTATTTTTATGGAGCGTCATTCTTTATTTTACATGGAAAAGTTTCTTGTGACTAAATAAAATCATTAATTAACACCTTGTGTAAGAAAAATAAAATGTGCATCTAAGGGGATTTCTGAAACCGTCATAGAAACAGGGTCGGTTAAATGAATTAAAGTTGCGCAATTTGTTGCTTAACAAATTGCTGTTTTAAAATTGAAAAAATTCCGAATAGTTCCGACGTATTCCTAAAAAGACTAAATTTTTACAAAATTGTTTTTAATTTTTACAGTCTTTATTTGAAAAGTAATTGCAGAATAAATATAACATTTCATCGTTACCACTTTTTTCCTCTACAGAACAGCATCATCAAATTTAAAATTCTGGGGGTCATCATCAACTGTATTTTTTTCAACAAACTTCAAAATTTATAATGTTTTCTTATACAGTGTGTCCACGGATGGGGCATCCTATAGGTGAAAATTTTTTTAATTTTAGTTTTAGGGAAAAATGTCATTCTTGATAAAAAGTTTTGCTTGTTCTGAAACCCCATAAAATGAAATAAAATTCAAGTTTTTCAAAATCTGTCTCATTTCATAGTCAGTTTTGTGAAAACCATAATATTGATGATTTGAATCGAGCAATATTTGATGCCGTAAATGAAATTACCTCAGAAATGCTACGAAACGCTTATAAAGAATTTAGAAGGAGAATTGACAGATGTTTTGAAGTTAGAGGAGGATGTTACTGTTAGTTTTTGTTTTATGATTACTCCGTATTGTTATTTTTGATAGTTACTATAATTCTTCGAATTTTATTTCATTTTATGGGGTTTCAGAACAAGCAAAACTTTTCATCAAGAACGACATTTTTCGCTAAAACTAAAATTAAAAGAATTTTCACCTATAGGATACCATATCCGTGGACACACTGTATATTCACCTGGATTTCAAGTTTTCAAGGGTACGTTATGGATATCGCTCTAGTCACTTCTCAATGCCTTTAGTTTCAATAGGATGGTGCTCCTACGCATATATCAGCAGGAATGTATACATTTCTTCACGAGGACTTTCCAAAACCCTGGATAGAAAATGGAGTTTTTTTGCCAGCGAAATCTCTAACAGATTTTTATTTGTGGAGTGCTCTTAAAAATTTTGTTTTGAAAGGTTTGTTCACAGAAACGAAGAAACAAGAAACCGAATCATACAGTTTGCACATTTAAATTGAAGGGGTGTTTACAGAGTTGGAATATTTTTGAATGTATTTACTCCTGCAAATTATTTTTTAAGTTCTTAGTTTTTCAATAATAGTTGCTACTAAGTTTAAATTTATAATTTTATTTTTTTGTAACTTTTCATTAGATTCACTATTATATAGAAAAATAGGTTTCTTAAAATGTGTGATTTAAAATAATTTAAGATTAAATATTTACAGGAAATCATTTTTTCCAATTTTGAAATGTAAAGTGAGAATATAAAGTTTTTTGTAACTAGTTACGAAATTGTAAATTTTTCTACAGTTTTTGTCAGTTTGTTGTGACATTTACTTTGGAAACGGTAATCATGGTAACATCGGTCACACTCGACTGAATTCGATATAGGTTTAATTTCTTTATAATTTTTTTTTAATTAGAAAAAATATTGTATGCAGTCATATATTAAGACTGTATAAGAATATCACACGCCTATAATCTGTTTCATCCCTGTTCCTATATTTATCTACTACACAAAACGAATCTAAAAAGCAATTCCTCTGGAGCCCAACTGAATTCATGAATCATCTGATTACCTCTAGTGGCGTATCATGTTCTAGTTATAATCTAGGTATTAAGCAAGGCAGTGAACCTGTGTAATTTTTTGTTAATTCCGTTTGCTAAAAGTTGTTAATAGCCAACAAATAATGGTATATTTTACAAGAAGAGATGAAAGTTCCGTTTCCTTCATCGTGAGAGAGAAATTTACTCACGAGTGACAACGTTATTTTGTAAAAACTAAGATATGGTAACAACGTATAGCAAGCCGATTATGTTACAATATTTGTGTTTGTACGGTCAAATTTTGATAAATTTTGTTTAATTTAATATTTGTTCAGTTCGGATATTTGGAATACATAAACACAAATGTTATATGGTAGCAAAATACTTTATAGCAACCAAATTCTAACATAATCAATCAGCTTGCTATACACTTAGCATATCTAAGTTTCTACAAAACAAATTGCCAAAAGATAACATTACTACAGTTACTATTACTCCTATTGGTGATCACATATTTAAAAAATTGGTTTAGGCTTTCGCGGCCTGTTGGTGAACTAGTATCGTTTAGATTCGGGTAGAAAGGGCGTTGCTGATTGGAATTTTTTTATAACGTTTCCCTAACACGAGTGGTCAGCTTCTTCAGTTGATGAGCAAAGGGCCGTCTGAGACACACGAGAAATCAGCGGTAGCAAAATATGCGTTTAGCAATGGGGATCACAAGGTACACTTCGAGAGCTCCAAGTTAATCAACGGTTAACGGTTATCAGAATAGAATAGTTAGAGAATCTATCGAGATCTACAAACATCCAGAAAACTTCAACAGAAAGGAAGAAACACTGAGGTTCAATCAGATCTGGAATCTAATCCTGAAGAACACCCGAACGGCATTTTAGGATAATCTCCATTTGACCGGCGTGATGCAAGTCCCGCCTCCTGAGTACCATAATATTACAAGCGGCTAAGTAGAAATCATCAGTCTGTATCCAACATCAGAAATGGACGACTTAAACATTAGGAAGAAATTTGAATCAACGACAGAATTTAGACCCGAATCCAAATTTTGTTTCATTTTTAACATTTTGTAATTTTTTACTTTTATATTAAAAATTTTTCACAAAATCAATTAACAACCAATCTTATTCACTATCCCAGCGCAACAACATATTGTACCAAAAACGGCAACCCCACCGGACGAAAACGTTGCAAACAATGTTCGCCACCGTAAAGACGATCAGCACCCTTGTAGCGGTGCCGTTTAGGAAACCACCAGGGCTGCGATTTAGTTCCTTGGGCGTTAATTGTTGTCACAATTGTTTCCCTAAAAATTAATTGACATTTAACTTAAGCAGAGATTGCAGAACTGGCTCTTAGTGTGTTTCTAATTCGACTCATCTAACGAAGCCTATCTTAACTCATATTTTTTCTTTTGGGAGCTAGGTATGTACCAAAAGTGACATATTAAATGACTCTCTTTAAAGAACGAATAATACATCAATATTGTTTGTGTATTTTTTCTATACGTTGTGAAGTTTAAGCAATTATATACTCTTTGGTTTAAGTTTATTCAAACCATATAATTATCGTAAAATCCTTGTGACATTTTGCGTTATCGCTTAATGACGGTTTCAAGGTAAGTTTGTTTGAAAGGTGTAATTGAAAAGTTTACTAATTCAAAATGCTTGAATAACTGATTTACACTCGAGTGTAATTAACTGCATTGGTAGTTCGAAAAGTTTTCAATAAAGTCTATTGTCAATGTAAAAATCCAAATGAGGTTTTACGGTGCCCTCTGCACGGAAAAGGTTGCGTTTTCAGAGGGGTAGTATTTGTAGCACAGACATCTAAGATGTCTGTGATTTGTAGTAGCTACTATATAGAAAAATCATGATAAAGTAAAGTTTACCTTTTTGTATAAATGAAATGGTTTGTTACTGATATTTGCCTTTTTTTTTAAATCTCTAAAGTCTAATTTGGGCTTTTCCACAATCACACCTGAAGCTCCACATAAGAAATAATTAAAATGTAATTTTTTCGCACCATCATAGGTGATTTTTACCGCTGCGTGATGATAACTTGTCCACTTTAAGAAATAAATGTTTGAATGAATTTTAACATAATAATCTCTTTTCACCATTATTTACGTTTACCTCTATAATTACCTTAATAATAACATTTTATACCATTCTACTAATCGCTTGAGGAAAAATTCCTTTTCTGATAGCAATTGAGATTTGAACTCAACCTTCCCAACTTTAAAACGTAATGGAAAAAAATATGAAAATTATTGGTTGCTTTATACTGTCATTTATACAGGGTGTCCCACCGGGAACGCCATCGACAGATTATAAAAAAACTGTACATGGGAAAAATTTGAAAATTTGGTAGTATACTAACATCGATGGGGCAGTTCCGTTAAAATATTTTCAAGATGGTGACACTTCCGGTCATACCGGAAGTAGGTGTCAAGTTGCTTATTTTAAATGGAACATACTATATATTATTTTATTTTTCAATTTTGCACAAAATTGTAGACACATTTTGTGTATAATGTCCTATACCTAAGTCTAACTGTTTTGGACTTATTTTAAATTTTATGTCAAAAATGACGTTTTCAGGCCTAAACAAAATTATAAAATTTTCCTATACTAATGGAATAGGTTTTCTTGTAGCAGGGGACCTATTTTAGTGGGCTATGTCGATATTTTGATAATAAATTAATACAGGGCGATCAAAAAAAGGATTAAAATTAAATTTAAAAACACGTCAAAAGTCATTTTTTTTAAATGCAAGCACCAGTTTTATAATTTTATCTTATTTAGCATCAAAAATAAGGTTGACTTTGTACAAGGTTGTCTTTTCAAAAATTTATGGTTTTCGAAATATTGGCAATTTAACATTTTTTTTTGTTGCACAAATGCTATTGATTTCTTTTAATATGAATGGTTATTCCTAGTTGGCCATGATGGCGTTAGAAAACAATCATCTGTCAAGGATATGTAATAATGGGGTGTAATAATAATAGTCTTTATTTTCTTGTAATACATAATGTATTTTAGATTTTAATAATTTTGTGAAAGGCTATTTCTGGCGATTCAAATTTCCTTTCAGGGTACAATTTTGAAAATGAAATCAAGGTCACTAAAAACATAATTCAAACATCAAAGTGCCGCCAGAAGTTTTGTTAAAGGTAATTAGTGTGTACACTGTGATACAGTACTTCACGCTATATTCACGATAAAGGTGAATTTGAATAAATGCCGATTCTTTTGGTAAGTTTTCTCCACACAACAAGTAATGAAGACTATTTTGGATGTTATCGCAATATTTCATTTTTTTGTAAACATTCCTGCCTTACAAACCAAATTCTCTATAAGGGTACTGCGTCTAAGCTCTTGGAATAGTGTATAGCTTATAAGGTTTAACTTTTCGAAATATCCCGTCATATTCGAGTTGGTGGGGGAGAGACGAGGGTTACGTAAACCGTTTAGTCTTATGAACCCTTAAATGGAAAGATATAAATAAAGCAGTGGGTGATCTAAGCTCTCATTATCTAGTAGACGAAGACATTACCGCGTGTGCACGCAAGAAGTTCTTTGCCAAGGATTTGATTCCGCATCTAAACTCGTTGAATGGACATTCCAGTCATTGTAAAGAAGAGAGGTAGATTTGGAAAAGGTTTCAATAAACTAGACTGCAAAATTCAAGAGTGGTTATTATGTTATCTGGGACTGACATCAATTTTCATTTTGGTACTACTACTATAAAAACAGAAATATATATTTACAACCTTAATATAATATACATATAACAACGTTTAGAAATAGGAACTGATGGCAGATTTTCTCATAATGCTCTTTCACCTACAAAAACCTGCTACATTTTCTACTTAAAACAAAATAAATAAATATACGCCAATTAAATCCAATTATTTTTAACGAAATGTAATATTGTTGTAATAACTCTTCGAGTACATTCTGGAGAAACACGATCGTTTGACGAAAAATCTTCCATAGTAACTTCCCTTATAGTCTTCGTCTTCTCTTTAATTGAAAAAACTAGCCTCAGCATAACCATAATATGATAAAACTGTTTATTCCTAGCGTAAAAATCCACCTCTTTCATAAAAGAATCGAACGTAAACAATTTCGTATCGCATTTCATTTCGGTCAATTTGCGGAAAAGTTCGTCATAATAAAATCTAAGTATGTATTCTGAGTGTACATTTAACACGTCTTCCCTTACGCTCGTAAATATAAAAAATAACAGGTCGTTAACGCACGAATCATAATCCATCAATTGAAAATCGACGATTTTACATTTACGTTCGTTTGATTTTAACATGACGTTGTTAACCCAAAAATCATTATGACTAATGGTTGCATAAGGTTCTCTAGCGATCAATTCGCTATGATTTTTCAAACCCGTTCTCATAGCTTTATCAATCCTATCCTTATACATTTTGCAACGATCATCAGCTTCCGCAGTCTGTAAAACGAAATCTATATCTACATTTTCCGTTTCAGCGTCGACCATATCAAAAATGGTATTCCGAGTTAGATGGGGTAAGATTTCCGAGGAAAAGACGTCGGGGTTTTTTATTTTCAACGCAATTGGAACCGCCTGTAACGTCGACAACGCTTCTAATACTAATTCGGTTTGATCCAGACTAAATCCTTGCATACGATTCGCTACGTCGTACTGAGACAGTTTCAAATTTTCTAACAATATTATCGCATCGTCATCGATTTCCGATTTAGAATTTAGACTGAATCGCGACGCAAAACACTCCGCGTATATTTTCTCGCAACTTCTTCCGCAATTGTCTTCTTGAAATTTTAACAGCGTAGGTAAAACCGTGTTGTAGGCGTTAATCTCTTTTTTAAACGTCACCGCGGTATCGAAAAGTTCTTTCAACATTTCGTTAGGCGGACACATTTTGGCCACTACTTTTAGAGTATGAAGGTTTTCGTCGTCTCGTTCTAGTTTCATTTCCAAATCCAACATTTCGCTACCATAATTCTCACCCTTCGAAGTCAACGGTTTTGCTTCGTAGCTTATTAATTTCACCGCATCACCGAAATATTGTTTTAATAACGAGCCCAAATCTTTTATTTCGTAAGAATAATTCATCGCTGCGCACGTCGACAATTAACCGCACCAAATGACTATAATTTTAATACTTATTAAAAAAGAGCAATAAGTAAGATAACCTTTGTTGACTTCTAGGGTCAGGAAAATAGGATTCAATTTAGGTCGAGCAATGAGAGATAATTGGCCTATTTAGTAATTTTGAATGAATCATGTTTGCGCACTTTACTATTGAAGGATTGGATTTCTCTCCGTTGCCTAAAGTTGCAAAGCTTGAACCATTTTACGACAGTCCTTTCTGCAATGATAAATCCTGGGTGAGTAAATGAATACATATTGTGAGCTTTGTGGTGCCACTTACATAAGTTAAAGTGCAGAACATTTTACGCATATTTTATGATGTGGGTAATACAATACAGAAATTAATAATCTAAAAGCTTTTGTATTTCTTTAAAATACATTGAAGAATAATTATAGATAATACAATTTTAATAAAGATATTTACCTTTTTATGACACATAAAATAAAGCGTATTAATTGCATAATAGTACCCCATTAACCAATTGATTATGAATATTCCAGTATAATAAATGAAGAGGATGGTTAATGAATAGTTCTGGATTGCTCGATGGGTATTTCATCTTCAATTAACTTATGATGAACTGCACTTAGAGCCTGCGTAATAAAATATGTCATAAAAAAATTTGATGCTCTCTATATTTAACAACTTACCTGAAAGTATTTTACAGTTTTTACTTTAAGCTCCAAAGTAGCATCTTCATCACAGATGAAGAAAGTATGTGGATGCTGTTGAAAGCGGATACAGTCCACATATGATTAACACCTTCCTCAATCGCTTTATACAAGGCAAAGGCTTTATGGGTACCGGTGATTAAAATCATTACCTAAAACATTTTGGGAAATTATGGAGAAGTTGTTATATTTAAGACTGACTTCTTTCGAATCCATTACGGTACCTACACCGACTGTAAGGGCTTGATGGGGCACTTTACTGATGTCGTTACCGAAAAATCGTGCATTGGCTTCTAATGTGTCTTGGGCCAGAGTTTTAACCCTGGTGCGTGAGACTAAAGATGAACCCGGTTCGTTAAATGCTATGTGACCGTCAGGTCCAATACCTGTTGAGCATAAATTAAATTATATAACAATTTAAATTTTTTTTATCCGTAACATGTAAATATAATTTTCTCTACAAACCATAAAATCCCAAAGAACTAAATTCTTTTTAAGCCTTATGCGAGCATGATAATTTCTTTTCCCACGACCATATATGTACAATCTAGTAATCAAGAAAGTTGACGATATCAGCCACCTTAAAAATTAGGGTTCACCTGTTACGATATTTTGTATAAAACACACTAGTTTGTTATAGAATGACACGTTATAACATGGTCGCTATTAATTTTATCAACAATGTAATTTTTACTCTAAATTAAGTCTTTCGCTTTATTAAAGTTATGGTCGTGGAAAATAGTGTACACAACTCGCAAGGAAAGTGCCTATCTGTGCTCATGAATTTCGAAATTTTCCCTCTCATTTACTTTCCGTGCTAGTCATGTACATAACTATAATGTAACTGAATTTTTATAAGTAATTAACAAATATCATTTTAAAGGAATTCTGAAATCAAATACTATTCATTACAGAAAAATTGTGGAGCAAACATTCAATCCCCATTAAATCCATTTTTATTGTTAAAGAAGGGATTTAACGGGTTTTGCTTAAATTACAGAATTAATGGTTATTGCTTGAATCTAAACTTTTCAACCATTATTTTGTAAGTCATATAATTTGATTATCTTGAACTCGTAGCTCGAAAGAGTATAACTGAATTATAAAGAATTGATGTATAACTAATGTAGATTTAATGGGTTTTGCATATATGTTCCTCAATTAAAGTTTCATTTCATCATTGTTAGGCCTACTGCCCTTGCCCAGATAAGGGTTAAGCATTTTTACGATAAAATAATACTTCTTATGTGACGCCAACAAAAAAAGAAACTATGCATAATAGTCCTTTCCAAATGGAAGTCGAACAAAAGCGCAAATTAAAAAGTTTTGTTACATTGTGAACAATAATGTACCTCCTACAAATAATTCGATACCACCAGCTTTAGTAATTGCCGCCTCATAATTATTACACTCTTCGACCAGATCTGTCGCATTTCCATTTAAAATATAAACATTTTCTGGTTCTATATCTATGTGCTTAAAGAAATTATTCCACATGTAAAAGTGATAGCTTTCCGGATGGTCTCTAGGAAGATTTACATACTCGTCCATATTAAACGTCTTTACGTATTTAAACGAAACCTTTCCCGCTTTATAATATTCAATTAATTTCTGATACATTCCATATGGTGTGCTTCCTATAAAGTATGTTACATAAACGAACCTATAGAGATAAGAAATAATTACCTGTTGGAAGACCCAATACAAAATACTTGTCGGGACCAGGTTTGAAGTCGTTTATACGTTTCATTACATACCTTGCCGACCATTCTGCAACTTTCGCTGAAGATTCTAGTATCACTAAACGCATTTTTAAATTAGAATTAGAAAAAATTATAAGTGCGAGATAAATGTACGCCTCTTTATACTCAATAAGTCGATATTTGAACAACACTCGTTTTTTTATCAGTTCATTGAACTTATCCAGATTATTGAAGCCGGTGATGAACCTTAACCTAAATAATTACAATTCGTTATTGTTACAATTTCGGATACAATTATCACAAATCTTCTGGGTTTATTCTTCTTAATTTCGCCTACACTAGTGGTTTCAAATATGCCACAAGTTTTTTTACTAGCAATTATGCAAACAACATTTTGTAATGTTTGTAACCAATGATTAAACTGATATTTATCGTACAGTTTTTTATACAAATAAATAACTCAGTTGTGGACAATAACAACAAAAAAAAACGTTTAATTTGAATCGTGGAAGTTACTGGTCAAACCTGTTCAGGTTTTCGTTCAGATCATTATATGTGTAACCAGTTAATTCTTTTTAGTATTTACTGTTCTACCATTGATTATAGTTCAACTAAGAAAATAGAACAGTACTGGCAAATCATATAAAAATGATTAGAGATGAGAAGAAGAAGAAGAAGCCGAACATCCGTTACATATCGAAGTAATCATTTTATGTTATCCTAGTTTTGATGTCCAATGCATAGTATTTATTATCTTTTTATATTTACAGTTCTATTATAATTGTCATTATACTTCTTTAAACAAATTAAATTTTTTAACAAATTGCTTTTATTGTTCTAAAGAACGCCATCTTGTAGAACCTAAGTAAACTTATTCCATTATTTTAATAATTTTGATAAATTATAATTATCGACATAGCAACTATTATAGGTGACATCTAGTAATCAATTCACAAACTTTTCTTTAATCTGTAATTTGATTTAAAGAGTTTTCAGAAATAGTTTAAAGTTTTGTCAATACCTGAACAGCTGTCAAAAAGTGTTCTTTACGATTTTAATAGTAATAATTTGCACATTCATTGTTAGATGGCAAGGTAAAATATGGTCTGTCTGTAATATTTGAATTTAAAAAAAAATCAATTGTAATAAAAAGTTCGTAAATTTGGCACCAGAATGCGCTTGTCAAATATTTCTAGTAGGGTCCCTATAGGTATACTCTAGAGTACCGCGACGAATACGTCTATATAAAATGGACCCAAAATTTAATTTATGAGGTTAGCAGTTTGCATTATTTTATTTACAATTAATTACAATCGAGCTGACACGTTCAAATGTCAGCTGTTTCATGTTTAACAACATGAACCGTGTCTATTACATTCACCTGTTGCTGAGATTGAAGTACATTTTTTGATAATAATCGAAAAAATGTCGTTGTGTTCCCGATCGTAAAAAGTCACAATGAAAGCTTCAAAGACAAGCTTTGCTGCAGTCGATTTAATCACCAAGTGCGTGAATTTGTGAAGTAAATAAGGTATTTGGTATGATACCGTATTTTTAAAATTTTCAAATATAATAGCATTGTATTGTGGAAGATGTTAATGGACCTAATTTACGAAAATCACCTGCTAAAACGAGGTTTAACGCAGATGTTCTTGATAGTTTTGAGGTATTGTAAATCGTTATTTGAATATAAATTGGCGAATAGACTAATATGAAGGTGTAGAATACAGAAACACTATCAGTTGCCATACAGCAATGGGAGAAACGCAGTTTAAGCAGCAATTTTAAGAAATGCGTAGAAACGGGTTTGTACTACAGTGTTCTTGGCATTGATTTACATAGAATTATGTTAAAAAAGCTACACAAAATTTTTTGATCAAAAGTATAAAATCAGGTGAAAAAAATTTTGCTTTTGATTTGACTAAAAATTGGTGAAAAGACTAATATTAAGGTGTAGAATACAGAAACACCATCAGTTGTCATCAAAATATTCGTGTAAAATTATTGCACACGTTTTAGAGTTTTTGGGAAAAAAAGCTTCAAATGGGAAAACGTAGTTATAGCAGCAATTTTGAAAAATCCGAAGAAACGGCTTGTACTACCGTGTTCTACGCATTGATTTACATAATATTATGTTAAAAAACCACACAAAATTTTTGTCAATTTTTGTCAAAAGACCAAAGACTATAGTCTTGGGTATAAAATCGGGTAAAAAAATTTTGCTTTCGATTTGACTAAAAATTGGTGAAAAGACTAATATTAAGGTGTAGAATACAGAAATACCATCAGTTGTCATCAAAATATTACTGTAAAATTATTGCCTACGTTTAGAGTTTTTGGGAAAAAAAGCTTCAAATGGGAAAAAGTAGTTTAAGCAGCAATTTTGAAAAATCCGAAGAAACGGCTTGTACTACCGTGTTCTACGCATTGATTTACATAATATTATGTTAAAAAAGCCACACAAAATTTTTTGTCAATTTTTGTCAAAAGACCAAAGACTATAGTCTTGGGTATAAAATCGGGTAAAAAAATTTTGCTTTCGATTTGACTAAAAATTGGTGAAAAGACTAATATTAAGGTGTAGAATACAGAAATACCATCAGTTGTCATCAAAATATTACTGTAAAATTATTGCCTACGTTTAGAGTTTTGGGAAAAAAGCTTCAAATGGGAAAAAGTAGTTTAAGCAGCAATTTTGAAAAATCCGAAGAAACGGCTTGTACTACCGTGTTCTACGCATTGATTTACATAATATTATGTTAAAAACCACACAAATTTTTTGTCAATTTTTGTCAAAAGACCAAAGACTATAGTCTTGGGTATAAAATCGGGTAAAAAAAATTTTGCTTTCGATTTGACTAAAAATTGGTGAAAAGACTAATATTAAGGTGTAGAATACAGAAATACCATCAGTTGTCATCAAAATATTACTGTAAAATTATTGCCTACGTTTAGAGTTTTTGGGAAAAAAGCTTCAAATGGGAAAAAGTAGTTTAAGCAGCAATTTTGAAAAATTCGAAGAAACGGCTTGTACTACCGTGTTCTACGCATTGATTTACATAATATTATGTTAAAAAGCCACACAAAATTTTTTGTCAATTTTTGTCAAAAGACCAAAGACTATAGTCTTGGGTATAAAATCGGTAAAAAAAAAATTTGCTTTTGATTTGACTAAAATTGGTGAAAAAGCTAATATTAAGGTGTAGAATACAGAAATACCATCAGTTGTCATCAAAATATTACTGTAAAATTATTGCCTACGTTTAGAGTTTTTGGGAAAAAAAGCTTCAAATGGGAAAACGTAGTTATAGCAGCAATTTTGAAAAATCCGAAGAAACGGCTTGTACTACCGTGTTCTACGCATTGATTTACATAATATTATGTTAAAAAACCACACAAATTTTTTGTCAATTTTTGTCAAAAAACAAAAACTATAGTCTTGGGTATAAAATCGGGTAAAAAAAATTTTGCTTTCGATTTGACTAAAAATTGGTGAAAAGACTAATATTAAGGTGTAGAATACAGAAATACCATCAGTTGTCATCAAAATATTACTGTAAAATTATTGCCTACGTTTAGAGTTTTTGGGAAAAAAAGCTACAAATGGGAAAAAGTAGTTTAAGCAGCAATTTTGCAAAAATCTGTAAAACGGCTTGTACTACCGTGATCTACGCATTGATTTACATAGTATTATGTTAAAAAAGTACACAAATTTTTTTGTCAATTTTGTCAAAAGACCAAAGACTATAGTCTAATATTAAGGTGTTAATGTACGTTCGTGCAAAAATGTACGCGCGTTAATAAATGTACGCGCGTTAATAAATGTACGCGCGGGCGTTAAATGTACGTTCGTGCAAAAATGTAAGCGCGTTAATAAATGTTCGCGCGTTAATAAATGTACGCGCGGGCGTTAAATGTACGTTCGTGCAAAAATGTATGCGCGTTAATAAATGTACGCGCGTTATTAAATGTATGCGCGTTAATAAATGTACGCGCGTTAATAAATGTACGTTCGTGCAAAAATGTACGCGCGTTAATAAATGTACGCGCGTTAATAAATGTACGCGCGGGCGTTAAATGTACGCGCGTTAAAAATGTACGCGCGGGCGTTAAATGTACGCTCGTGCAAAAATGTAAGCGCGTTAATAAATGTTCGCGCGTTAATAAATGTACGCGTGGGCGTTAAATGTACGTTCGTGCAAAAATGTATGCGCGTTAATAAATGTACGCGCGTTATTAAATGTATGCGCGTTAATAAATGTACGCGCGTTAATAAATGTACGCTTCGTGCAAAAATGTACGCGCGTTAATAAATGTACGCGCGTTAATAAATGTACGCGCGGGCGTTAAATGTACGTTCGTGCAAAAATGTATGCGCGTTAATAAATGTACGCGCGTTAATAAGTGTACGCGCGTTAATAAATGTACGTTCGTGCAAAAATGTACGCGCGTTAATAAATGTACGCGCGTTAATAAATGTACGCGCGGGCGTTAAATGTACGTTCGTTCAAAAATGTATGCGCGTTAATAAATGTACGCGCGTTAATAAATGTATGCGCGTTAATAAATGTACGCGCGTTAATAAATGTACGTTCGTGCAAAAATGTACGCGCGTTAATAAATGTACGCGCGTTAATAAATGTACGCGCGGGCGTTAAATGTACGTTCGTGCAAAAATGTACGCGCGTTAATAAATGTACGCGCGTTAATAAATGTACGCGCGTTAATAAATGTACGCGCGGGCGTTAAATGTACGCTCGTGCAAAAATGTACGCGCGTTAATAAATGTACGCGCGTTAATAAATGTACGCGCGGGCGTTAAATGTACGTTCGTTCAAAAATGTATGCGCGTTAATAAATGTACGCGCGTTAATAAATGTATGCGCGTTAATAAATGTACGCGCGTTAATAAATGTACGCTCGTGCAAAATGTACGCGCGTTAATAAATGTACGCGCGTTAATAAATGTACGCGCGGGCGTTAAATGTACGCTCGTGCAAAAATGTACGCGCGTTAATAAATGTACGCGCGTTAATAAATGTACGCGTGGGCGTTAAATGTACGTTCGTGCAAAATGTATGCGCGTTAATAAATGTACGCGCGTTATTAAATGTATGCGCGTTAATAAATGTACGCGCGTTAATAAATGTACGTTCGTGCAAAAATGTACGCGCGTTAATAAATGTACGCGCGTTAATAAATGTACGCGCGGGCGTTAAATGTACGTTCGTGCAAAAATGTAAGCGCGTTAATAAATGTTCGCGCGTTAATAAATGTATGCGCGTTAATAAATGTACGCGCGTTAATAAATGTATGCGCGTTAATAAATGTACGCGCGGGCGTTAAATGTACGTTCGTGCAAAAATGTACGCGCGTTAATAAATGTACGCGCGTTAATAAATGTACGCGCGGGCGTTAAATGTACGTTCGTGCAAAAATGTAAGCGCGTTAATAAATGTTCGCGCGTTAATAAATGTATGCGAGTTAATAAATGTACGCGCGGGCGTTAAATGTACGTTCGTGCAAAAATGTAAGCGCGTTAATAAATGTACGCGCGTTAATAAATGTATGCGCGTTAATAAATGTACGCGCGGGCGTTAAATGTACGTTCGTGCAAAAATGTAGCGCGTTAATAAATGTACGCGCGTTAATAAATGTATGCGCGTTAATAAATGTACGCGCGGGCGTTAAATGTACGCTCGTGCAAAAATGTACGCGCGTTAATAAATGTACGCGCGTTAATAAATGTATGCGCGTTAATAAATGTACGCGCGGGCGTTAAATGTACGTTCGTGCAAAAATGTACGCGCGTTAATAAATGTACGCGCGTTAATAAATGTATGCGCGTTAATAAATGTACGCGCGGGCGTTAAATGTACGTTCGTGCAAAAATGTACGCGCGTTAATAAATGTACGCGCGTTAATAAATGTATGCGCGTTAATAAATGTACGCGCGGGCGTTAAATGTACGCTCGTGCAAAAATGTACGCGCGTTAATAAATGTACGCGCGTTAATAAATGTATGCGCGTTAATAAATGTACGCGCGGGCGTTAAATGTACGTTCGTGCAAAAATGTAAGCGCGTTAATAAATGTACGCGCGTTAATAAATGTACGCGCGTTAATAAATGTACGTACGTGCAAAAATGTACGCGCGTTAATAAATGTACGCGCGTTATTAAATGTACGCGCGTTAATAAATGTACGTGCGTTAATAAATGTACGCGCGTTAATAAATGTACGCGCGGGCGTTAAATGTACGTTCGTGCAAAAATGTACGCGCGTTAATAAATGTACGCGCGTTATTAAATGTATGCGCGTTAATAAATGTACGCGCGGGCGTTAAATGTACGTTCGTGCAAAAATGTACGCGCGTTAATAAATGTACGCGCGTTAATAAGTGTACGCGCGTTAATAAATGTACGTTCGTGCAAAAATGTATGCGTTAATAAATGTACGCGCGTTAATAAATGTACGCGCGTTAATAAATGTACGCGCGTTAATAAATGTACGCGCGGGCGTTAAATGTACGTTCGTGCAAAAATGTACGCGCGTTAATAAATGTACGCGCGTTAATAAATGTATGCGCGTTAATAAATGTACGCGCGGGCGTTAAATGTACGTTCGTGCAAAAATGTACGCGCGTTAATAAATGTACGCGCGTTAATAAATGTACGCGCGTTAATAAATGTACGGGCGGGCGTTAAATGTACGTTCGTGCAAAAATGTACGCGCGTTAATAAATGTACGCGCGTTAATAAATGTACGCGCGTTAATAAATGTACGCGCGGGCGTTAAATGTACGTTCGTGCAAAAATGTACGCGTTAATAAATGTACGCGCGTTAATAAATGTACGCGCGTTAATAAATGTACGCGCGTTAATAAATGTACGCGCGTTAATAAATGTATGCGCGTTAATAAATGTACGCGCGGGCGTTAAATGTACGTTCGTGCAAAAATGTACGCGCGTTAATAAATGTACGTGCGTTATTAAATGTATGCGCGTTAATAAATGTACGCGCGGGCGTTAAATGTACGTTCGTGCAAAAATGTATGCGCGTTAATAAATGTACGCGCGTTAATAAATGTACGTGCGTGCAAAATGTACGCGCGTTAATAAATGTACGCGCGTTAATAAATGTACGCGCGTTAATAAATGTACGTGCGTTAATAAATGTACGCGCGTTAATAAATGTACGCGCGCGCGTTAAATGTACGTCGTGCAAAAATGTACGTGCGTTATTAAATGTATGCGCGTTAATAAATGTACGCGCGTGGCGTTAAATGTACGTTCGTGCAAAAATGTACGCGCGTTAATAAATGTACGCGCGTTAATTAAATGTATGCGCGTTAATAAATGTACGCGCGGGCGTTAAATGTACGCTCGTGCAAAAATGTAAGCGCGTTAATAAATGTTCGCGCGTTAATAAATGTACGCGCGGGCGTTAAATGTACGTGTATCGTGCAAAAATGTATGCGCGTTAATAAATGTACGCGCGTTAATAAATGTACGCGCGTTAATAAATGTACGCGCGTTAATAAATGTACGCGCGGGCGTTAAATGTACGTTCGTGCAAAAATGTACGCGCGTTAATAAATGTACGTGCGTTATTAAATGTATGCGCGTTAATAAATGTACGCGCGGGCGTTAAATGTACGCTCGTGCAAAAATGTAAGCGCGTTAATAAATGTTCGCGCGTTAATAAATGTACGCGCGGGCGTTAAATGTACGTTCGTGCAAAAATGTATGCGCGTTAATAAATGTACGTGCGTTAATAAATGTACGCGCGTTAATAAATGTACGCGCGTTAATAAATGTACGCGCGGGCGTTAAATGTACGTTCGTGCAAAAATGTAAGCGCGTTAATAAATGTTCGCGCGTTAATAAATGTACGCGCGTTAATAAATGTACGCGCGGGCGTTAAATGTACGTTCGTGCAAAAATGTACGCGCGTTAATAAATGTACGCGCGTTATTAAATGTATGCGCGTTAATAAATGTACGCGCGGGCGTTAAATGTACGTTCGTGCAAAAATGTACGCGCGTTAATAAATGTACGTGCGTTATTAAATGTATGCGCGTTAATAAATGTACGTGCGTTAATAAATGTACGCGCGTTAATAAATGTACGCGCGTTAATAAATGTACGCGCGTTAATAAATGTACGCGCGGGCGTTAAATGTACGTTCGTGCAAAAATGTACGCGCGTTAATAAATGTACGTGCGTTATTAAATGTATGCGCGTTAATAAATGTACGCGCGGGCGTTAAATATACGCTCGTGCAAAAATGTAAGCGCGTTAATAAATGTTCGCGCGTTAATAAATGTACGCGCGGGCGTTAAATGTACGTTCGTGCAAAAATGTATGCGCGTTAATAAATGTACGTGCGTTAATAAATGTACGCGCGTTAATAAATGTACGCGCGTTAATAAATGTACGCGCGGGCGTTAAATGTACGTTCGTGCAAATGTACGCGCGTTAATAAATGTACGCGCGTTATTAAATGTACGCGCGTTAATAAATGTATGCGCGTTAATAAATGTACGCGCGGGCGTTAAATGTACGTTCGTTCAAAAATGTAAGCGCGTTAATAAATGTTCGCGCGTTAATAAATGTACGCGCGTTAATAAATGTACGCGCGGGCGTTAAATGTACGTTCGTGCAAAAATGTACGCGCGTTAATAAATGTACGCGCGTTAATAAATGTATGCGCGTTAATAAATGTACGCGCGGGCGTTAAATGTACGTTCGTGCAAAAATGTACGCGCGTTAATAAATGTACGTGCGTTATTAAATGTATGCGCGTTAATAAATGTACGCGCGGGCGTTAAATGTACGTTCGTGCAAAAATGTATGCGCGTTAATAAATGTACGCGCGTTAATAAATGTACGCGCGTTAATAAATGTACGCGCGTTATTAAATGTACGCGCGTTAATAAATGTACGCGCGGGCGTTAAATGTACGTTCGTGCAAAAATGTACGCGCGTTAATAAATGTACGCGCGTTAATAAATGTAGCGCGTTAATAAATGTATGCGCGTTAATAAATGTACGCGCGGGCGTTAAATGTACGTTCGTGCAAAAATGTAGCGCGTTAATAAATGTTCGCGCGTTAATAAATGTATGCGCGTTAATAAATGTTCGCGCGTTAATAAATGTATGCGCGTTAATAAATGTACGCGCGAGCGTTAAATGTACGTTCGTGCAAAAATGTTAGCGCGTTAATAAATGTTCGCGCGTTAATAAATGTATGCGCGTTAATAAATGTACGCGCGTTAATAAATGTATGCGCGTTAATAAATGTACGCGCGGGCGTTAAATGTACGCTCGTGCAAAAATGTAAGCGCGTTAATAAATGTTCGCGCGTTAATAAATGTACGCGCGTTAATAAATGTACGCGCGGGCGTTAAATGTACGTTCGTGCAAAAATGTACGCGCGTTAATAAATGTACGCGCGTTAATAAATGTACGCGCGTTAATAAATGTACGTACGTGCAAAAATGTACGCGCGTTAATAAATGTACGCGCGTTAATAAATGTATGCGCGTTAATAAATGTACGCGCGGGCGTTAAATGTACGTTCGTGCAAAAATGTACGCGCGTTAATAAATGTACGTGCGTTATTAAATGTATGCGCGTTAATAAATGTACGCGCGGGCGTTAAATGTACGCTCGTGCAAAAATGTACGCGCGTTAATAAATTTTCGCGCGTTAATAAATGTACGCGTGGGCGTTAAATGTACGTTCGTTCAAAAATGTATGCGCGTTAATAAATGTACGCGCGTTATTAAATGTATGCGCGTTAATAAATGTACGCGCGGTTAATAAATGTACGCTCGTGCAAAAATGTAAGCGCGTTAATAAATGTACGCGCGTTAATAAATGTACGCGCGGGCGTTAAATGTACGCTCGTGCAAAAATGTAAGCGCGTTAATAAATGTTCGCGCGTTAATAAATGTACGCGCGGGCGTTAAATGTACGTTCGTTCAAAAATGTATGCGCGTTAATAAATGTACGCGCGTTAATAAATGTATGCGCGTTAATAAATGTACGCGCGTTAATAAATGTACGTTCGTGCAAAAATGTACGCGCGTTATTAAATGTACGCGCGTTAATAAATGTACGCGCGGGCGTTAAATGTACGTTCGTGCAAAAATGTTAGCGCGTTAATAAATGTTCGCGCGTTAATAAATGTATGCGCGTTAATAAATGTACGCGCGTTAATAAATGTATGCGCGTTAATAAATGTACGCGCGGTAGCGTTAAATGTACGTTCGTGCAAAAATGTTAGCGCGTTAATAAATGTTCGCGCGTTAATAAATGTATGCGCGTTAATAAATGTACGCGCGGGCGTTAAATGTACGCGCGTTCAATAAATGTACGCGCGTTAATAAATGTACGCGCGTTATTAAATGTATGCGCGTTAATAAATGTACGGGCGGGCGTTAAATGTACGTTCGTGCAAAAATGTACGCGCGTTAATAAATGTACGCGCGTTATTAAATGTATGCGCGTTAATAAATGTACGCGCGGGCGTTAAATGTACGTTCGTGCAAAAATGTATGCGCGTTAATAAATGTACGCGCGTTAATAAATGTACGCGCGTTAATAAATGTACGCGCGGGCGTTAAATGTACGTACGTGCAAAAATGTACGCGCGTTAATAAATGTACGCGCGTTAATAAATGTACGCGCGTTAATAAATGTACGCGCGGGCGTTAAATGTACGTTCGTGCAAAAATGTACGCGCGTTAATAAATGTTCGCGCGTTAATAAATATGCGGTTAATAAATGTACGCGCGGGCGTTAAATGTACGCTCGTGCAAAAATGTACGCGCGTTAATAAATGTACGTGCGTTATTAAATGTATGCGCGTTAATCAATGTACGCGCGGGCGTTAAATGTACGTTCGTGCAAAAATGTACGCGCGTTAATAAATGTTCGCGCGTTAATAAATGTACGCGCGTTAATAAATGTACGCGCGGGCGTTAAATGTACGTTCGTGCAAAAATGTAAGCGCGTTAATAAATGTACGCGCGGGCGTTAAATGTACGTACGTGCAAAAATGTACGCGCGTTAATAAATGTACGCGCGTTAATAAATGTACGCGCGGGCGTTAAATGTACGCTCGTGCAAAAATGTAAGCGCGTTAATAAATGTTCGCGCGTTAATAAATGTACGCGTGGGCGTTAAATGTACGTTCGTGCAAAAATGTATGCGCGTTAATAAATGTACGCGCGTTATTAAATGTATGCGCGTTAATAAATGTACGCGCGTTAATAAATGTACGTTCGTGCAAAAATGTACGCGCGTTAATTAATGTACGCGCGTTAATAAATGTACGCGCGGGCGTTAAATGTACGTTCGTGCAAAAATGTTAGCGCGTTAATAAATGTTCGCGCGTTAATAAATGTATGCGCGTTAATAAATGTTCGCGCGTTAATAAATGTATGCGCGTTAATAAATGTACGCGCGAGCGTTAAATGTACGTTCGTGCAAAAATGTTAACGCGTTAATAAATGTTCGCGCGTTAATAAATGTATGCGAGTTAATAAATGTACGCGCGGGCGTTAAATGTACGCTCGTGCAAAAATGTAAGCGCGTTAATAAATGTACGCGCGTTAATAAATGTATGCGCGTTAATAAATGTACGCGCGGGCGTTAAATGTACGCTCGTGCAAAAATGTAAGCGCGTTAATAAATGTACGCGCGTTAATAAATGTACGCGCGTTAATAAATGTACGCGTGGGCGTTAAATGTACGTTCGTGCAAAAATGTATGCGCGTTAATAAATGTACGTGCGTTAATAAATGTACCCGCGTGACATAAATGTACGTACGTGAAAATTGTACGCGCGTTAATAAATGTACGCGCGTTATTAAATGTATGCGCGTTAATAAATGTACGCGCGGGCGTTAAATGTACGTTCGTGCAAAAATGTACGCGCGTTAATAAATGTACGCGCGTTATTAAATGTATGCGCGTTAATAAATGTACGCGCGGGCGTTAAATGTACGCTCGTGCAAAAATGTAAGCGCGTTAATAAATGTTCGCGCGTTAATAAATGTACGCGTGGGCGTTAAATGTACGTTCGTTCAAAAATGTATGCGCGTTAATAAATGTACGCGCGTTATTAAATGTACGCGCGTTAATAAATGTACGCGCGTTAATAAATGTACGCTCGTGCAGAAATGTACGCGCGTTAATAAATGTACGCGCGTTAAAATGTACGCGCGTGGGCGTTAAATGTACGCTCGTTAAAAAATGTACGCGCGTTAATAAATGTACGCGCGTTAATAAATGTACGCGCGGGCGTTAAATGTACGTTCGTGCAAAAATGTACGCGCGTTAATAAATGTACGCGCGTTATTAAATGTATGCGCGTTAATAAATGTACGCGCGTTAATAAATGTACGTTCGTGCAAAAATGTACGCGCGTTAATTAATGTACGCGCGTTAATAAATGTACGCGCGGGCGTTAAATGTACGTTCGTGCAAAAATGTATGCGCGTTAATAAATGTACGCGCGTTATTAAATGTATGCGCGTTAATAAATGTACGCGCGGTTAATAAATGTACGTTCGTGCAAAAATGTACGCGCGTTAATAAATGTACGCGCGTTATTAAATGTATGCGCGTTAATAAATGTACGCGCGTTAATAAATGTACGTTCGTAAAAATGTACGCGCGTTAATAAATGTACGCGCGTTAATAAATGTACGCGCGGGCGTTAAATGTACGTTCGTTCAAAAATGTATGCGCGTTAATAAATGTACGCGCGTTATTAAATGTATGCGCGTTAATAAATGTACGCGCGTTAATAAATGTTCGCGCGTTAATAAATGTACGCGCGGGCGTTAAATGTACGTTCGTTCAAAAATGTATGCGCGTTAATAAATGTACGCGCGTTATTAAATGTATGCGCGTTAATAAATGTACGCGCGTTAATAAATGTACGTTCGTGCAAAAATGTACGCGCGTTAATAAATGTACGCGCGTTAATAAATGTACGCGCGGGCGTTAAATGTACGTTCGTGCAAAAATGTAGCGCGTTAATAAATGTACGCGCGTTAATAAATGTATGCGCGTTAATAAATGTACGCGCGTTAATAAATGTATGCGCGTTAATAAATGTACGCGCGAGCGTTAAATGTACGTTCGTGCAAAAATGTAAGCGCGTTAATAAATGTACGCGCGTTAATAAATGTATGCGCGTTAATAAATGTACGCGCGGGCGTTAAATGTACGCTCGTGCAAAAATGTACGCGCGTTAATAAATGTACGCGCGTTAATAAATGTATGCGCGTTAATAAATGTACGCGCGGGCGTTAAATGTACGCTCGTGCAAAAATGTAAGCGCGTTAATAAATGTACGCGCGTTAATAAATGTACGCGCGTTAATAAATGTACGCGCGGGCGTTAAATGTACGTTCGTGCAAAAATGTATGCGCGTTAATAAATGTACGTGCGTTAATAAGTGTACGCGCGTTAATAAATGTACGTACGTGCAAAAATGTACGCGCGTTAATAAATGTACGCGCGTTAATAAATGTATGCGCGTTAATAAATGTACGCGCGGGCGTTAAATGTACGTTCGTGCAAAAATGTACGCGCGTTAATAAATGTACGTGCGTTATTAAATGTATGCGCGTTAATAAATGTACGCGCGGGCGTTAAATGTACGCTCGTGCAAAAATGTAAGCGCGTTAATAAATGTTCGCGCGTTAATAAATGTACGCGCGGGCGTTAAATGTACGTTCGTGCAAAAATGTATGCGCGTGTTAATAAATGTACGCGCGTTATTAAATGTATGCGCGTTAATAAATGTACGCGCGTTAATAAATGTACGCTCGTGCATAAATGTACGCGCGTTAATAAATGTACGCGCGTTAATAAATGTACGCGCGGGCGTTAAATGTACGCTCGTGCAAAATGTACGCGCGTTAATAAATGTTCGCGCGTTAATAAATGTACGCGTGGGCGTTAAATGTACGTTCGTGCAAAATGTATGCGCGTTAATAAATGTACGCGCGTTATTAAATGTATGCGCGTTAATAAATGTACGCGCGTTAATAAATGTACGTTCGTGCAAAAATGTACGCGCGTTAATAAATGTACGCGCGTTAATAAATGTACGCGCGGGCGTTAAATGTACGTTCGTGCAAAAATGTAGCGCGTTAATAAATGTACGCGCGTTAATAAATGTATGCGCGTTAATAAATGTACGCGCGTTAATAAATGTACGCGCGGGCGTTAAATGTACGTTCGTGCAAAAAATGTATGCGCGTTAATAAATGTACGCGCGTTATTAAATGTATGCGCGTTAATAAATGTACGCGCGTGTAAAAATGTACGTTCGTGCAAAAATGTACGCGCGTTAATAAATGTACGCGCGTTAATAAATGTACGCGCGGGCGTTAAATGTACGTGCGTGCAAAAATGTATGCGCGTTAATAAATGTACGCGCGTTATTAAATGTATGCGCGTTAATAAATGTACGCGCGTTAATAAATGTACGTTCGTGCAAAAATGTACGCGCGTTAATAAATGTACGCGCGTTAATAAATGTACGCGCGGGCGTTAAATGTACGCTCGTGCAAAAATGTAAGCGCGTTAATAAATGTTCGCGCGTTAATAAATGTACGCGTGGGCGTTAATAATGTACGTTCGTTCAAAAATGTACGCGCGTTAATAAATGTACGCGCGTTAATAAATGTATGCGCGTTAATAAATGTACGCGCGTTAATAAATGTACGTTCGTGCAAAAATGTACGCGCGTTAATTAATGTACGCGCGTTAATAAATGTACGCGCGGGCGTTAAATGTACGCTCGTGCAAAAATGTAAGCGCGTTAATAAATGTTCGCGCGTTAATAAATGTACGCGCGGGCGTTAAATGTACGTGTCGTGCGAAATGTACGCGCGTTAATAAATGTACGCGCGTTATTAAATGTATGCGCGTTAATAAATGTACGCGCGTTAATAAATGTACGTTCGTGCAAAATGTACGCGCGTTAATAAATGTACGCGCGTTAATAAATGTACGCGCGGGCGTTAAATGTACGTTCGTGCAAAATGTATGCGCGTTAATAAATGTACGCGCGTTATTAAATGTATGCGCGTTAATAAATGTACGCGCGTTAATAAATGTACGTTCGTGCAAAAATGTACGCGCGTTAATAAATGTACGCGCGTTAATAAATGTACGCGCGGGCGTTAAATGTACGCTCGTGCAAAAATGTAAGCGCGTTAATAAATGTTCGCGCGTTAATAAATGTACGCGCGGGCGTTAAATGTACGTTCGTTCAAAAATGTACGCGCGTTAATAAATGTACGCGCGTTATTAAATGTATGCGCGTTAATAAATGTACGCGCGTTAATAAATGTACGTTCGTGCAAAAATGTACGCGCGTTAATAAATGTACGCGCGTTAATAAATGTACGCGCGGGCGTTAAATGTACGTTCGTGCAAAAATGTATGCGCGTTAATAAATGTACGCGCGTTAATAAATGTACGCGCGTTAATAAATGTACGTTCGTGCAAAAATGTACGCGCGTTAATAAATGTTCGCGCGTTAATAAATGTACGCGTGGGCGTTAAATGTACGTTCGTGCAAAAATGTATGCGCGTTAATAAATGTACGCGCGTTAATAAATGTATGCGCGTTAATAAATGTACGCGCGGTAATAAATGTACGTTCGTGCAAAAATGTACGCGCGTTAATAAATGTACGCGTGTTAATAAATGTACGCGCGGGCGTTAAATGTACGTTCGTGCAAAAATGTATGCGCGTTAATAAATGTACGTGCGTTAATAAATGTACCCGCGTTAATAAATGTACGTACGTGCAAAATTGTACGCGCGTTAATAAATGTACGCGCGTTATTAAATGTATGCGCGTTAATAAATGTACGCGCGGGCGTTAAATGTACGTTCGTGCAAAAATGTACGCGCGTTAATAAATGTACGTGCGTTATTAAATGTATGCGAGTTAATAAATGTACGCGCGGGCGTTAAATGTACGCTCGTGCAAAAATGTAAGCGCGTTAATAAATGTTCGCGCGTTAATAAATGTACGCGTGGGCGTTAAATGTACGTTCGTTCAAAAATGTATGCGCGTTAATAAATGTACGCGCGTTATTAAATGTATGCGCGTTAATAAATGTACGCGCGTTAATAAATGTACGCTCGTGCATAAATGTACGCGCGTTAATAAATGTACGCGCGTTAATAAATGTACGCGTGGGCGTTAAATGTACGCTCGTGCAAAAATGTAAGCGCGTTAATAAATGTTCGCGCGTTAATAAATGTACGCGCGGGCGTTAAATGTACGTTCGTGCAAAAATGTATGCGCGTTAATAAATGTACGCGCGTTATTAAATGTATGCGCGTTAATAAATGTACGCGCGTTAATAAATGTACGTTCGTGCAAAAATGTACGCGCGTTAATAAATGTACGCGCGTTAATAAATGTACGCGCGGGCGTTAAATGTACGTTCGTGCAAAAATGTACGCGCGTTAATAAATGTACGCGCGTTAATAAATGTATGCGCGTTAATAAATGTACGCGCGTTAATAAATGTACGCGCGTTAATAAATGTACGCGCGGGCGTTAAATGTACGTTCGTGCAAAAATGTTAGCGCGTTAATAAATGTTCGCGCGTTAATAAATGTATGCGAGTTAATAAATGTACGCGCGGGCGTTAAATGTACGCGCGTTAATAAATGTACGCGCGTTAATAAATGTACGCGCGTTATTAAATGTATGCGCGTTAATAAATGTACGCGCGGGCGTTAAATGTACGTTCGTGCAAAAATGTACGCGCGTTAATAAATGTACGTGCGTTATTAAATGTATGCGCGTTAATAAATGTACGCGCGGGCGTTAAATGTACGTTCGTGCAAAATGTATGCGCGTTAATAAATGTACGCGCGTTAATAAATGTACGCGCGTTAATAAATGTACGCGCGGGCGTTAAATGTACGTTCGTGCAAAATGTACGCGCGTTAATAAATGTACGCGCGTTAATAAATGTACGCGCGTTAATAAATGTACGCGCGGGCGTTAAATGTACGTTCGTGCAAAAATGTAAGCGCGTTAATAAATGTTCGCGCGTTAATAAATGTATGCGCGTTAATAAATGTACGCGCGGGCGTTAAATGTACGCTCGTGCAAAAATGTACGCGCGTTAATAAATGTACGCGCGTTATTAAATGTATGCGCGTTAATAAATGTACGCGCGGGCGTTAAATGTACGTTCGTGCAAAATGTACGCGCGTTAATAAATGTACGCGCGTTAATAAATGTACGCGCGTTAATAAATGTACGCGCGGGCGTTAAATGTACGTTCGTGCAAAAATGTAAGCGCGTTAATAAATGTACGCGCGGGCGTTAAATGTACGTACGTGCAAAAATGTACGCGCGTTAATAAATGTACGCGCGTTAATAAATGTACGCGCGGGCGTTAAATGTACGCTCGTGCAAAAATGTAAGCGCGTTAATAAATGTTCGCGCGTTAATAAATGTACGCGTGGGCGTTAAATGTACGTTCGTTCAAAAATGTATGCGCGTTAATAAATGTACGCGCGTTATTAAATGTATGCGCGTTAATAAATGTACGCGCGTTAATAAATGTACGTTCGTGCAAAATGTACGCGCGTTAATTAATGTACGCGCGTTAATAAATGTACGCGCGGGCGTTAAATGTACGTTCGTGCAAAAATGTAGCGCGTTAATAAATGTACGCGCGTTAATAAATGTATGCGCGTTAATAAATGTACGCGCGTTAATAAATGTACGCGCGTTAATAAATGTACGCGCGGGCGTTAAATGTACGTTCGTGCAAAATGTTACGCGCGTTAATAAATGTACGCGCGTTAATAAATGTATGCGCGTTAATAAATGTACGCGCGGGCGTTAAATGTACGCTCGTGCAAAAATGTAAGCGCGTTAATAAATGTTCGCGCGTTAATAAATGTATGCGCGTTAATAAATGTACGCGCGGGCGTTAAATGTACGCTCGTGCAAAAATGTAAGCGCGTTAATAAATGTACGCGCGTTAATAAATGTACGCGCGTTAATAAATGTACGCGCGGGCGTTAAATGTACGTTCGTGCAAAAATGTATGCGCGTTAATAAATGTACGCGCGTTAATAAATGTACGCGCGTTAATAAATGTACGTGCGTGCAAAATGTACGCGCGTTAATAAATGTACGCGCGTTATTAAATGTATGCGCGTTAATAAATGTACGCGCGGGCGTTAAATGTACGTTCGTGCAAAAATGTACGCGCGTTAATAAATGTACGCGCGTTATTAAATGTATGCGCGTTAATAAATGTACGCGCGGGCGTTAAATGTACGCTCGTGCAAAAATGTAAGCGCGTTAATAAATGTTCGCGCGTTAATAAATGTACGCGTGGGCGTTAAATGTACGTTCGTTCAAAAATGTATGCGCGCGCGTTAATAAATGTACGCGCGTTATTAAATGTATGCGCGTTAATAAATGTACGCGCGTTAATAAATGTACGCTCGTGCGCATAAATGTACGCGCGTTAATAAATGTACGCGCGTTAATAAATGTACGCGCGGGCGTTAAATGTACGCTCGTGCAAAAATGTAAGCGCGTTAATAAATGTTCGCGCGTTAATAAATGTACGCGCGGGCGTTAAATGTACGTTCGTGCAAAAATGTATGCGCGTTAATAAATGTACGCGCGTTAATAAATGTATGCGCGTTAATAAATGTACGCGCGTTAATAAATGTACGCGCGTTCGTCAAAATGTACGCGCGTTAATAAATGTACGCGCGTTAATAAATGTACGCGCGGGCGTTAAATGTACGTTCGTGCAAAAATGTACGCGCGTTAATAAATGTACGCGCGTTATTAAATGTATGCGCGTTAATAAATGTACGCGCGTTAATAAATGTACGTTCGTGCAAAAATGTACGCGCGTTAATAAATGTACGCGCGTTAATAAATGTACGCGCGTTAATAAATGTACGCGCGTTAATAAATGTACGCTATTGTGGTGCAAAATGTACGCGCGTTAATAAATGTACGCGCGTTAATAAATGTACGCGCGGGCGTTAAATGTACGTTCGTGCAAAAATGTACGCGCGTTAATAAATGTACGCGCGTTATTAAATGTACGCGCGTTAATAAATGTACGCGCGTTAATAAATGTACGCGCGTTAATAAATGTACGCGTGGGCGTTAAATGTACGTTCGTGCAAAATGTATGCGCGTTAATAAATGTACGCGCGTTATTAAATGTATGCGCGTTAATAAATGTACGCGCGTTAATAAATGTACGTTCGTGCAAAAATGTACGCGCGTTAATAAATGTACGCGCGTTAATAAATGTACGCGCGGGCGTTAAATGTACGTTCGTGCAAAAATGTAGCGCGTTAATAAATGTACGCGCGTTAATAAATGTATGCGCGCGTTAATAAATGTACGCGCGTTAATAAATGTATGCGCGTTAATAAATGTACGCGCGAGCGTTAAATGTACGTTCGTGCAAAAATGTAAGCGCGTTAATAAATGTTCGCGCGTTAATAAATGTATGCGCGTTAATAAATGTACGCGCGGGCGTTAAATGTACGCTCGTGCAAAAATGTAAGCGCGTTAATAAATGTTCGCGCGTTAATAAATGTATGCGCGTTAATAAATGTACGCGCGGGCGTTAAATGTACGCTCGTGCAAAAATGTAAGCGCGTTAATAAATGTACGCGCGTTAATAAATGTACGCGCGTTAATAAATGTACGCGCGGGCGTTAAATGTACGTTCGTGCAAAAATGTATGCGCGCGTTAATAAATGTACGCGCGTTAATAAATGTACGCGCGTTAATAAATGTACGTGCGTCAAATTGTACGCGCGTTAATAAATGTACGCGCGTTATTAAATGTATGCGCGTTAATAAATGTACGCGCGGGCGTTAAATGTACGTTCGTGCAAAAATGTACGCGCGTTAATAAATGTACGCGCGTTATTAAATGTACGCGCGTTAATAAATGTACGCGCGGGCGTTAAATGTACGCTCGTCAAAAATGTAGCGCGTTAATAAATGTTCGCGCGTTAATAAATGTACGCGCGTGGGCGTTAAATGTACGTTCGTGCAAAAATGTATGCGCGTTAATAAATGTACGCGCGTTAATAAATGTATGCGCGTTAATAAATGTACGCGCGTTAATAAATGTACGCTCGTGCAAAAATGTAAGCGCGTTAATAAATGTACGCGCGTTAATAAATGTACGCGCGGGCGTTAAATGTACGCTCGTGCAAAAATGTAAGCGCGTTAATAAATGTACGCGCGTTAATAAATGTACGCGTGGGCGTTAAATGTACGTTCGTGCAAAAATGTACGCGCGTTAATAAATGTACGCGCGTTAATAAATGTATGCGCGTTAATAAATGTACGCGCGTTAATAAATGTACGTTCGTGCAAAAATGTACGCGCGTTAATAAATGTACGCGCGTTAATAAATGTACGCGCGGGCGTTAAATGTACGTTCGTGCAAAAATGTAGCGCGTTAATAAATGTACGCGCGTTAATAAATGTATGCGCGTTAATAAATGTATCGCGCGTTAATAAATGTACGCGCGGGCGTTAAATGTACGTTCGTGCAAAAATGTACGCGCGTTAATAAATGTACGCGCGTTATTAAATGTATGCGCGTTAATAAATGTACGCGCGTTAATAAATGTACGCTCGTGCAAAAATGTACGCGCGTTAATAAATGTACGCGCGTTAATAAATGTACGCGCGGGCGTTAAATGTACGTTCGTGCAAAAATGTATGCGCGTTAATAAATGTACGCGCGTTAATAAA
Source organism: Abscondita cerata (assembly GCA_030710515.1). Classification (NCBI taxonomy): domain Eukaryota; kingdom Metazoa; phylum Arthropoda; class Insecta; order Coleoptera; family Lampyridae; genus Abscondita; species Abscondita cerata. The sequence goes on along the minus strand of JALBCR010003429.1, from coordinate 60,824 downwards.
TGTATGCGCGTTAATAAATGTACGCGCGTTAATAAATGTACGTTCGTGCAAAAATGTACGCGCGTTAATAAATGTACGCGCGTTAATAAATGTACGCGCGGGCGTTAAATGTACGCGCGTGCAAAAATGTACGCGCGTTAATAAATGTTCGCGCGTTAATAAATGTACGCGCGGGCGTTAAATGTACGTTCGTGCAAAATGTATGCGCGTTAATAAATGTACGCGCGTTAATAAATGTATGCGCGTTAATAAATGTACGCGCGTTAATAAATGTACGTTCGTGCAAAAATGTACGCGCGTTAATAAATGTACGCGCGTTAATAAATGTACGCGCGGGCGTTAAATGTACGCGTAAAATGTACGCGCGTTAATAAATGTTCGCGCGTTAATAAATGTACGCGCGGGCGTTAAATGTACGTTCGTGCAAAATGTATGCGCGTTAATAAATGTACGCGCGTTAATAAATGTATGCGCGTTAATAAATGTACGCGCGTTAATAAATGTACGTTCGTGCAAAATGTACGCGCGTTAATAAATGTACGCGCGTTAATAAATGTACGCGCGGGCGTTAAATGTACGTTCGTGCAAAATGTATGCGCGTTAATAAATGTACGCGCGTTATTAAATGTACGCGCGTTAATAAATGTACGAATCGCGTTAATAAATGTACGTTCGTGCAAAAATGTACGCGCGTTAATTAAATGTACGCGCGTTAATAAATGTACGCGCGGGCGTTAAATGTACGCTCGTGCAAAAATGTAAGCGCGTTAATAAATGTTCGCGCGTTAATAAATGTACGCGCGGGCGTTAAATGTACGTTCGTGCAAAAATGTACGCGCGTTAATAAATGTACGCGCGTTAATAAATGTATGCGCGTTAATAAATGTACGCGCGTTAATAAATGTACGTTCGTGCAAAAATGTACGCGCGTTAATAAATGTACGCGCGTTAATAAATGTACGCGCGGGCGTTAAATGTACGTTCGTGCAAAAATGTACGCGCGTTAATAAATGTACGCGCGTTAATAAATGTACGCGCGTTAATAAATGTACGTTCGTGCAAAAATGTAAGCGCGTTATAAATGTTCGCGCGTTAATAAATGTACGCGCGGGCGTTAAATGTACGTTCGTGCAAAAATGTACGCGCGTTAATAAATGTACGCGCGTTATTAAATGTACGCGCGTTAATAAATGTACGCGCGTTAATAAATGTACGTTCGTGCAAAAATGTACGCGCGTTAATAAATGTACGCGCGTTAATAAATGTACGCGCGGGCGTTAAATGTACGTTCGTGCAAAAATGTACGCGCGTTAATAAATGTACGCGCGTTATTAAATGTATGCGCGTTAATAAATGTACGCGCGTTAATAAATGTACGTTCGTGCAAAATGTACGCGCGTTAATAAATGTACGCGCGTTAATAAATGTACGCGCGGGCGTTAAATGTACGCTCGTGCAAAATGTAAGCGCGTTAATAAATGTTCGCGCGTTAATAAATGTACGCGCGGGCGTTAAATGTACGTTCGTGCAAAAATGTACGCGCGTTAATAAATGTACGCGCGTTAATAAATGTATGCGCGTTAATAAATGTACGCGCGTTAATAAATGTACGTGCGTTAATAAATGTACGCGCGTTAATAAATGTACGCGCGTTAATAAATGTACGCGCGGGCGTTAAATGTACGTTCGTGCAAAAATGTATGCGCGTTAATAAATGTACGTGCGTTAATAAGTGTACGCGCGTTAATAAATGTACGTTCGTGCAAAAATGTACGCGCGTTAATAAATGTACGCGCGTTAATAAATGTATGCGCGTTAATAAATGTACGCGCGGGCGTTAAATGTACGCTCGTGCAAAAATGTACGCGCGTTAATAAATGTACGCGCGTTAATAAATGTACGCGCGTTAATAAATGTACGCGCGGGCGTTAAATGTACGTTCGTGCAAAAATGTATGCGCGTTAATAAATGTACGTGCGTTAATAAGTGTACGCGCGTTAATAAATGTACGTTCGTTCAAAAATGTACGCGCGTTAATAAATGTACGCGCGTTAATAAATGTATGCGCGTTAATAAATGTACGCGCGGGCGTTAAATGTACGTTCGTGCAAAAATGTACGCGCGTTAATAAATGTACGCGCGTTATTAAATGTATGCGCGTTAATAAATGTACGCGCGGGCGTTAAATGTACGTTCGTGCAAAAATGTAAGCGCGTTAATAAATGTTCGCGCGTTAATAAATGTACGCGCGGGCGTTAAATGTACGTTCGTGCAAAATGTACGCTTAATAAATGTACGCGCGTTAATAAATGTACGCGCGTTAATAAATGTATGCGCGTTAATAAATGTACGCGCGTTAATAAATGTACGCTCGTGCAGAAATGTAAGCGCGTTAATAAATGTTCGCGCGTTAATAAATGTACGCGCGGGCGTTAAATGTACGCTCGTGCAAAAATGTACGCGCGTTAATAAATGTTCGCGCGTTAATAAATGTACGCGCGGGCGTTAAAGTGCGTTCGTGCAAAAAGTACGCGCGTTAATAAATGTACGCGCGTTATTAAATGTATGCGCGTTAATAAATGTACGCGCGTTAATAAATGTACGTTCGTGCAAAAATGTACGCGCGTTAATAAATGTACGCGCGTTAATAAATGTACGCGCGGGCGTTAAATGTACGTTCGTGCAAAAATGTACGCGCGTTAATAAATGTACGCGCGTTAATAAATGTAAGCGCGTTAATAAATGTACGCGCGTTAATAAATGTACGCGTGGGCGTTAAATGTACGTTCGTGCAAAAATGTATGCGCGTTAATAAATGTACGCGCGTTAATAAATGTACGCGCGGGCGTTAAATGTACGTTCGTGCAAAAATGTACGCGCGTTAATAAATGTACGCGCGTTAATAAATGTACGCGCGTTAATAAATGTACGCGCGTTAATAAATGTACGCGCGGGCGTTAAATGTACGTTCGTGCAAAAATGTATGCGCGTTAATAAATGTACGCGCGTTAATAAATGTACGCGGGGCGTTAAATGTACGCTCGTGCAAAAATGTAAGCGCGTTAATAAATGTACGCGCGTTAATAAATGTACGCGCGGGCGTTAAATGTACGTTCGTGCAAAAATGTATGCGCGTTAATAAATGTACGCGCGTTAATAAATGTACGCGCGTTAATAAATGTACGCGCGTTAATAAATGTACGCGTTCGTGCAAAATGTACGCGCGTTAATAAATGTACGCGCGTTAATAAATGTACGCGCGGGCGTTAAATGTACGTTCGTGCAAAAATGTACGCGCGTTAATAAATGTACGCGCGTTAATAAATGTACGCGCGTTAATAAATGTACGCGCGTTAATAAATGTACGCGCGGGCGTTAAATGTACGTTCGTGCAAAAATGTACGCGCGTTAATAAATGTACGCGCGTTATTAAATGTACGCGCGTTAATAAATGTACGCGCGTTAATAAATGTACGCGTGCAAAAATGGCGCCAAACACCCACAAAAATGCGCGTTAATAAATGTACGCGCGTTAATAAATGTACGCGCGGGCGTTAAATGTACGTTCGTGCAAAAATGTATGCGCGTTAATAAATGTACGCGCGTTATTAAATGTATGCGCGTTAATAAATGTACGCGCGTTAATAAATGTACGTTCGTGCAAAAATGTACGCGCGTTATTAAATGTACGCGCGTTAATAAATGTACGCGCGGGCGTTAAATGTACGCTCGTGCAAAAATGTAAGCGCGTTAATAAATGTACGCGCGTTAATAAATGTATGCGCGGGCGTTAAATGTACGTTCGTTCGAAAATGTACGCGCGTTAATAAATGTACGCGCGTTATTAAATGTATGCGCGTTAATAAATGTACGCGCGTTAATAAATGTACGTTCGTGCAAAAATGTACGCGCGTTAATAAATGTACGCGCGTTAATAAATGTACGCGCGGGCGTTAAATGTACGCTCGTGCAAAAATGTAAGCGCGTTAATAAATGTTCGCGCGTTAATAAATGTACGCGCGGGCGTTAAATGTACGTTCGTGCAAAAATGTATGCGCGTTAATAAATGTACGCGCGTTAATAAATGTACGCGTTAATAAATGTACGCGCGTTAATAAATGTACGTTCGTGCAAAGTACGCGCGTTAATAAATGTACGCGCGTTAATAAATGTACGCGCGGGCGTTAAATGTACGTTCGTGCAAAAATGTATGCGCGTTAATAAATGTACGCGCGTTAATAAATGTATGCGCGTTAATAAATGTACGCGCGTTAATAAATGTACGTTCGTGCAAAAATGTACGCGCGTTAATAAATGTACGCGCGTTAATAAATGTACGCGCGGGCGTTAAATGTCGCTCGTGCAAAAATGTAAGCGCGTTAATAAATGTTCGCGCGTTAATAAATGTACGCGCGGGCGTTAAATGTACGTTCGTGCAAAATGTATGCGCGTTAATAAATGTACGCGCGTTATTAAATGTATGCGCGTTAATAAATGTACGCGCGTTAATAAATGTACGTTCGTGCAAAAATGTACGCGCGTTAATAAATGTACGCGCGTTATTAAATGTACGCGCGGGCGTATAAATGTACGTTCGTGCAAAAACGTATGCGCGTTAATAAATGTACGCGCGTTAATAAATGTACGCGCGTGCGTAATAAATGTACGTTCGTGCAAAAATGTACGCGCGTTAATAAATGTTCGCGCGTTAATAAATGTACGCGCGGGCGTTAAATGTACGTTCGTTCAAAAATGTATGCGCGTTAATAAATGTACGCGCGTTAATAAATGTACGCGCGTTAATAAATGTACGCGCGTTAATAAATGTACGTTCGTGCAAAAAATGTACGCGCGTTAATAAATGTACGCGCGTTAATAAATGTACGCGCGGGCGTTAAATGTACGTTCGTGCAAAAATGTATGCGCGTTAATAAATGTACGCGCGTTAATAAATGTACGCGCGGTAATAAATGTACGTTCGTGCAAAATGTACGCGCGTTAATAAATGTACGCGCGTTAATAAATGTATGCGCGTTAATAAATGTACGCGCGGGCGTTAAATGTACGTTCGTGCAAAAATGTACGCGCGTTAATAAATGTACGCGCGTTAATAAATGTATGCGCGTTAATAAATGTACGCGCGGGCGTTAAATGTACGCTCGTGCAAAAATGTACGCGCGTTAATAAATGTTCGCGCGTTAATAAATGTACGCGTGGGCGTTAAATGTACGTTCGTTCAAAAATGTATGCGCGTTAATAAATGTACGCGCGTTATTAAATGTATGCGCGTTAATAAATGTACGCGCGTTAATAAATGTACGCTCGTGCAAAAATGTACGCGCGTTAATTAATGTACGCGCGTTAATAAATGTACGCGCGGGCGTTAAATGTACGCTCGTGCAAAAATGTAAGCGCGTTAATAAATGTTCGCGCGTTAATAAATGTACGCGTGGGCGTTAAATGTACGTTCGTTCAAAAATGTATGCGCGTTAATAAATGTACGCGCGTTATTAAATGTATGCGCGTTAATAAATGTACGCGCGTTAATAAATGTACGCTCGTGCAAAAAATGTACGCGCGTTAATAAATGTACGCGCGTTAATAAATGTACGCGCGGGCGTTAAATGTACGTTCGTGCAAAAATGTAGCGCGTTAATAAATGTACGCGCGTTAATAAATGTATGCGCGTTAATAAATGTACGCGCGTTAATAAATGTATGCGCGTTAATAAATGTACGCGCGGGCGTTAAATGTACGTTCGTGCAAAAATGTTAGCGCGTTAATAAATGTTCGCGCGTTAATAAATGTATGCGAGTTAATAAATGTACGCGCGGGCGTTAAATGTACGCGCGTTAGTAAATGTACGCGCGTTAATAAATGTACGCGCGTTATTAAATGTATGCGCGTTAATAAATGTACGCGCGGGCGTTAAATGTACGTTCGTGCAAAATGTACGCGCGTTAATAAATGTACGCGCGTTATTAAATGTATGCGCGTTAATAAATGTACGCGCGGGCGTTAAATGTACGTTCGTGCAAAAATGTATGCGCGTTAATAAATGTACGCGCGTTAATAAATGTACGCGCGTTAATAAATGTACGCGCGGGCGTTAAATGTACGTTCGTGCAAAATGTACGCGCGTTAATAAATGTACGCGCGTTAATAAATGTACGCGCGTTAATAAATGTACGCGCGGGCGTTAAATGTACGTTCGTGCAAAAATGTAAGCGCGTTAATAAATGTTCGCGCGTTAATAAATGTATGCGCGTTAATAAATGTACGCGCGGGCGTTAAATGTACGCTCGTGCAAAAAATGTACGCGCGTTAATAAATGTACGCGCGTTATTAAATGTATGCGCGTTAATAAATGTACGCGCGGGCGTTAAATATACGTTCGTGCGAAAATGTACGCGCGTTAATAAATGTTCGCGCGTTATTAAATGTACGCGCGTTAATAAATGTACGCGCGGGCGTTAAATGTACGTTCGTGCAAAAAATGTATGCGCGTTAATAAATGTACGCGCGGGCGTTAAATGTACGTACGTGCAAAAATGTACGCGCGTTAATAAATGTATGCGCGTTAATAAATGTACGCGCGGGCGTTAAATGTACGTTCGTGCAAAAATGTAAGCGCGTTAATAAATGTTCGCGCGTTAATAAATGTACGCGCGGGCGTTAAATGTACGTTCGTGCAAAAATGTATGCGCGTTAATAAATGTACGCGCGTTATTAAATGTATGCGCGTTAATAAATGTACGCGCGTTAATAAATGTACGTTCGTGCAAAAATGTACGCGCGTTAATAAATGTACGCGCGTTAATAAATGTACGCGCGGGCGTTAAAGTACGTTCGTGCGTAGCGCGTTAATAAATGTACGCGCGTTAATAAATGTACGCGCGTTAATAAATGTACGCGCGTTAATAAATGTATGCGCGTTAATAAATGTACGCGCGGGCGTTAAATGTACGTTCGTGCAAAAATGTAACGCGCGTTAATAAATGTTCGCGCGTTAATAAATGTACGCGCGTTAATAAATGTACGCGCGGGCGTTAAATGTACGCTCGTGCAAAAATGTAAGCGCGTTAATAAATGTTCGCGCGTTAATAAATGTACGCGCGTTAATAAATGTACGCGCGGGCGTTAAATGTACGCGCGTGCAAAAATGTAAGCGCGTTAATAAATGTACGCGCGTTAATAAATGTACGCGCGTTAATAAATGTACGCGTGGGCGTTAAATGTACGTTCGTGCAAAAATGTATGCGCGTTAATAAATGTACGCGCGTTAATAAATGTACGCGCGTTAATAAATGTACGCGCGTTAGCGTGCAAAATGTACGCGCGTTAATAAATGTACGCGCGTTATTAAATGTATGCGCGTTAATAAATGTACGCGCGGGCGTTAAATGTACGTTCGTGCAAAAATGTACGCGCGTTAATAAATGTACGTGCGTTATTAAATGTATGCGCGTTAATAAATGTACGCGCGGGCGTTAAATGTACGCTCGTGCAAAAATGTAAGCGCGTTAATAAATGTTCGCGCGTTAATAAATGTACGCGTGGGCGTTAAATGTACGTTCGTTCAAAAATGTATGCGCGTTAATAAATGTACGCGCGTTATTAAATGTATGCGCGTTAATAAATGTACGCGCGTTAATAAATGTACGCTCGTGCAGAAATGTAAGCGCGTTAATAAATGTACGCGCGTTAAAAATGTACGCGCGGGCGTTAAATGTACGCTCGTGCAAAAATGTAAGCGCGTTAATAAATGTTCGCGCGTTAATAAATGTACGCGTGGGCGTTAAATGTACGTTCGTGCAAAAATGTATGCGCGTTAATAAATGTACGCGCGTTATTAAATGTATGCGCGTTAATAAATGTACGCGCGTTAATAAATGTACGTTCGTGCAAAAATGTACGCGCGTTAATAAATGTACGCGCGTTAATAAATGTACGCGCGGGCGTTAAATGTACGTTCGTGCAAAATGTATGCGCGTTAATAAATGTACGCGCGTTATTAAATGTATGCGCGTTAATAAATGTACGCGCGTTAATAAATGTACGTTCGTGCAAAAATGTACGCGCGTTAATAAATGTACGCGCGTTATTAAATGTACGCGCGTTAATAAATGTACGCGCGTTAATAAATGTACGTTCGTGCAAAAATGTACGCGCGTTAATAAATGTACGCGCGTTAATAAATGTACGCGCGGGCGTTAAATGTACGTTCGTGCAAAAATGTATGCGCGTTAATAAATGTACGCGCGTTATTAAATGTATGCGCGTTAATAAATGTACGCGCGTTAATAAATGTTCGCGCGTTAATAAATGTACGCGTGGGCGTTAAATGTACGTTCGTGCAAAATGTATGCGCGTTAATAAATGTACGCGCGTTATTAAATGTATGCGCGTTAATAAATGTACGCGCGTTAATAAATGTACGTTCGTGCAAAAATGTACGCGCGTTAATAAATGTACGCGCGTTAATAAATGTACGCGCGGGCGTTAAATGTACGTTCGTGCAAAAATGTTAGCGCGTTAATAAATGTTCGCGCGTTAATAAATGTACGCGCGTTAATAAATGTACGCGCGTTAATAAATGTATGCGCGTTAATAAATGTACGCGCGAGCGTTAAATGTACGTTCGTGCAAAAATGTTAAGCGCGTTAATAAATGTTCGCGCGTTAATAAATGTATGCGAGTTAATAAATGTACGCGCGGGCGTTAAATGTACGCTCGTGCAAAAATGTAAGCGCGTTAATAAATGTTCGCGCGTTAATAAATGTATGCGAGTTAATAAATGTACGCGCGGGCGTTAAATGTACGCTCGTGCAAAAATGTAAGCGCGTTAATAAATGTTCGCGCGTTAATAAATGTACGCGTGTTAATAAATGTACGCGTGGGCGTTAAATGTACGTTCGTGCAAAAATGTATGCGCGTTAATAAATGTACGTGCGTTAATAAATGTACCCGCGTTAATAAATGTACGTACGTGCAAAATTGTACGCGCGTTAATAAATGTACGCGCGTTATTAAATGTATGCGCGTTAATAAATGTACGCGCGGGCGTTAAATGTACGTTCGTGCAAAAAATGTACGCGCGTTAATAAATGTACGGCGCGTTAATAAATGTATGCGCGTTAATAAATGTACGCGCGGGCGTTAAATGTACGCTCGTGCAAAATGTAAGCGCGTTAATAAATGTTCGCGCGTTAATAAATGTACGCGTGGGCGTTAAATGTACGTTCGTGCAAAAATGTATGCGCGTTAATAAATGTACGCGCGTTATTAAATGTATGCGCGTTAATAAATGTACGCGCGTTAATAAATGTACGCTCGTGCAGAAATGTAAGCGCGTTAATAAATGTACGCGCGTTAATAAATGTACGCGCGGGCGTTAAATGTACGCTCGTGCAAAAATGTAAGCGCGTTAATAAATGTTCGCGCGTTAATAAATGTACGCGTGGGCGTTAAATGTACGTTCGTGCAAAAATGTATGCGCGTTAATAAATGTACGCGCGTTATTAAATGTATGCGCGTTAATAAATGTACGCGCGTTAATAAATGTACGTTCGTGCAAAATGTACGCGCGTTAATTAAATGTACGCGCGTTAATAAATGTACGCGCGGGCGTTAAATGTACGTTCGTGCAAAAATGTAGCGCGTTAATAAATGTACGCGCGTTAATAAATGTACGCGCGTTAATAAATGTACGCGCGTTAATAAATGTACGCGCGGGCGTTAAATGTACGTTCGTTCAAAAATGTATGCGCGTTAATAAATGTACGCGCGTTATTAAATGTATGCGCGTTAATAAATGTACGCGCGTTAATAAATGTACGTTCGTGCAAAATGTACGCGCGTTAATTAATGTACGCGCGTTAATAAATGTACGCGCGGGCGTTAAATGTACGTTCGTGCAAAAATGTATGCGCGTTAATAAATGTACGCGCGTTATTAAATGTATGCGCGTTAATAAATGTACGCGCGTTAATAAATGTACGTTCGTGCAAAAATGTACGCGCGTTAATTAATGTACGCGCGTTAATAAATGTACGCGCGGGCGTTAAATGTACGCTCGTGCAAAAATGTAAGCGCGTTAATAAATGTACGCGCGTTAATAAATGTACGCGCGGGCGTTAAATGTACGTTCGTGCAAAAATGTATGCGCGTTAATAAATGTACGCGCGTTATTAAATGTATGCGCGTTAATAAATGTACGCGCGTTAATAAATGTACGTTCAAAAATGTACGCGCGTTAATAAATGTACGCGCGTTAATAAATGTACGCGCGGGCGTTAAATGTACGCTCGTGCAAAAATGTAAGCGCGTTAATAAATGTTCGCGCGTTAATAAATGTACGCGCGGGCGTTAAATGTACGTTCGTGCAAAAATGTATGCGCGTTAATAAATGTACGCGCGTTATTAAATGTATGCGCGTTAATAAATGTACGCGCGTTAATAAATGTACGTTCGTGCAAAATGTACGCGCGTTAATAAATGTACGCGCGTTAATAAATGTACGCGCGGGCGTTAAATGTACGTTCGTTCAAAAATGTATGCGCGTTAATAAATGTACGCGCGTTAATAAATGTATGCGCGTTAATAAATGTACGCGCGTTAATAAATGTACGTTCGTGCAAAAATGTACGCGCGTTAATAAATGTACGCGCGTTAATAAATGTACGCGCGGGCGTTAAATGTACGCTCGTGCAAAATGTACGCGCGTTAATAAATGTTCGCGCGTTAATAAATGTACGCGCGGGCGTTAAATGTACGTTCGTTCAAAAATGTATGCGCGTTAATAAATGTACGCGCGTTATTAAATGTATGCGCGTTAATAAATGTACGCGCGTTAATAAATGTACGTTCGTGCAAAAATGTACGCGCGTTAATAAATGTACGCGCGTTAATAAATGTACGCGCGGGCGTTAAATGTACGTTCGTGCAAAAATGTACGCGCGTTAATAAATGTACGTGCGTTAATAAGTGTACGCGCGTTAATAAATGTACGTTCGTGCAAAAATGTACGCGCGTTAATAAATGTACGCGCGTTAATAAATGTACGCGTGGGCGTTAAATGTACGTTCGTGCAAAAATGTACGCGCGTTAATAAATGTACGCGCGTTATTAAATGTATGCGTTAATAAATGTACGCGCGTTAATAAATGTACGTTCGTGCAAAAATGTACGCGCGTTAATAAATGTACGCGCGTTAATAAATGTACGCGCGGGCGTTAAATGTACGTTCGTTCAAAAATGTATGCGCGTTAATAAATGTACGCGCGTTATTAAATGTATGCGCGTTAATAAATGTACGCGCGTTAATAAATGTACGTTCGTGCAAAATGTACGCGCGTTAATAAATGTACGCGCGTTAATAAATGTACGCGCGGGCGTTAAATGTACGTTCGTGCAAAAATGTAAGCGCGTTAATAAATGTACGCGCGTTAATAAATGTACGCGCGGGCGTTAAATGTACGTTCGTGCAAAAATGTACGCGCGTTAATAAATACGGCTGTATGCGCGTTAATAAATGTACGCGCGGGCGTTAAATGTACGTTCGTGCAAAAATGTACGCGCGTTAATAAATGTACGCGCGTTAATAAATGTACGCGCGGGCGTTAAATGTACGTTCGTCAAAAACGTACGCGCGTTAATAAATGTACGCGCGTTAATAAATGTACGCGCGGCGTTAATAAATGTACGTTCGTGCAAAAATGTAAGCGCGTTAATAAATGTACGCGCGTTAATAAATGTATGCGCGTTAATAAATGTACGCGCGGGCGTTAAATGTACGCTCGTGCAAAAAATGTAAGCGCGTTAATAAATGTACGCGCGTTAATAAATGTACGCGCGTTAATAAATGTACGCGCGGGCGTTAAATGTACGTTCGTGCAAAAATGTATGCGCGTTAATAAATGTACGTGCGTTAATAAATGTACGCGCGTTAATAAATGTACGTTCGTGCAAAATGTACGCGCGTTAATAAATGTACGTGCGTTATTAAATGTATGCGCGTTAATAAATGTACGCGCGGGCGTTAAATGTACGTTCGTGCAAAAATGTACGCGCGTTAATAAATGTACGCGCGTTATTAAATGTATGCGCGTTAATAAATGTACGCGCGGGCGTTAAATGTACGCTCGTGCAAAAATGTAAGCGCGTTAATAAATGTACGCGCGTTAATAAATGTACGCGTGGGCGTTAAATGTACGTTCGTGCAAAAATGTATGCGCGTTAATAAATGTACGCGCGTTATTAAATGTATGCGCGTTAATAAATGTACGCGCGTTAATAAATGTACGCTCGTGCAAAAATGTACGCGCGTTAATAAATGTACGCGCGTTAATAAATGTACGCGCGGGCGTTAAATGTACGCTCGTGCAAAAATGTAGCGCGTTAATAAATGTTCGCGCGTTAATAAATGTACGCGCGGGCGTTAAATGTACGTTCGTGCAAAAATGTATGCGCGTTAATAAATGTACGCGCGTTATTAAATGTATGCGCGTTAATAAATGTACGCGCGTTAATAAATGTACGTTCGTGCAAAAATGTACGCGCGTTAATAAATGTACGCGCGTTAATAAATGTACGCGCGGGCGTTAAATGTACGTTCGTGCAAAAATGTTAGCGCGTTAATAAATGTTCGCGCGTTAATAAATGTATGCGCGTTAATAAATGTTCGCGCGTTAATAAATGTACGCGCGGGCGTTAAATGTACGTTCGTTCAAAAATGTATGCGCGTTAATAAATGTACGCGCGTTATTAAATGTATGCGCGTTAATAAATGTACGCGCGTTAATAAATGTACGTTCGTGCAAAATGTACGCGCGTTAATTAATGTACGCGCGTTAATAAATGTACGCGCGGGCGTTAAATGTACGTTCGTGCAAAAATGTACGCGCGTTAATAAATGTACGCGCGTTATTAAATGTATGCGCGTTAATAAATGTACGCGCGTTAATAAATGTACGTTCGTGCAAAATGTACGCGCGTTAATAAATGTACGCGCGTTAATAAATGTACGCGCGGGCGTTAAATGTACGTTCGTGCAAAAATGTACGCGCGTTAATAAATGTACGCGCGTTAATAAATGTACGCGCGGGCGTTAAATGTACGTTCGTGCAAAAATGTATGCGCGTTAATAAATGTACGCGCGTTAATAAATGTATGCGCGTTAATAAATGTACGCGCGTTAATAAATGTACGTTCGTGCAAAAATGTACGCGCGTTAATAAATGTACGCGCGTTAATAAATGTACGCGCGGGCGTTAAATGTACGCTCGTGTCAAAAATGTACGCGCGTTAATAAATGTTCGCGCGTTAATAAATGTACGCGCGGGCGTTAAATGTACGTTCGTGCAAAATGTATGCGCGTTAATAAATGTACGCGCGTTAATAAATGTACGCGCGTTAATAAATGTACGCGCGTTAATAAATGTACGTTCGTGCAAAAATGTACGCGCGTTAATAAATGTACGCGCGTTAATAAATGTACGCGCGGGCGTTAAATGTACGTTCGTGCAAAAATGTATGCGCGTTAATAAATGTACGCGCGTTAATAAATGTACGCGCGTTAATAAATGTACGCGCGTTAATAAATGTACGTTCGTGCAAAAATGTACGCGCGTTAATAAATGTACGCGCGTTAATAAATGTACGCGCGGGCGTTAAATGTACGCTCGTGCAAAAAATGTAAGCGCGTTAATAAATGTACGCGCGTTAATAAATGTACGCGCGGGCGTTAAATGTACGTTCGTGCAAAAATGTATGCGCGTTAATAAATGTACGCGCGTTAATAAATGTATGCGCGTTAATAAATGTACGCGCGTTAATAAATGTACGTTCGTGCAAAAATGTACGCGCGTTAATAAATGTACGCGCGTTAATAAATGTACGCGCGGGCGTTAAATGTACGTTCGTGCAAAAATGTATGCGCGTTAATAAATGTACGCGCGTTAATAAATGTACGCGCGTTAATAAATGTACGTTCGTGCAAAAAATGTACGCGCGTTAATAAATGTTCGCGCGTTAATAAATGTACGCGTGGGCGTTAAATGTACGTTCGTTCAAAAATGTACGCGCGTTAATAAATGTACGCGCGTTATTAAATGTATGCGCGTTAATAAATGTACGCGCGGGCGTTAAATGTACGTTCGTGCAAAAATGTACGCGCGTTAATAAATGTACGCGCGTTAATAAATGTACGCGCGGGCGTTAAATGTACGTTCGTGCAAAAATGTACGCGCGTTAATAAATGTACGCGCGTTATTAAATGTATGCGCGTTAATAAATGTACGCGCGTTAATAAATGTACGTTCGTGCAAAAATGTACGCGCGTTAATAAATGTACGCGCGGGCGTTAAATGTACGCTTCGTGCAAAAATGTAAGCGCGTTAATAAATGTTCGCGCGTTAATAAATGTACGCGCGGGCGTTAAATGTACGTTCGTGCAAAAATGTATGCGCGTTAATAAATGTACGCGCGTTATTAAATGTATGCGCGTTAATAAATGTACGCGCGTTAATAAATGTACGTTCGTGCAAAAATGTACGCGCGTTAATAAATGTACGCGCGTTAATAAATGTACGCGCGGGCGTTAAATGTACGTTCGTGCAAAAATGTATGCGCGTTAATAAATGTACGTGCGTTAATAAGTGTACGCGCGTTAATAAATGTACGTTCGTGCAAAAATGTAAGCGCGTTAATAAATGTTCGCGCGTTAATAAATGTACGCGTGGGCGTTAAATGTACGTTCGTTCAAAAATGTATGCGCGTTAATAAATGTACGCGCGTTATTAAATGTATGCGCGTTAATAAATGTACGCGCGTTAATAAATGTACGCGTTCGTGCAAAATGTACGCGCGTTAATAAATGTACGCGCGTTAATAAATGTACGCGCGGGCGTTAAATGTACGTTCGTGCAAAAATGTAGCGCGTTAATAAATGTTCGCGCGTTAATAAATGTACGCGCGTTAATAAATGTACGCGCGTTAATAAATGTATGCGCGTTAATAAATGTACGCGCGGGCTGTTAAATGTACGTTCGTGCAAAAATGTTAGCGCGTTAATAAATGTACGCGCGTTAATAAATGTATGCGCGTTAATAAATGTACGCGCGGGCGTTAAATGTACGCTCGTGCAAAAATGTAAGCGCGTTAATAAATGTACGCGCGTTAATAAATGTATGCGCGTTAATAAATGTACGCGCGGGCGTTAAATGTACGCTCGTGCAAAAATGTAAGCGCGTTAATAAATGTTCGCGCGTTAATAAATGTACGCGTGTTAATAAATGTACGCGCGGGCGTTAAATGTACGTTCGTGCAAAAATGTATGCGCGTTAATAAATGTACGCGCGTTAATAAATGTACGCGCGTTAATAAATGTACGTACGTGCAAAATGTACGCGCGTTAATAAATGTACGCGCGTTAATAAATGTATGCGCGTTAATAAATGTACGCGCGGGCGTTAAATGTACGTTCGTGCAAAAATGTACGCGCGTTAATAAATGTACGCGCGTTATTAAATGTATGCGCGTTAATAAATGTACGGGCGGGCGTTAAATGTACGCTCGTGCAAAAATGTAAGCGCGTTAATAAATGTTCGCGCGTTAATAAATGTACGCGTGGGCGTTAAATGTACGTTCGTTCAAAAATGTATGCGCGTTAATAAATGTACGCGCGTTATTAAATGTATGCGCGTTAATAAATGTACGCGCGTTAATAAATGTACGCTCGTGCAGAAATGTAAGCGCGTTAATAAATGTACGCGCGTTAATAAATGTACGCGCGGGCGTTAAATGTACGCTCGTGCAAAAATGTAGCGCGTTAATAAATGTTCGCGCGTTAATAAATGTACGCGTGGGCGTTAAATGTACGTTCGTTCAAAAATGTATGCGCGTTAATAAATGTACGCGCGTTATTAAATGTATGCGCGTTAATAAATGTACGCGCGCGTTAATAAATGTACGTTCGTGCAAAAATGTACGCGCGTTAATAAATGTACGCGCGTTAATAAATGTACGCGCGGGCGTTAAATGTACGTTCGTGCAAAAATGTTAGCGCGCTTAATAAATGTTCGCGCGTTAA
Organism: Abscondita cerata; assembly: GCA_030710515.1. Taxonomy (NCBI): domain Eukaryota; kingdom Metazoa; phylum Arthropoda; class Insecta; order Coleoptera; family Lampyridae; genus Abscondita; species Abscondita cerata. Next base: position 44,734 of record JALBCR010003429.1, on the reverse strand, counting down.
TAAATGTATGCGCGTTAATAAATGTTCGCGCGTTAATAAATGTACGCGTGGGCGTTAAATGTACGTTCGTGCAAAAATCGTACGCGCGTTAATAAATGTACGCGCGTTATTAAATGTACGCGCGTTAATAAATGTACGCGCGTTAATAAATGTACGCTCGTGCAAAAATGTACGCGCGTTAATAAATGTACGCGCGTTAATAAATGCGCGGGCGTTGTATGTGTGTTAAATGTACGCGCGCGTTAATAATGTTCGGCGTTATTAAATGTATGCGCGTTAATAAATGTACGCGCGTTAATAAATGTACGCGCGTTAATAAATGTACGTTCGTGCAAAATGTAAGCGCGTTAATAAATGTTCGCGCGTTAATAAATGTACGCGCGCGCGTTAATAAACGCGCGTTCAAAAATGTTTGCGCGTTAATAAATGTACGCGCGTTATAAATGTACGCGCGTTAACAATGTACGCGCGTTAATAAATGTACGTTGCGTAAATGTACGCGCGTTAATAAATGTACGCGCGTTAATAAATGTACGCGCGGGCGTTAAATGTACGTTCGTGCAAAATGTTAGTGCGTTAATAAATGTACGCGCGTTAATAAATGTATGCGCGTTAATAAACGTTACGCGCGTTATTAAAAGTATGCGCGTTAATAAATGTACGCGCGGGCGTTAAATGTACGTTCGTGCAATAAATGTAGCGCGTTAATAAATGTTCGCGCGTTAATAAATGTATGCGCGTTAATAAATGTACGCGCGGGCGTTAAATGTACGCTCGTGCAAAATGTAAGCGCGTTAATAAATGTTCGCGCGTTAATAAATGTATGCGAGTTAATAAATGTACGCGCGGGCGTTAAATGTACGCTCGTGCAAAATGTAAGCGTTAATAAATGTACGCGCGTTAATAAATGTACGCGCGTTAATAAATGTACGCGCGGGCGTTAAATGTACGTTCGTGCAAAATGTATGCGCGTTAATAAATGTACGCGTTAATAAATGTACGCGCGTTAATAAATGTACGTGCAAAAATTGTACGCGCGTTAATAAATGTACGCGCGTTAATAAATGTATGCGCGTTAATAAATGTACGCGCGGGCGTTAAATGTACGTTCGCGCAAAATGTACGCGCGTTAATAAATGTACGTCGCGTTATTAAATGTATGCGCGTTAATAAATGTACGCGCGGGCGTTAAATGTACGTTCCGTGCAAAAATGTGCGCGTTAATAAATGTTCGCGCGTTAATAAATGTACGCGTGGGCGTTAAATGTACGTTCGTGCAAAAATGTACGCGCGTTAATAAATGTACGCGCGTTATTAAATGTACGCGCGTTAATAAATGTACGCGCGTTAATAAATGTACGCTCGTGAATAAATGTACGCGCGTTAATAAATGTATCGCGCGTTAATAAATGTACGCGCGGGCGTTAAATGTACGCTCGTGCAAAAATGTAAGCGCGTTAATAAATGTTCGCGCGTTAATAAATGTACGCGCGGGCGTTAAATGTCACGTTCGTGCAAAATGTATGCGCGTTAATAAATGTATGCGCGTTAATAAATGTACGTGCGTTAATAAATGTATGCGCGTTAATAAATGTACGCGCGTTAATAAATGTACGTTCGTGCAAAAATGTACGCGCGTTAATAAATGTACGCGCGTTAATAAATGTACGCGCGGGCGTTAAATGTACGTACGTGCAAAAATGTACGCGCGTTAATAAATGTACGTGCGTTAATAAATGTACGCGGTTAATAAATGTACGTGCGTTAATAAATGTATGCGCGGGCGTAATAAATGTACGCTCGTTAATAAATGTACGCGCGTTAATAAATGTACGCGCGTTAATAAATGTACGCGCGGGCGTTAAATGTACGTTCGTGCAAAATGTATGCGCGTTAATAAATGTACGCGCGTTAATAAATGTACGCGCGTTAATAAATGTACGCGCGTTAATAAATGTACGTTCGTGCAAAATGTACGCGCGTTAATAAATGTACGCGCGTTAATAAATGTACGCGCGGGCGTTAAATGTACGTTCGTTAATAAATCGTTACGCGCGTTAATAAATGTACGCGCGTTAATAAATGTACGCGCGTTAATAAATGTACGCGCGGGCGTTAAATGTACGTTCGTGCAAAATGTACGTGCGTTATAATGTATGCGCGTTAATAAATGTACGCGCGGGCGTTAAAGTACGTTCGTGCAAAATGTAAGCGCGTTAATAAATGTACGCGCGTTAATAAATGTACGCGCGGGCGTTATAATGTACGTTCGTGCAAAAATGTATGCGCGTTAATAAATGTACGCGCGTTATTAAATGTAGCGCGTTAATAAATGTACGCGCGTTATAAATGTACGCGCGTTAATAAATGTACGCGCGTTATAAATGTACGCGCGTTAATAAATGTACGCGCGGGCGTTAATATGTATACGTCGTTAAAAAGTACGCGCGTTAATAAATGTACGGGCGTTAATGCGTCGTGCAAAAATGTACCATAAATGTACGCGTTAATAAATGTACGCTCGTTAAAAATGTACGCGCGTTAATAAATGTACGCGCGTTAATAAATGTACGCGCGGGCGTTAAATGTACGTTCGTGCAAAAATGTACGCGCGTTAATAAATGTACGCGCGTTAATAAATGTATGCGCGGTATTAAATGTATTATGCTTAAAAAATGTACGTTGTACAAAAATGTACGCGCGTTAATAAATGTACGCGCAGTTAATAAATGTACGCGCGGGGTTAAAAGTACGTTCGTAAAAAAAGAATGTGCGTTTGATTAAACGTACGCGCGTTAATAAATGTACGTGCGTTAATAAATGTACGCGCGTTAATAAATGTACGCAAATTTTTTGTCAAATAAGTAAAATGTAGCGCGTTAATAAATGTATCGCGCGTTAATAAATGTACGCGCGGGCGTTAAATGTACGTTCGTGCAAAAATGTATGCGCGTTAATAAATGTACGTGCGTTAATAAATGTACGCGCGTTAATAAATGTATGCGTGCAAAATGTAGCGCGTTAATAAATGTACGCGCGTTAATAAATGTACGCGCGGGCGTTAAATGTACACGTTCGTGCAATAAATGTACGCGCGTTAATAAATGTACGCGCGTTATTAAATGTACGCGCGTTAATAAATGTACGGCGGGCGTTAAATGTACGTGCGTGCAAAAATGTACGCGCGTTATTAAATGTTCGCGCGTTAATAAATGTACGCGCGGGCGTTAAATGTACGTTCGTGCAAAATGTATGCGCGTTAATAAATGTACGCGCGTTATAAATGTACGCGCGTTAATAAATGTACGCGCGTTAATAAATGTATCGCGCGTTAATAAATGTACGCGCGTTAATAAATGTACGCGTTGTTAATAAATGTACGCGCGGGCGTTAAATGTACGTTCGCGTTAAAAATGTACGCGCGTTAATAAATGTACGCGCGTTAATAAATGTACGCGCGTTAATAAATGTACGCGCGTTAATAAATGTACGCGCGTTAATAAATGTATGCGCGTTAATAAATGTACGCGCGGGCGTTAAATGTACGTTCGTGCAAAATGTTATGCGCGTTAATAAATGTACGCGCGTTAATAAATTATCGCGAGTTAATTAAATGTATCGCGGGCGTTAATAAATGTACGCTCGGCGTTAAATGTACGTTCGTTAATAAATGTATGCGCGTTAATAAATGTATGCGCGTTAATAAATGTACGCGCGTGCGTATAAATGTACGTTCGTGCAAAATGTAAGCGCGTTAATAAATGTACGCGCGTTAATAAATGTACGCGCGTTAATAAATGTACGCGCGGGCGTTAAATGTACGTTCGTGCAAAATGTAAGCGCGTTAATAAATGTAATGTACGCGTTAATAAATGTACGCGCGTTAATAAATGTACGCGCGGGCGTATAAATGTATGTTCGTGTAAAAACGCGCGTTAATAAACGTACGCGTTATTAAATCGTATGCGCGTTAATTAAATGTACGCGCGGGCGTTAAATGTACGCTCGTGCAAAATCGTAAGCGCGTTAATAAATGTATCGCGCGTTAATAAATGTACGCGCGGGCGTTAAATGTACGTTCGTTCAAAAATGTATGCGCGTTAATAAATGTACGCGCGTTATAAATGTATGCGCGTTAATAAATGTACGCGCGTTAATAAATGTACGCGCGTGCATAAATGTACGCGCGTTAATAAATGTACGCGCGTTAATAAATGTACGCGCGGGCGTTAAATGTACGTTCGCAAAATAGCGCGTTAATAAATGTACGCGCGTTAATAAATGTATCGCGGACGCGTTAAATGTAACGCGTCGTGCAAAAATGTATGCGCGTTAATAAATGTACGCGCGTTAATAAAACGTATGCGCGTTAATAAATGTACGCGCGGGCGTTAAATGTACGTTCGTGTAATAAATGTACGCGCGTTAATAAATGTATGCGCGTTAATAAATGTGCGCGCGGGCGTTAAACGTAAAATGTTCGTTAAAATGTAGCGCGTTAATAAATGTACGCGCGTTAATAAATGTATGCGCGTTAATAAATGTACGCGCGGGCGTTAAATGTATCGCTCGTGCAAAATCGTATGCGCGTTAATAAATGTATGCGCGTTATTAAATGTATGCGCGTTATTAAATGTACGCGCGGGCGTTAAATGTACGTTCGTGCAAAAATGTACGCGTTAATAAATGTACGCGCGTTATTAAATGTACGCGCGCTAATAAATGTACGCGCGGGCGTTAAATGTACGTTCGTGCAAAAATGTAAGCGCGTTAATAAATGTACGCGCGTTAATAAATGTATGCGCGTTAATAAATGTACGCGCGGGCGTTAAATGTACGCTCGTGCAAAACATGTACGCGCGTTAATAAATGTACGCGCGTTAATAAATGTATGCGCGTTAATAAATGTACGCGCGGGCGTTAAATGTACGTTCGTGCAAAATGTAAGCGCGTTAATAAATGTACGCGCGTTAATAAACGTATGCGCGTTAATAAATGTACGCGCGGGCGTTAAATGTATCGTTCGTGCAAAATGTACGCGCGTTAATAAATGTACGCGCGTTAATAAATGTATGCGCGTTAATAAATGTACGCGTTAAATGTACGCTTAATTCGTTCAAAAATGTAAGCGCGTTAATAAACGTACGCGTTATAAATGTATGCGTTAATAAATGTACGCGCGGGCGTTAAATGTACGTTCGTGCATAAATGTACGCGCGTTAATAAATGTACGCGCGTTAATAAATGTACGCGCGTGCGTAATAAATGTACGCGTTGCGTTAAAAAATGTACGCGCGTTAATAAATGTACGCGCGTTAATAAATGTACGTGCGCGTTAATAAATGTACGCGCGTTAAAAAATGCGTACATGCGCGTTATTAAATGTATGCGCGTTAATAAATGTACGCGCGTGCGTTAAATGTACGTTCGTGAATAAATGTACGCGCGTTATTAAATGTACGCGCGTTAATAAATGTACGCGCGGGCGTATAAATGTACGTTCGTGCAAAATGTACGCGCGTTAATAAATGTACGCGCGTTATTAAATGTATGCGCGTTAATAAATGTACGTGCGGGCGTTAAATGTACGTTCGTAAAAATGTAGCGCGTTAATAAATGTACGCGCGTTAATAAATGTATGCGCGTTAATAAATGTACGCGTGTGCGTATAAATGTACGCTCGTGAAAAAATGTACGCGTTAATAAATGTACGCGCGTTAATAAATGTACGCGCGTTAATAAATGTACGCGCGGGCGTTAAATGTACGTTCGTGCAAAAATGTATGCGCGTTAATAAATGTTCGCGCGTTAATAAATGTATGCGCGCAATAAATGTACGCGCGTTAATAAATGTACGCGCGTTAATAAATGTACGCGCGTTAATAAATGTACGCGCGTTAATAAATGTACGCGCGGGCGTTAATAAATGTACGTTCGTGCGTTAAATGTACGCGCGTTAATAAATGTACGCGCGTTAATAAATGTACGCGCGTTAATAAATGTACGCGCGGGCGTTAAATGTACGTTCGTGCAAAATGTACGCGCGTTAATAAATGTACGCGCGTTATTAAATGTATGCGCGTTAATAAATGTACGCGCGGGCGTATAAATGTACGTTCGTGCAAAAATGTACGCGCGTTAATAAATGTATCGCGTTAATAAATGTATGCGCGTTAATAAATGTACGCGCGGGCGTTAAATGTACGTCGTGCAAAAATGTAGCGCGTTAATAAATGTTCGCGCGTTAATAAATGTACGCGCGGGCGTTAAATGTACGTTCGTGCAAAAATGTACGCGTTAATAAATGTACGCGCGTTAATAAATGTATGCGCGTTAATAAATGTACGCGCGTTAATAAATGTACGTTAGTGCATAAATGTACGCGCGTTAATAAATGTATGCGCGTTAATAAATGTACGCGCGGGCGTTAAATGTACGCTCGTGCAAAAATGTGTAAGCGCGTTAATAAATGTACGCGCGTTAATAAATGTACGCGCGGGCGTTAAATGTACGTTCGTGCAAAATGTACGCGCGTTATATAAATGTACGCGCGTTAATAAATGTATGCGCGTTAATAAATGTACGTGTAATAAATGTACGCGCGTGCAATAAATGTATGCGCGTTGAATAAATGTACGCGTTAATAAATGTACGCGCGGGCGTTAAATGTACGTTCGTGCAAAATGTTAGCGTTAATAAATGTTCGCGCGTTAATAAATGTACGTATGCGCGTTAATAAATGTACGCGCGTTAATAAATGTACGCGCGTTAATAAATGTTCGCGCGGGCGTTAAATGTACGTTCGTTCAAAAATGTAGCGCGTTAATAAATGTACGCGCGTTATTAAATGTATGCGTTAATAAATGTACGCGCGGTTATCAATGTGTACGTTCGTGCAAAAATGTACGCGCGTTACATTAAATGTACGCGCGTTAATAAATGTACGCGCGGGCGTTAAATGTACGTTCCGTGCAAAAATCGTTACGCGCGTTAATAAATGTACGCGCGTTAATAAATGTACGCGCGTTAATAAATGTACGCGCGTTATTAAATGTATGCGTCGTTCAATAAATGTACGCGCGGGCGTTAAATGTACGTTCGTGCAAAAATGTTACGCGCGTTAATAAATGTACGCGCGTTAATCAAATGTATGCGCGTTAATAAATGTACGCGCGGGCGTTAAATGTACGCTCGTGAATAAATGTACGCGCGTTAATAAATGTACGTCGTATGCGCGTTAATAAATGTACGCGCGTTAAAGGCGTTATAATGTACGTTCGTGCAAAAATGTACGCGCGTTAATAAATCGTACGCGTGGGCGTTAAATGTACGTTCGTGCAAAAATGTACGCGCGTTAATAAATGTACGCGCGTTAATAAATGTACGCGTTAATAAATGTACGCGCGTTAATAAATGTACGCGCGGGCGTTAAATGTACGTTCGTGCAAAATGTACGCGCGTTAATAAATGTACGTGCGTTATTAAATGTATGCGCGTTAATAAATGTACGCGCGGGCGTTAAATGTACGCTCGTAAAAATGTAAGCGCGTTAATAAATGTTCGCGCGTTAATAAATGTATGCGCGTTAATAAATGTACGCGCGTTAATAAATGTACGCGCGTTAATAAATGTACGCGCGTTAATAAATGTACGCGCGGGCGTTAAATGTACGTTCGTGCAAAAATGTATGCGCGTTAATAAATGTACGCGCGTTAATAAATGTACGCGTTAATAAATGTACGCGCGTTAATAAATGTACGCGCGTTAATTAATGTATGCGCGTTAATAAATGTACGCGCGTTAATAAATGTACGTGCGTTCAATAAATGTACGCGCGGGAGTTAAATGTACGTTCGTGCAAAAATGTATGCGCGTTAATAAATGTACGCGCGTTAATAAATGTACGCGCGTTAATAAATGTACGTTCGTGCAAAATTATGTACGCGCGTTAATAAACGTACGCGCGGGCGTTAATTCGAGCGAAAAATGTACGCGCGTTAATAAATGTACGCGCGTTAATAAATGTACGGTTAAAAAAGATAAATGTACGCGCGTTAATAAATGTATCGCGCGTTAATAAATGTACGCGCGGGCGTTAAATGTACGTCGTGCAAAAATGTATAGCGCGTTAATAAATGTACGCGCGTTATAAATGTATGCGCGTTAATAAATGTACGCGCGGGCGTTAAATGTACGCTCGTGCAAATGTACGCGCGTTATAAATGTACGCGCGTTAATAAATGTACGCGCGGGCGTTAAATGTACGTTCGTGCAAAATGTACGCGCGTTAATAAATGTACGCGCGTTAATAAATGTATGCGCGTTCAATAAATGTACGCGCGTTATTAAATGTACGCGCGTTAATAAATGTACGCGCGTTAATAAATGTACGCGCGTTAATAAATGTATGCGCGTTAATAAATGTACGCGCGGGCGTTAAATGTACGTTCGTGCAAAAATGTACGCGCGTTAATAAATGTACGCGCGTTAATAAATGTACGCGCGGGCGTATAAATGTACGTTCGTGCAAAAATGTACGCGCGTTAATAAATGTACGCGCGTTAATAAATGTACGCGCGTTAATAAATGTACGCGCGTTAAAATGTACGCGCGTTAATAAATGTACGCGCGTTAATAAATGTACGCGCGGGCGTTAAATGTACGTTCGTGCAAAAATGTATGCGCGTTAATAAATGTACGCGTTAATAAATGTACGTCGTTAAAATCGGGGGCAATAAATGTACGCGCGTTAATAAATGTATCGCGCGGCGTTAAATGTACGCGCGTGCAAAATGTACGCGTTAATAAATGTACGCGCGTTAATAAATGTATCGCGTTAATAAATGTATGCGCGTTAATAAATGTACGCGCGGGCGTTAAATGTACGCTCGTGCAAAAATGTATGCGCGTTAATAAATGTACGCGCGTTAATAAATGTATGCGCGTTAATAAATGTACGCGCGCGCGTTAAATGTACGCGCGTTCAAAAATGTAGCGCGTTAATAAATGTACCGTGCGCGTTAAATGTACGCGTTAATAAATGTATGCGCGTTAATAAATGTACGCGCGGGCGTTAAATGTACGCTCGTGCAAAAATGTACGCGCGTTAATAAATGTACGCGCGTTAATAAATGTACGCGCGTTAATAAATGTACGCGCGGGCGTTAAATGTACGTTCGTGCAAAAATGTACGCGCGTTAATAAATGTACGCGCGTTAATAAATGTACGCGCGTTAATAAATGTACGCGCGGGCGTTAAATGTACGTTCGTGCAAATGTACGCGCGTTAATAAATGTATGCGCGTTAATAAATGTACGCGCGGGCGTATAAATGTACGTGCGTTAAAAATGTATGCGCGTTAATAAATGTACGCGCGTTAATAAATGTACGCGCGTTAATAAATGTACGCGCGTTATAAATGTACGCGCGTTAATAAATGTACGCGCGGGCGTTAAATGTACGTTCGTGCAAAATGTATGCGCGTTAATAAATGTACGCGCGTTAATAAATGTACGCGCGTTAATAAATGTATGCGCGTTAATAAATGTACGCGCGTTAATAAATGTACGGCGGGCGTTAAATGTACGTTCGTGCAAAATGTAATGCGCGTTAATAAATGTACGCGCGTTAATAAATGTATGCGCGTTAATAAATGTACGCGCGGGCGTTAAATGTACGTTAATAAATGTCGCGCGTTAATAAATGTACGCGCGTTAATAAATTGTACGCGCTGTTATTAAATGTACGCGCGTTCAATAAATGTATGCGCGCGTTAATAAATGTACGCGCGTGCAAAAATGTACGCGCGTTAATAAATGTACGCGCGTTAATAAATGTATGCGCGTTAATAAATGTACGCGCGGGCGTTAAATGTACGTTCGTGCAAAATGTACGCGCGTTAATAAATGTACGCGCGTTAATAAATGTATGCGCGTTAATAAATGTACGCGCGGGCGTTAAATGTACGCTCGTGCAAAAATGTACGCGCGTTAATAAATGTTTGCGCGTTAATAAATGTACGCGCGGGCGTTAAATGTACGTACGCTCCAAAATGTATCGCGCGTTAATAAATGTACGCGCGTTAATAAATGTACGCGTTAATAAATGTATGCGCGTTAATAAATGTACGCGCGGGCGTTAAATGTACGTTCGTGCAAATGTACGCGCGTTAATAAATGTACGCGCGTTAATAAATGTACGCGCGTTAAGTAAATGTACGTTCGTGCAAAAATGTACGCGCGTTAATAAATGTACGCGCGTTATAAATGTACGCGCGTTAATAAATGTACGCGCGTTAATAAATGTACGCGCGGGCGTTAAATGTACGTTCGTGCAAAATGTACGCGCGTTAATAAATGTACGCGCGTTAATAAATGTACGCGCGTTAATAAATGTACGCGCGTGCGTATTAAATGTACGCGCGTTAATAAATGTACGCGCGTTAATAAATGTATGCGTTAATAAATGTACGCGCGGCGTTAAATAAATGTATCGCGCGTTAATAAATGTACGCGCGTTAATAAATGTACGCGCGTTAATAAATGTACGCGCGGGCGTTAAATGTACGTTCGTGCAAAATGTACGCGCGTTAATAAATGTACGCGCGTTAATAAATGTACGCGCGTTAATAAATGTACGCGCGTTAATTAAATGTACGCGCGTTAATAAATGTACGCGCGTTAATAAATGTACGCGCGGCGTTAAATGTACGTTCGTGCAAAATGTACGCGCGTTAATAAATGTACGCGCGGGCGTTAAATGTACGCGCGTGAAAAATGTATGCGCGTTAATAAATGTACGCGCGTTAATAAATGTACGCGCGTTAATAAATGTACGCGCGGGCTTAAATGTACGTTCGTGCAAAAATGTACGCGCGTTAATAAATGTACGCGCGTTAATAAATGTATCGCGCGTTAATAAATGTACGCGCGTTAATAAATGTACGCGCGGGCGTTAAATGTACGCTCGTGCAAAAATGTACGCGCGTTAATAAATGTATCGCGCGTTAATAAATGTACGCGCGGGCGTTAAATGTACGTTCGTGCAAAATGTATGCGCGTTAATAAATGTACGCGCGTTAATAAATGTATGCGCGTTAATAAATGTACGTGCGTTAATAAATGTATGCGCGTTAATAAATGTACGCGCGTTAATAAATGTACGCGCGTTAATAAATGTACGCGTGGGCGTTAAATGTACGCGCGTGAATAAATGTACGCGCGTTAATAAATGTACGCGCGTTAATAAATGTACGCGCGGGCGTTAAATGTACGTTCGTTCAATTAATGTACGCGCGTTAATAAATGTACGCGCGTTAAATGTACTTAAAATGTACGCGCGTTAATAAATGTACGCGCGTTAATAAATGTATGCGCGTTAATAAATGTACGCGCGGGCGTTAATAAATGTACGCGCGTGCGTAATAAATGTAAGCGCGTTAATAAATGTCGCGCGTTAATAAATGTACGCGCGTTAATAAATGTACGCGCGTTATTAAATGTATGCGCGTTAATAAATGTACGCGTTGCGTTAATAAATGTACGCGCGTTAAATAAATGTACGCGCGTTAATAAATGTACGCGCGTTAATAAATGTACGCGCGTTAATAAATGTACGCGCGGCGTTAAATGTACGTTCGTGCAAAATGTACGCGTTAATAAATGTACGCGCGTTAATAAATGTATGCGCGTTAATAAATGTACGCGTGCATAAATGTATGCGCGTTAATAAATGTACGCGCGTTAATAAATGTACGCGCGGGCGTTAAATGTACGCTCGTGAAAAAATGTACGCGCGTTAATAAATGTACGCGCGTTAATAAATGTACGCGCGGGCGTTAAATGTACGTTCGTGCAAAAATGTATGCGCGTTAATAAATGTACGCGCGTTATAAATAAAAATGTACGCGCGTTAATAAATGTACGCGCGTTAATAAATACGCGCGTTAATAAATGTACGCGCGTTAATAAATGTACGCGTTAATAAATGTACGCGCGTTAATAAATGTATGCGCGTTAATAAATGTACGCGCGGGCGTTAAATGTACGTTCGGCAAAAAAATGTACGCGCGTTAATAAATGTACGCGCGTTAATAAATGTACGCGCGGGCGTTAAATGTACGTTCGTGCAAAATGTACGCGCGTTAATAAATGTACGTGCGTTAATAAATGTACGCGCGTTAATAAATGTACGCGCGTTAATAAATGTACGCGCGGGCGTTAAATGTACGTTCGTCAAAAATGTATGCGCGTTAATAAATGTACGCGCGTTAATAAATGTATCGCGCGTTAATAAATGTACGCGCGGCGTTAAATGTACGTGCGTTAATAAATGTACGCGTTAATAAATGTACGCGCGTTAATAAATGTACGCGCGTTAATAAATGTACGCGCGGGCGTTAAATGTACGTTCGTGCAAAATGTATGCGCGTTAATAAATGTACGCGCGTTAATAAATGTATACGCGCGTTAATAAATGTACGCATAAAATGTACTTCGTTAATAAATGTACGCGCGTTATTAAATGTACGCGCGTTAATAAATGTACGCGCGGTTAATAAATGTACGCGCGTTAATAAATGTACGCGCGGGCGTTAAATGTACGTTCGTGCAAAAATGTACGCGCGTTAATAAATGTACGCGCGTTATAAATGTACGCGCGGGCGTTAAATGTACGCTCGTGCAAAATGTACGCGCGTTAATAAATGTACGCGCGTTAATAAATGTACGCGCGGGCGTTAAATGTACGTTCGTGCAAAATGTATGCGCGTTAATAAATGTACGCGCGTTAATAAATGTATGCGCGTTAATAAATGTACGCGCGTTAATAAATGTACGCGCGTGCAAAAATGTACGCGCGTGTAATAAATGTACGCGCGTTAATAAATGTACGCGCGGGCGTTAATAAATGTACGCGCGTTAATAAATGTACAGCGCGTTAATAAATGTACGCGCGTTAATAAATGTATGCGCGTTAATAAATGTACGCGCGGGCGTTAAATGTACGCGTCGTGCAATAAATGTACGCGCGTTAATAAATGTACGCGCGTTATAAATGTATGCGCGTTAATAAATGTACGCGCGGGCGTTAAATGTACGCTCGTGCAAAATGTAGCGCGTTAATAAATGTACGCGTTAATAAATGTACGCGCGTTAATAAATGTACGCGCGGGCGTTAAATGTACGTTCGTGCAAAAATGTACGCGCGTTAATAAATGTACGCGCGTTAATAAATGTACGCGCGTTAATAAATGTACGCGCGGGCGTTAAATGTACGCGCGTGAATAAATGTACGCGCGTTAATAAATGTACGCGCGTTAATAAATGTACGCGCGTTAATAAATGTACGCGCGGGCGTTAAATGTACGTTCGTGCAAAATGTATGCGCGTTAATAAATGTACGCGCGTTAATAAATGTACGCGCGTTAATAAATGTACGGCGTGCGTTAATAAATGTACGCGCGTTAATAAATGTACGCGCGTTAATAAATGTACGCGCGTGCGCGTTAAATGTACGTTCGTGCAAAAATGTACGCGCGTTAATAAATGTACGCGCGTTAATAAATGTATGCGCGTTAATAAATGTACGCGCGGGCGTTAAATGTAACGTTCGTGTAAAAATGTAAGCGCGTTAATAAATGTACGCGCGTTATTAAATGTACGCGCGTTAATAAATGTACGCGCGGGCGTTAAAATGTACGCTCGTTAATAAATGTACGCGCGTTAATAAATGTATGCGCGTTAATAAATGTACGCGCGTTAATAAATGTACGCTGTGCATAAATGTAGCGCGTTAATAAATGTACGCGCGTTAATAAATGTACGCGCGTTAATAAATGTATGCGCGGGCGTTAAATGTACGCGCGTTAATAAATGTATGCGCGCGTTAATAAATGTACGTTCGTGCAAAAATGTACGCGCGTTAATAAATGTACGCGCGTTAATAAATGTACGCGCGGGCGTTAAATGTACGTTCGTGCAAAAATGTACGCGCGTTAATAAATGTACGCGCGTTAATAAATGTATGCGCGTTAATAAATGTACGCGCGGGCGTTAAATGTACGTTCGTGCAAAATGTAAGCGCGTTAATAAATGTACGCGCGTTATTAAATGTATGCGCGTTAATAAATGTACGCGCGGTCGTTAAATGTATCGTTAAAAAATGTACGCGCGCGTTAAATTATAACGTACGCGCGTTATTAAATGTATGCGCGTTAATAAATGTACGGGCGGGCGTTAAATGTACGCTCGTGCAAAAATGTACGCGTTAATAAATGTACGCGCGTTAATAAATGTACGCGTGGGCGTTAAATGTACGTTCGTGCAAAAATGTACGCGCGTTAATAAATGTACGCGTTAATAAATGTATGCGCGTTAATAAATGTACGCGCGGGCGTTAAATGTACGTGCGTGCATAAATGCGTTAATAAATGTACGCGCGTTAATAAATGTACGCGCGTTAATAAATGTACGCGCGGGCGTTAAATGTACGCTCGTGCAAAAATGTAAGCGCTACGTTAATAAATGTACGCGTTATTAAATGTATGCGCGTTAATAAATGTACGCGCGGGCGTTAAATGTACGCTCGTGCAAAAATGTAAGCGCGTTAATAAATGTTCGCGCGTTAATAAATGTATGCGCGTTAATAAATGTACGCGCGGGCGTTAAATGTACGCTCGTTATAAATGTAAGCGCGTTAATAAATGTTCGCGTTAATAAATGTATGCGCGTTAATAAATGTACGCGCGGGCGTTAAATGTACGTTCGTGCAAAACATGTACGCGCGTTAATAAATGTACGCGTTAATAAATGTACGCGCGTTAATAAATGTACGCGCGGGCGTTAAATGTACGCTCGTGCAAAAATGTACGCGCGTTAATAAATGTACGCGCGGGCGTTAAATGTACGTTCGCGAAAAATGTACGCGTTGTTAATAAATGTACGCGCGTTAATAAATGTACGCGCGGGAGTTAAATGTACGCTCGTGCAAAAATGTACGCGTTAATAAATGTTCGCGCGTTAATAAATGTACGCGCGGGCGTTAAATGTACGTTCGTGCAAAATGTAGCGCGTTAATAAATGTACGCGTTAATAAATGTATGCGCGTTAATAAATGCGCGGGCGTTAAATGTACGCTCGTGCAAAATGTAAGCGCGTTAATAAATGTTCGCGCGTTAATAAATGTATGCGCGTTAATAAATGTACGCGCGGGCGTTAAATGTACGTTCGTGCAAAAATGTAGCGCGTTAATAAATGTACGCTCGTTATTAAATGTGCGCGTTAATAAATGTACGCGCGGGCGTTAAATGTACGCTCGTGCAAAAATGTAAGCGCGTTAATAAATGTTCGCGCGTTAATAAATGTATGCGCGTTAATAAATGTACGCGCGGTAGTTAAATGTACGCTCGGGCAAAAATGGGCGCGTTAATAAATGTACGCGCGTTATTAAATGTAGCGTTAATAAATGTATGCGCGGGAATTAAATGTACGCGCGTGAAAAAATGTACGCGCGTTAATAAATGTACGCTCGTTATTAAATGTACGCGCGTTAATAAATGTACGCGCGGGCGTTAAATGTACGTTCGTGCAAAATGTATGCGCGTTAATAAATGTATGCGCGGGCGTTAAATGTAACTCGTTCAAAAATGTACGCGCGTTAATAAATGTACGCGCGTTAATTAAATGTACGCGCGGGCGTTAAATGTACGCTCAATATACGCGCGTTAATAAATGTTCGTTCGTGCAATAAATGTACGCGCGTTAATAAATGTACGCGCGTTAATAAATGTATGCGCGTTAATAAATGTACGCGCGTTATTAAATGTATGCGCGTTAATAAATGTATGCGCGTTAAACGTACGTTCGTGCAAAAATGTACGCGCGTTAATAAATGTACGCGCGTTAATAAATGTACGCGCGGGCGTTAAATGTACGTTCAGCAAAATGTTACGCGCGTTAATAAATGTACGCGCGTTAATAAAAAATGTGCGGGCGTTAAATGTACGTCTGTAAAATGTACGCGCGTTAATAAATGTACGCGCGCTAATAAATGTACGCGCGGGCGTTAAATGTACGTTCAGCAAAATGTACGCGCGTTAATAAATGTTCGCGCGTTAATAAATGTATGCGCGTTAATAAATGTACGCGCGGGCGTTAAATGTACGTTCGTGCAAAATGTAAGCGCGTTAATAAATGTACGCGCGTTATTAAATGTATGCGCGTTAATAAATGTACGCGTGGGCGTATAAATGTACGCTCGTTAATAAATGTACGCGCGTTAATAAATGTACGCGCGTTAATAAATGTACGCGCGTTAATAAATGTACGCGCGGGCGTTAAATGTACGCTCGTTAAAAAATGTACGCGCGTTATTAAATGTATGCGCGTTAATAAATGTACGCGCGGGCGTTAAATGTACGTTCGTGCAAAAATGTACGCGCGTTAATAAATGTATGCGCGTTAATTAAATGTACGTTCGTGCAAACAACGCGCGTTAATAAATGTACGCGCGTTAATAAATGTACGCGCGGGCGTTAATGTGTTCGATGTGTTAATAATGTTAAAGTAGTTAATAAATGTACGCGCGTTAATAAATGTATGCGCGTTAATAAATGTACGCGCGGGCGTTAAATGTACGTTCGTGCAAAAATGTACGCGCGTTAATAAATGTTCGCGCGTTATTAAATGTATGCGCGTTAATAAATGTACGCGCGGGCGTTAAACGTACGCTCGTGCAAAATGTACGCGCGTTAATAAATGTACGCGCGTTAATAAATGTACGCGCGTTAATAAATGTACGCGCGGGCGTTAAATGTACGTTCGTGCAAAAATGTACGCGCGTTAATAAATGTACGCGCGTTAATAAATGTACGCGCGTTAATAAATGTACGTTCGTGCAAAATGTACGCGCGTTAATAAATGTACGCGCGTTATTAAATGTATGCGCGTTAATAAATGTACGCGCGGGCGTTAAATGTACGTTCGTGCAAAAATGTACGCGCGTTAATAAATGTACGCGGATTATTAAATGTATGCGCGTTAATAAATGTACGCGCGGGCGTTAAATGTACGCTCGTGCAAAATGTACGCGCGTTAATAAATGTACGCGCGTTAATAAATGTACGCGTGGGCGTTAAATGTACGTTCGTGCAAAAATGGCGCGCGTTAATAAATGTACGCGCGTTAATAAATGTACGCTCGTGCAAAAATGTACGCGCGTTAATAAATGTACGCGCGTTAAAAAATGTACGCGCGGGCGTTAAATGTACGCTCGTGCAAAAATGTAAGCGCGTTAATAAATGTTCGCGCGTTAATAAATGTACGCGTGGGCGTTAAATGTACGTTCGTTCAAAAATGTATGCGCGTTAATAAATGTACGCGCGTTATTAAATGTATGCGCGTTAATAAATGTACGCGCGTTAATAAATGTACGTTCGTGCAAAATGTACGCGCGTTAATAAATGTACGCGCGTTAATAAATGTACGCGCGGGCGTTAATGTACGTTCGTGCAATAATTACGCGCGTTAATAAATGTACGCGCGTTAATAAATGTATGCGCGTTAATAAATGTACGCGCGTTAATAAATGTACGCGCGTTAATAAATGTACGCGCGGGCGTTAAATGTACGTTCGTGCAAAAATGTTAGCGCGTTAATAACCAAAATGTTCGCGCGTTAATAAATGTATGCGCGTTAATAAATGTACGCGCGGGCGTTAAATGTACGCTCGTGCAAAAATGTACGCGCGTTAATAAACGTTCGCGCGTTAATAAACGTATGCGCGTTAAACGTCGTACGCGCGGGCGTTAAACGTACGCTCGTGCAAAAATGGCGCGCGTTAATAAACGTACGCGCGGGCGTTAAATGTACGTTCGTGCAAAAATGTATGCGCGTTAATAAATGTAATGCGTTAATAAATGTACGCGCGTTATAAATGTACGGTACGTGCAAAATGTACGCGCGTTATAAATGTACGCGCGTTATCAAATGTATGCGCGTTAATAAATGTACGCGCGGGCGTTAAATGTATCGTTCGTTAAAAAATGTACGCGCGTTAATAATAAATGTAACGCGCGTTAATAAATGTATGCGAGTTAATAAATGTACGCGCGGGCGTTAAATGTACGCTCGTGCAAAAATGTAAGCGCGTTAATAAATGTTCGCGCGTTAATAAATGTACGCGTGGGCGTTAAATGTACGTTCGTGCAAAAATGTGGGGGGGGGGGGGGGGCGCGTTAATAAATGTACGCGCGTTATTAAATGTATGCGCGTTAATAAATGTACGCGCGTTAATAAATGTACGCTCGTGCAAAAATGTAAGCGGGTTAATAAATGTACGCGCGTTAATAAATGTACGCGTGGGCGTTAAATGTACGTTCGTGCAAAAATGTACGCGCGTTAATAAATGTACGCGCGTTAATAAATGTACGTGCGCGTTAATAAATGTACGCGCGTTATTAAATGTACGCGCGTTAATAAATGTACGCGCGGGCGTTAAATGTACGTTCGTGCAAAAATGTAGCGCGTTAATAAATGTTCGCGCGTTAATAAATGTATGCGCGTTAATAAATGTACGCGCGGGCGTTAAATGGCGCTCGTGGAAAATGTACGCGCGTTAATAAATGTACGCGCGTTAATAAATGTACGCGCGGGCGTTAAATGTACGTTCGTGCAAAATGTATGCGCGTTAATAAATGTACGCGGGTTAAAATGTACGCGCGTTAATAAATGTACGCGGGCGTTAAATGTACGCGCGTGCAAAAATGTACGCGCGTTAATAAATGTACGCGCGTTAATAAACGTACGCGCGTTAATAAATGTACGCGCGTTAATAAACGTTCGCGCGTTAATAAACGTATGCGCGTTAATAAACGTACGCGCGGGCGTTAAATGTACGCTCGTGCAAAAATGTAAGCGCGTTAATAAATGTTCGCGCGTTAATAAATGTACGCGGGCGTTAAATGTACGTTCGTGCAAAAATGTATGCGCGTTAATAAATGTACGCGCGTTAATGGCGCGCGCGTTATAATGTACGTTCGTGCAAAATGTAATGCGCGCGTTAATAAACGTATCGCGCGTTAATAAATGTATGCGCGCGTTACTAAATGTACGCGCGGGCGTTAAATGTACCGTTCAAAACGTACGCGCGTTAATAAATGTACGCGCGTTAATAAACGTATGCGCGTTAATAAATGTACGCGCGGGCGTTAAATGTACGTTCGTGCAAAAATAAGCGCGTTAATAAATGTACGCGCGTTAATAAACGTACGCGCGGGCGTTAAATGTACGTTCGTGCAAAAATGTATGCGCGTTAATAATGTACGCGCGTTAATAAATGTAGGCGCGTTAATAAATGTACGCGCGGGCGTTAAACGTACGTTCGCGCAAAAATGTACGCGCGTTAATAAACGTATCGCGCGTTAATAAATGTACGCGCGGGCGTTAAACGTACGCTCGTGCAAAAATGTAGCGCGTTACGGGGTCGTTCGCGCGTTAATAAATGTACGCGTGGGCGTTAAATGTACGTTCGTTCAAAAATGTATGCGCGTTAATAAATGGACGCGCGTTATTAAATGTATGCGCGTTAATAAATGTACGCGCGGGCGTTAAATGTACGTTCGTGCAAAAATGTACGCGCGCTTATTATTAAATGTGCGCTGCGCGTTAATAAATGTACGCGCGGGCGTTAAATGTACGCTCGTGCAGTAATGTTAGCGTTAATAAATGTACGCGCGTTAATAAATGTATGCGCGTTAATAAATGTACGCGCGGGCGTTAAATGTACGTCGTGCAAAAATGTACGCGCGTTAATAAATGTTCGCGCGTTAATAAATGTATGCGCGTTATCAAAGTACGCGCGGGCGTTAAATGTACGTTCGTGCAAAAATGTAAGCGCGTTAATAAATGTACGCGCGTTAATAAATGTATGCGCGCATAAACGTAGTTAAATGTACGTTCGTGCAAAAATGTACGCGCTTAATAAATGTTCGCGCGTTAAATGCGACGTTAAAAATGTACGCGCGTTAATAAAGTAGGCGGGCGTTAAATGTACGCTCGTGCAAAAATGTAAGCGCGTTAATAAATGTTCGCGCGTTAATAAATGTACGCGCGGGGTAATAAATGTACGCGCGGGCGTTCGTGCAAAAATATATGCGCGTTAATAAATGTACGCGCGTTAATAAATGTACTTACGCGCGTTAATAAAATAACCGTTCGTGCAAAAATGTACGCGCGTTAATTAATATGTACGCGCGTTAATAAATGTACGCGCGGGCGTTAAATGTACGCGTTCGTGCAAAAATGTAAGCGCGTTAATAAATGTACGCGCGTTATTAAATGTATGCGCGTTAATAAATGTACGCGCGGGCGTTAAATGTACGTTCGTGCAAAAATGTACGCGCGTTAATAAATGTACGGCGCGTTAATAAATGTACGCGCGGGCGTTAAATGTACGCTCGTGCAAAAATGTACGCGCGTTAATAAATGTACGCGCGTTATTAAGTAGCGCGTTAATAAACGTACGGCGTTAATAAATGTACGTTCGTGCAGAAATGTACGCGCGTTAATAAATGTTCGCGCGTTAATAAATGTACGCGCGGGCGTTAAATCGTACGCTCAGCAAAAAATGTATGCGCGTTAATAAATGTACGCGCGGCTTAAATGTCGTACGTTCGTGCAAAATGTACGCGCGTTAATTAATGTACGCGCGTTAATAAATGTACGCGCGGGCGTTAAATGTACGTTCGTGCAAAAATGTTAGCGCGTTAATAAATGTTCGCGCGTTAATAAACGTTGCGAGTTAATAAATGTACGCGCGGGCGTTAAATATACGTTCGTGCAAAAATGTATGCGCGTTAATAAATGTACGCGCGTTATTAAATGTAGTGCGCGTTAATAAATGTACGCGCGGGCGTTAAATGTACGTTCGTGCAAAAATGTAGCGCGTTAATAAATGTACGCGCGTTATTAAATGTATGCGCGTTAATAAATGTACGCGCGGGCGTTAAATGTACGCTCGTGCAAAAATGTACGCGCGTTAATAAATGTTCGCGCGTTAATAAATCTGCGCGTGGGCGTTAAATGTACGTTCGTGCAAAAATGTACGCGCGTTAATAAATGTACGCGCGGTTAATAAATGTACGCGCGTTAATAAATGTACGCGCGTCGCTAATAAATGTACGTTCGTGCAAAAAATGTACGCGCGTTAATAAATGTACGCGCGTTAATAAATGTACGCGCGGGCGTTAAAATGTACGTTCGTGCAAAAATGTTAAATGTACGCGCGTTAATAAAATGTTTGCGCGTTAATAAATGTACGCGCGTTATAGTAGAAATGTATGCGCGTTAATAAATGTACGCGCGGGCGTTAAATGTACGTTCGTGCAAAAATGTACGCGCGTTAATAAATGTACGTGCGTTATTAATTGTATGCGCGTTAATAAATGTACGGGCGGGCGTTAAATGTACGCTCGTGCAAAAATGTAAGCGCGTTAATAAATGTTCGCGCGTTAATAAATGTACGCGTGGGCGTTAAATGGTCGTTCGTGCAAAATGTATGCGCGTTAATAAATGTACGCGCGGGCGTTAAATGTACGCTCGTGCAAAAATGTACGCGCGTTAATAAATGTTCGTGCGTTAATAAATGTACGCGCGGGCGTTAAATGTACGCTCGTGCAAAAATGTAAGCGCGTTAATAAATGTTTGCGCGTTAATAAATGTACGCGCGGGCGTTAAATGTACGCTCGTGCAAAAATCGTTATAAAAGTGCGTTAATAATACGCGCGGGCGTTAAATGTACGCTCGTGCAAAAATGTAAGCGCGTTAATAAATGTTCGCGCGTTAATAAATGTACGCGCGGGCGTTAAATGTACGTTCGTGCAAAAATGTACGCGCGTTAATAAATGTACGCGCGTTAATAAATGTACGCGTGGGCGTTAAATGTACGTTCGGGCAAAAATTGCGCGTTAATAAATGTACGCGCGTTAATAAATGTACGCGCGTTAATAAATGTACGCGCGGGCGTTAAATGTACGCTCGTGCAAAAATGTACGCGCGTTAATAAATGTACGCGCGTTATTAAATGTATGCGCGTTAATAAATGTACGCGCGGGCGTTAAATGTACGCTCGTGCAAAAATGTAAGCGCGTTAATAAATGTACGCGCGTTAATAAATGTACGCGTGGGCGTTAAATGTACGTTCGTGCAAAATGTATGCGCGTTAATAAATGTACGCGCGTTAATAAATGTACGCGCGGGCGTTAAATGTACGTTCGTGCAAAAATGTTCGCGCGTTAATAAATGTTCGCGCGTTAATAAATGTATGCGCGTTAATAAATGTACGCGCGGGCGTTAAATGTACGCTCGTGCAAAAATGTAAGCGCGTTAATAAATGTACGCGCGTTATTAAATGTACGCGCGTTAATAAATGTACGCGCGGGCGTTAAATGTACGTTAGTGCAATAAATGTACGCGCTTATTAAATGTATGCGCGTTAATAAATGTACGCGCGGGCGTTAAATGTACGCTCGTGCAAAAATGTAAGCGCGTTAATAAATGTTCGCGCGTTAATAAATGTACGCGTGGGCGTTAAATGTACGTTCGTTCAAAAATGTATGCGCGTTAATAAATGTACGCGCGTTATTAAATGTATGCGCGTTAATAAATGTACGCTCGTGCAGAAATGTGAGCGCGTTAATAAATGTTCGCGCTTTAATAAATGTACGCGGGTTAATAAATGTACGTTCGTGCAAAAATGTACGCGCGTTAATTAATGTACGCGCGTTAATAAATGTACGCGCGGGCGTTAAATGTACGTTCGTGCAAAACTGTTAGCGCGTTACTAAATGTTCGCGCGTTAATAAATGTATGCGAGTTAATAAATGTACGCGCGGGCGTTAAATGTACGCTCGTGCAAAAATGTAAGCGCGTTAATAAATGTACGCGCGTTAATAAATGTCCGATAATGTACGTTCGTGCAAAATGTACGCGCGTTAATAAATGTACGCGCGTTAATAAATGTACGCGGGCGTTAAATGTACGTTCGTGCAAAAATGTTAGCGCGTTAATAAATGTTCGCGCGTTAATAAATGTATGCGCGTTAATAAATGTACGCGCGGGCGTTAAATGTACGCTCGTGCAAAAATGTAAGCGCGTTAATAAATGTACGCGTGGGCGTTAAATGTAAATGTACGCGCGTTAATAAATGTACGCGCGTTATTCCCAAAATGTGCGCGCGTTAATAAATGTACGCGCGTTAATAAATGTACGCGCGTTAATAAATGTACGCGCGGGCGTTAAATGTACGTTCGTGCAAAACACGGCAATGTAAGCGCGTTAATAAATGTACGCGTGGGCGTTAATATGTACGTTCGTGCAAAATGTAGCGTTAATAAATGTACGCGCGTTAATTAAATGTGTGCGCGTTAATAAATGTACGCGCGTTAATAAATGTACGCGTGTTAATAAATGTACGCGCGTTAATAAATGTACGCGCGGGCGTTAAATGTACGTTCGTGCAAAAAATGTTAGCGCGTTAATAAATGTTCGCGCGTTAATAAATGTATGCGCGTTAATAAATGTACGCGCGGGCGTTAAATGTACGCTCGTGCAAAAATGTAGCGCGTTAATAAATGTACGCGCGTTAATAAATGTATGCGAGTTAATAAATGTACGCGCGGGCGTTAAATGTACGCTCGTGCAAAAATGTAAGCGCGTTAATAAATGTTCGCGCGTTAATAAATGTACGCGCGGGCGTTAAATGTACGTTCGTTCAAAATGTATGCGCGTTAATAAATGTACGCGCGTTAAATGTATGCGCGTTAATAAATGTACGCGCGTTATAAATGTACGTTCGTGCAAAAATGTACGCGCGTTAATAAATGTACGCGCGTTAATAAATGTACGCGCGGGCGTTAAATGTACGTTCGTGCAAAAATGTACGCGCGTTAATAAATGTTCGCGCGTTAATAAATGTATGCGCTAATAAAAGTACGCGCGGGCGTTAAATGTACGCTCGTGCAAAAATGTAAGCGCGTTAATAAATGTACGCGCGTTAATAAATGTATGCGCGTTAATAAATGTACGCGCGGGCGTTAAATGTACGTTCGTGCAAAAATGTACGCGCGTTAATAAATGTACGCGTTAATAAATGTATGCGCGTTAATAAATGTACGCGCGGGCGTTAAATGTACGCTCGTGCAAAAATGTACGCGCGTTAATAAATGTACGCGCGTGTCATAAATGTACGCGCGTCCGTTATAAATGTACGCGCGTTAATAAATGTACGCGCGGCGTTAAATGTACGCTCGTGCAAAAATGTAAGCGCGTTAATAAATGTTCGCGCGTTAATAAATGTACGCGTGGGCGTTAAATGTACGTTCGTGCAAAAATGTATGCGCGTTAATAAATGTACGCGCGTTATTAAATGTATGCGCGTTAATCCAAATGTACGCGCGGGCGTTAAATGTACGTTCGTGCAAAATGTACGCGCGTTAATAAATGTACGCGCGTTAATAAATGTACGCGCGTTAATAAATGTACGCGCGGGCGTTAAATGTACGCTCGTGCAAAAATGTAGCGCGTTAATAAATGTACGCGCGGGGGTTAAATGTACGTTCGTGCAAAAATGTACGCGCGTTAATAAATGTACGCGCGTTAATAAATGTACGCGCGGCGTTAATGTACGTTCGCGCTAAAAATGTAAGCGCGTTATAAATGTACGCGCGGGCGTTAAATGTACGTCGTGCCCCCTCCTCTGCAAAAAATAAGCGCGTTAATAAATGTTCGCGCGTTAATAAATGTACGCGCGGGCGTTAAATGTACGTTCGTGCAAAATGTACGCGCGTTAATAAATGTACGCGCGTTAATAAATGTACGCGCGTGCGTTAATATGTACGTGCGTTAATAAATGTACGCGCGTTAAAAAATGTACGCGCGTTAATAAATGTCCGCGCGTTAATAAATGTACGCGCGGGCGTTAAATGTACGCTCGTGCAAAAATGTACGCGCGTTAATAAATGTACGCGCGTTATTAGTGCGCGTTAATAAATGTACGCGCGGCGTTAAATGTACGCTCGTTAAAAAATGTACGCGCGTTAATAAATGTTCGCGCGTTAATCAAATGTATGCGCGTTAATAAATGTACGCGCGGGCGTTAAATGTACGCTCGTGCAAAAATGTACGCGCGTTAATAAATGTACGCGCCCCCGGGCGTTAAATGTACGCTCGTGCAAAAATGTACGCGCGTTATTAAATGTACGCGCGTTAATAAATGTACGCGCGGGCGTTAATGTACGCGCGTGCAAAAGTAATAAATGTACGCGCGGGCGTTAAATGTACGTTCGTGCAAAAATGTACGCGCGTTAATAAATGTACGCGCGTTAATAAATGTACGCGCGGGCGTTAAATGTACGTTCGTGCAAAATGTAAGCGTTTAATAAATGTGTGCGAGTTAATAAATGTACGCGCGGGCGTTAAATGTACGTTCGTGCAAAAATGTATGCGCGTTAATAAATGTACGCGCGTTAATAAATGTATGCGCGTTAATCAAATGTACGCGCGGGCGTTAAATGTACGTTCGTGCAAAAATGTAGCGCGTTAATAAATGTACGCGCGTTAATAAATGTATGCGAGTTAATAAATGTACGCGCGGGCGTTAAATGTACGCTCGTGCAAAAATGTAAGCGCGTTAATAAATGTTCGCGCGTTAATAAATGTACGCGTGGGCGTTAAATGTACGTTCGTGCAAAAATGTATGCGCGTTAATAAATGTACGCGCGTTATTAAATGTACGCGCGTTAATAAATGTACGCGCGTTAATAAATGTACGTTCGTGCAAAAATGTACGCGCGTTAATTAATGTACGCGCGTTAATAAATGTACGCGCGGGCGTTAAATGTACGTTCGTGCAAAAATGTTAACGCGTTAATAAATGTTCGCGCGTTAATAAATGTATGCGAGTTAATAAATGTACGCGCGTTATTAAATGTATGCGCGTTAATAAATGTACGCGCGGGCGTTAAATGTACGTTCGTGCAAAAATGTACGCGCGTTAATAAATGTACGTGCGTTATTAAATGTATGCGCGTTAATAAATGTACGGGCGGGCGTTAAATGTACGCTCGTGCAAAAATGTAAGCGCGTTAATAAATGTTCGCGCGTTAATAAATGTACGCGTGGGCGTTAAATGTACGTTCGTGCAAAAATGTATGCGCGTTAATAAATGTACGCGCGGGCGTTAAATGTACGCTCGTGCAAAAATGTAGCGCGTTAATAAATGTACGCGAGTTAATAAATGTACGCGCGGGCGTTAAATGTACGCTCGTGCAAAAATGTACGCGCGTTAATAAATGTACGCGCGTTAATAAATGTACGCGCGGGCGTTAAATGTACGCTCGTGCAAAAATGTATGCGCGTTAATAAATGTACGCGCGGGCGTTAAATGTACGCTCGTGCAAAAATGTACGCGCGTTAATAAATGTACGCGCGTTAATAAATGTACGCGCGGGCGTTAAATGTACGTTCGTGCAAAAATGTACGCGCGTTAATAATTGTACGCGCGTTAATAAATGTACGCGCGGGCGTTAAATGTACGTTCGTGCAAAAATGTAGCGCGTTAATAAATGTGCGCGCGTTAATAAATGTATGCGAGTTAATAAATGTACGCGCGGGCGTTAAATGTACGCTCGTGCAAAAATGTACGCGCGTTAATAAATGTACGTGCGTTATTAAATGTATGCGCGTTAATAAATGTACGCGCGGGCGTTAAATGTACGCTCGTGCAAAAATGTACGCGCGTTAATAAATGTTCGCGCGTTAATAAATGTACGCGCGGGCGTTAAATGTACGTTCGTGCAAAAATGTACGCGCGTTAATTAATGTACGCGCGTTAATAAATGTACGCGCGGGCGTTAAATGTACGTTCGTGCAAAAATGTTAGCGCGTTAATAAATGTTCGCGCGTTAATAAATGTAGCGCGTTAATAAATGTACGCGGGGCGTTAAATGTACGCTCGTGCAAAAATGTAGCGCGTTAATAAATGTACGCGCGTTAATAAATGTATGCGCGTTAATAAATGTACGCGCGGGCGTTAAATGTACGTTCGTGCATTTAACATAAATGTATGCGCGTTAATAAATGTACGGGCGGGCGTTAAATGTACGCTCGTGCAAAATATACGCGCGTTATAAATGTTCGCGCGTTAATAAATGTACGCGCGGGCGTTAAATGTACGTTCGTTCAAAATGTATGCGCGTTAATAAATGTACGCGCGTTATTAAATGTATGCGCGTTAATAAATGTACGCTCGTGCAGAAATGTGAGCGCGTTAATAAATGTTCGCGCTTTAATAAATGTACGCGGGTTAATAAATGTACGTTCGTGCAAAAATGTACGCGCGTTATTAAATGTACGCGCGTTAATAAATGTACGCGGGCGTTAATGTACGTTCGTGCAAAATGTTAGCGCGTTAATAAATGTACGCGCGTTAATAAATGTATGCGAGTTAATAAATGTACGCGCGGGCGTTAAATGTACGCTCGTGCAAAAATGTAAGCGCGTTAATAAATGTACGCGCGTTAATAAATGTACGCGCGACGATAAATGTACGTTCGTGCAAAAATGTACGCGCGTTAATTAATGTACGCGCGTTAATAAATGTATGCGCGGGCGTTAAATGTACGTTCGTGCAAAATGTAGCGCGTTAATAAATGTTCGCGCGTTAATAAATGTATGCGCGTTAATAAATGTACGCGCGGGCGTTAAATGTACGTTCGTGCGAAAATGTACGCGCGGTAATAACGTGTACGCGCGCTTATTAAATGTCGCGCGTTAATAAATGTACGCGTGGGCGTTAAATGTAGTTCGTGCAAAATGTATGCGCGTTAATAAATGTAGTGCGTTAATAAATGTACGCGTTAATAAATGTACGCACGTGCAAAATGTACGCGCGTTATTAAATGTACGCGCGTTATTAAATGTATGCGCGTTAATAAATGCACGCGCGTTAATAAATGTACGCTCGTGCAGAAATGTAAGCGCGTTAATAAATGTTCGCGCGTTAATAAATGTACGCGTGGGCGTTAAATGTACGTTCGTGCAAAAATGTATGCGCGTTAATAAATGTACGCGATTTAATAAATGTACGTTCGTGCAAGAATGTACGCGCGTTAATTAATGTACGCGCGTTAATAAATGTACGCGCGAGCGTTAAATTACGTTCGTGCAAAAATGTTAGCGCTTAATAAATGTTCGCGCGTTAATAAATGTATGCGGATCATAAATGTACGCGCGGGCGTTAAATCGTACGCTCGTGCAAAAATGTAAGCGCGTTAATAAATGTTCGCGCGTTAATAAATGTATGCGCGTTAATAAATGTACGCGCGGGCGTTAAATGTACGTTCGTGCAAAAATGTAAGCGCGTTAATAAATGTTCGCGCGTTAATAAATGTTCGCGCGTTAATAAATGTACGCGGGGCGTTAAATGTACGCTCGTGCAAAAATGTAAGCGCGTTAATAAATGTTCGCGCGTTAATAAATGTACGCGTGGGCGTTAAATGTACGTTCGTGCAAAAATGTACGCGCTTAATAAATGTACGCGCGGGCGTTAAATGTACGCTCGTGCAAAATGTAAGCGCGTTAATAAATGTTCGCGCGTTAATAAATGTACGCGCGGACGTTAAATGTACGTGCGTGCAAAAATGTACGCGCGTTAATAAATGTACGTGCGTTTTTTAAATGTATGCGCGTTAATAAATGTACGCGCGGGCGTTAAATGTACGCTCGTGCAAAAATGTACGCGCGTTAATAAATGTACGCGCGGGCGTTAAATGTACGCTCGTGCAAAAATGTAAGCGCGTTAATAAATGTTCGCGAGTTAATAAATGTACGCGCGGGCGTTAAATGTACGCTCGTGCAAAAATGTACGCGCGTTAATAAATGTACGCGCGGGCGTTAAATGTACGCTCATGCAAAAAATGTAAGCGCGTTAATAAATGTCGCGCGTTAATAAATGTACGCGCGGGCGTTAAATGTACGCTCGTGCAAAAATGTAAGCGCGTTAATAAATGTTCGCGGGTTAATAAATGTACGCGCGGGCGTTAAATGTACGCTCGTGCAAAAATGTAAGCGCGTTAATAAATGTTCGCGAGTTAATAAATGTACGCGCGGGCGTTAAATGTACGTTCGTGCAAAAATGTACGCGCGTTAATAAATGTACGCGCGGGCGTTAAATGTACGCTCGTGCAAAATGTACGCGCGTTAATAAATGTTCGCGAGTTAACAAATGTACGCGCGGGCGTTAAATGTACGCTCGTGCAAAAATGTGGGGCGCGTTAATAAATGTTCGCGCGTTAATAAATGTTCGCGTTAATAAACGTACGCGCGGGCGTTAAATGTACGTTCGTGCAAAAAGTACGCGTTAATAAATGTTCGCGCGTTAATAAATGTACGCGCGGGCGTTAAATGTACGTTCGTGCAAAATGCGCGCGTTAATAAATGTACGTGCGTTATTAAATGTATGCGCGTTAGTACAATGTACGCGCGGGCGTTAAATGTACGCTCGTGCAAAAATGTAAGCGCGTTAATAAATGTTCGCGCTTAATAAATGTACGCGTGGGCGTTAAATGTACGTTCGTGCAAAAATGTGCGCGTTAATAAATGTACGCGCGTTAATAAATCGCGTTAATAAATGTACGCGCGTTAATAAATGTACGGGCGGGCGTTAAATGTACGCTCGTGCAAAAATGTTGCGTTAATAAATGTTCGCGCGTTATTAAATGTACGCGGCGGGAGCAAATGTACGTTCGTGCAAAAATGTACGCGCGTTATTCATTGTACGCGCGGTAGTAAATCGTACGCGCGGGCGGTTGCATGTACGTTCGTGCAAAAAGGTAGCGCGTTAATAAATGTACGCGCGTTAATAAATGTATGCGCGTTATTAAATGTACGCGCGGGCGTTAAATGTACGCTCGTGCAAAAATGTAAGCGCGTTAATAAATGTACGCGCGTTATTAAATGTATGCGCGTTAATAAATGTACGCGCGGGCGTTAAATGTACGTTCGTGCAAAAATGTACGCGCGTTAATAAATGTACGTGCGTTATTAAATGTATGCGCGTTAATAAATGTACGCGCGGGCGTTAAATGTACGTCGTGCAAAAATGTAAGCGCGTTAATAAATTTTCGCGCGTTAATAAATGTACGCGTGGGCGTTAAATGTACGTTCGTTCAAAAATGTATGCGCGTTAATAAATGTACGCGCGTTATTAAATGTATGCGCGTTAATAAATGTACGCTCGTGCAGAAATGTAAGCGCGTTAATAAATGTTCGCGCTTTAATAAATGTACGCGCGTTAATAAATGTACGTTCGTGCAAAATGTACGCGCGTTAATTAATGTACGCGCGTTAATAAATGTACGCGCGGGCGTTAAATGTACGTTCGTGCAAAATGTAGCGCGTTAATAAATGTTCGCGCGTTAATAAATGTATGCGCGTTAATAAATGTACGCGCGGCGTTAAATGTACGCTCGTGCAAAAATGTAAGCGCGTTATTAAATGTACGCGCGTTAAGTGTGGGCAAAAATGTACGCGCGTTAATTCAATGTACGCGCGTTAATAAATGTACGCGCGGGCGTTAAATGTACGTTCGTGCAAAAATGTTAGCGCGTTAATAAATGTTCGCGCGTTAATAAATGTATGCGAGTTAATAAATGTACGCGCGGGCGTTAAATGTACGCTCGTGCAAAATGTAAGCGCGTTAATAAATGTACGCGCGTTATTAAATGTTTGCGCGTTAATAAATGTACGCGCGGGCGTTAAATGTACGTTCGTGCAAAATATGTAATAAATGTACGCGTTAATAAATGTACGCGCTTTAATAAATGTACGTACGTGCAAAATTGTACGCGCATTAAATGTACGCGCGTTATTAATCCTTAATAAATGTACGCGCGTTAATAAATGTACGCGCGATCGCGTTAATAAATGTTCGCGTTAATAAATGTACGCGCGGGCGTTAAATGTCAAAAATGTTTGCGCGTTATTAAATGTACGCGCGTTAATAAATGTACGTTGTTTGTAGCGCGTTAATAAATGTACGCGCGGGCGTTAAATGTACGTTCGTGCAAAAATGTAAGCGCGTTAATAAATGTTCGCGCGTTAATAAATGTATGCGAGTTAATAAATGTACGCGCGGGCGTTAAATGTACGCTCGTAGCAAAATAAGCGCGTTAATAAATGTTCGCGCGTTAATAAATGTTTGCGAGTTGATAAATGTACGCCCGCGGGCGTAAATGTACGCGCGTTAATAAATGTACGCGCGTTAATAAATGTACGCGCGTTAATAAATGTACGCGCGGGCGTTAAATGTACGCTCGTGCAAAAATGTAAGCGCGTTAATAAATGCCCCCCTTTTTCTACGCGCGTTAATAAATGTACGCGTGGGCGTTAAATGTACGTTCGTGCAAAAATGTACGCGCGTTAATAAATGTACGCGCGGCGTTAATATGTACGCTCGTGCAAAAATGTAGCGCGTTAATAAATGTTCGCGCGTTAATAAATGTACTGGGCGTTAAATGTACGTTCGTGCAAAAATGTACGCGCGTTAATAAATGTACGCGCGGGCGTTAAATGTACGCTCGTGCAAAAAATGTACGCGTTAATAAATGTACGCGCGGGCGTTAAATGTACGTTCGTGCAAAAATGTAAGCGCGTTAATAAATGTTCGCGCGTTAATAAATGTACGCGCGGGCGTTAAATGTACGCTCGTGCAAAAAATGTACGCGCGTTAATAAATGTACGCGCGAGAATTAAATGTACGCGCGTGCAAAAATGTACGCGCGTTAATAAATGTTCGCGCGTTAATAAATGTACGCGCGGCGTTAAATGTACGCGCGTGCAAGAAATGTACGCGCGTTAATAAATGTACGCGCGGGCGTTAAATGTACGCTCGTGCAAAAATGTACGCGCGTTAATGTCGTGCGTGCGCGTTAATAAATGTACGCGCGGGCGTTAAATGTACGCTCGTGCAAAAATGTAGCGCGTTAATAAATGTTCGCGCGTTAATAAATGTACGCGCGGGCGTTAAATGTACGCTCGTGCAAAAATCAAGCGCGTTAATAAATGTTCGCGCGTTAATAAATGTACGCGCGGGCGTTAAATGTACGTTCGTGCAAAAATGTACGCGTTTAATAAATGTACCGCGTTATTAAATGTACGCGCGTTAAAAATACGCGCGTTAATAAATGTACGCGCGGGCGTTAAATGTACGCTCGTGCAAAAAATGTAGCGCGTTAATAAATGTTCGCGCGTTAATAAATGTACGCGCGGCGTTAAATGTACGCTCGTGCAAAAATGTTGCGTTAATAAATGTACGCGCGGCGTTAAATGTACGCGTGCAAAAATGTAAGCGTTTAATAAATGTTCGCGCGTTAATAAATGTACGCGCGGGCGTTAAATGTACGCTCGTGCAAAAATGTAGCGCGTTAATAAATGTTCGCGCGTTAATAAATCGCGCGGGCGTTACAAATGTACGCTCGTGCAAAATGTAAGCGCGTTAATAAATGTTCGCGCGTTAATAAATGTACGCGCGGGCGTTAAATGTACGTTCGTGCAAAATGCGCGCGTTAATAAATGTACGCGCGGGCGTTAAATGTACGCTCGTGCAAAAATGTAGCGCGTTAATAAATGTTGCGCGTTAATAAATGCGCGCGGGCGTTAAATGTACGCTCGTGCAAAAATGTACGCGTTAATAAATGTACGCGCGTTAATCGTATACGCGCGGGCGTTAAATGTACGTCGTGCAAAAATGTAGCGCGTTAATAAATGTTCGCGCGTTAATAAATGTACGCGCGGGCGTTAAATGTACGTTCGTGCAAATGTACGCGCGTTAATAAATGTACGCGCGTTATAAATATGCGCGTTAATAAATGTACGCGCGGGCGTTAAATGTACGCTCGTGCAAAATGTAGCGCGTTAATAAATGTACGCGCGTTAATAAATGTACGCGTGGGCGTTAAATGTCGTTCGTGCAAATACCCCCCCCCCCCCCCCCCCCCCCCCCCCCCCCCCTTAAATGTACGCGCGGGCGTTAAATGTACGTTCGTGCAAAATGTACGCGCGTTAATAAATGTACGCGCGTTATTAAATGTATGCGCGTTAATAAATGTACGCGCGGGCGTTAAATGTACGTTCGTGCAAAAATGTACGCGCGTTAATAAATGTTCGCGCGTTAATAAATGTACGCGCGTTAATAAATGTACGTGCGTGTTTTAAAAATGTACGCGCGGGAATAAATGTACGTTCGTTAATAAATGTACGCGCGTTAATAAATGTACGCGCGGGCGTTAAATGTACGCTCGTGCAAAATGTATGTAATATGCGCGTTAATAAATGTACGCGCGTTAATAAATGTACGCGCGTTAATAAATGTACGCGCGGGCGTTAAATGTACGTTCGTGCAAAAATGTACGCGCGTTAATAAATGTACGCGCGTTAATAAATGTACGTGCGTTTTAATAAATGTCGCGCGTTAATAAATGTACGCGCGTTAATAAATGTACGCGCGTTAAATGTACGTTCGTGCAAAATGTACGCGCGTTAATAAATGTCGCGCGTTAATAAATGTTGTTATATTACGCGCGTTAATAAATGTACGCGCGTTCATAAATGTACGCGCGTTAATAAATGTACGCGCGTTAATAAATGTACGCGCGTTAATAAATGTACGCGCGGGCGTTAAATGTACGTTCGTTCAAATGTACGCGCGTTAATAAATGTACGCGCGTTATAATGTTGCGCGTTAATAAATGTACGCGCGGGCGTTAAATGTACGTTCGTGCAAAAATGTACGCGCGTTAATTAATGTACGCGCGTTAATAAATGTACGCGCGTTAATAAATGTACGTTCGTGCAAAAATGTACGCGCGTTAATAAATGTACGCGCGTTAATAAATGTACGCGCGTTAATAAATGTACGCGCGTTAATAAATGTACGCGCGTTAATAAATGTACGGGCGGGCGTTAAATGTACGTTCGTGCAAAAATGTACGCGCGTTAATAAATGTACGCGCGTTAATAAATGTATGCGCGTTAATAAATGTACGCGCGGGCGTTAAATGTACGCTCGTGCAAAAATGTAATTCGCGCGTTAATAAATGTACGCGCGTTAATAAATGTACGCGCGGGCGTTAAATGTACGTTCGTGCAAAAATGTATGCGCGTTAATAAATGTACGCGCGGGCGTTAAAGTGCGCTCGTGCAAAAAATGTACGCGCGTTAATAAATGTACGCGCGTTAATAAATGTACGCGCGTTAATAAATGTACGCGCGTTAATAAATGTACGCGGGCGTTAAATGTACGTTCGTGCAAAATGTAGCGCGTTAATAAATGTACGCGCGTTAATAAATGTACGCGCGGTGTTAAATGTACGCGCGTTCAAAAAATGTACGCGCGTTAATAAATGTACGCGCGGGCGTTAAATGTACGCTCGTGCAAAAATGTACGCGCGTTAATAAATGTTCGCGCGTTAATAAATGTACGCGCGGGCGTTAAATGTACGTTCGTGCAAAAATGTACGCGCGTTAATAAATGTACGCGCGTTAATAAATGTATGCGCGTTAATAAATGTACGCGCGGGCGTTAAATGTACGTTCGTGCAAAAATGTATGCGCGTTAATAAATGTACGCGCGTTAATAAATGTACGCGCGCTTAATACAAAATGTACGCGCGTTAATAAATGTACGCGCGTTAATAAATGTACGCGCGTTAATAAATGTTCGCGCGTTAATAAATGTACGCGCGTTATTGGCGTTAATAAATGTACGCGCGGGCTTAATAAATGTACGTATGCGTGCGTTAATAAATGTACGCGCGTTAATAAATGTATCGCGCGTTAATAAATGTACGCGCGGGCGTTAAATGTACGTTCGTGCAAAAATGTACGCGCGTTAATAAATGTACGCGCGTTAATAAATGTACGCGCGGGCGTTAAATGTACGTTCGTGCAAAATGTTGCGCGTTAATAAATGTTCGCGCGTTAATAAATGTCCAATGACGCGCGGGCGTTAAATGTACGTTCGTGCAAAAATGTAGCGCGTTAATAAATGTACGCGCGTTAATAAATGTATGCGCGTTAATAAATGTACGCGCGGGCGTTAAATGTACGTTGTGCAAAATGTACGCGCGTTAATAAATGTACGCGCGTTAATAAATGTACGCGCGTTAATAAATGTGCGCTGTTCAAATGTTGCGCGTTAAAAAATGTTCGCGCGTTAATAAATGTACGCGCGGGCGTTAAATGTACGTTCGTTAAAAATGTATGCGCGTTAATAAATGTACGCGCGTTAATAAATGTACGCGCGTTAATAAATGTACGTTCGTGCAAAAATGTACGCGCGTTAATAAATGTACGCGCGCTTTTAATAAATGTACGCGTGTGCGATAAATGTACGTTCGTTCAATAATGTACGCGCGTTAATAAATGTACGCGCGTTAATAAATGTACGCGCGGGCGTTAAATATACGTTCGTGCAAAAATGTACGCGCGTTAATAAATGTACGCGCGTTAATAAATGTACGCGCGTTAATAAATGTACGCGCGGGCGTTAAATGTACGTTCGTGCAAAAATGTACGCGCGTTAATAAATGTACGCGCGTTAATAAATGTAAACGCGCGTTAATAAATGTACGCGCGTTAATAAATGTACGCGCGGGCGTTAAATGTACGTTCGTGCAAAATGTATGCGCGTTAATAAATGTACGCGCTTCAAATGATGCACGGGCGTTAATAATGTACGTTCGTGCAAAATGTATGCGCGTTAATAAATGTTCGCGCGTTAATAAATGTACGCGGTTAATAAATGTACGCGCGTTAATAAATGTACGCGCGTGAATAAATGTACGCGCGTTAATAAATGTACGCGCGTTAATAAATGTACGCGCGTTAATAAATGTACGCGCGGGCGTTAAATGTACGTTCGTGCAAAAATGTACGCGCGTTAATAAATGTACGTGCGCGTTAATAAATGTACGCGCGTTAATAAATGTACGCGCGTGCATAATGTACGCGCGGGCGTTAATGTCGTTCGTGCAAAAATGTACGCGCGTTAATAAATGTACGCGCGTTAATAAATGTACGCGCGTTAATAAATGTCGCCGTTCAAATGTACGCGCGTTAATAAATGTACGCGCGTTAATAAATGTACGCGCGGGCGTTAAATGTACGTTCGTGCAAAAATGTACGCGCGTTAATAAATGTATTGCGCGTTAATAAATGTACGCGCGCTTAATAAATGTACGTTCGTGCAAAAATGTACGCGCGTTAATAAATGTACGCGCGTTAATAAATGTACGCGCGGCGTTAATGTACGTTCGTGCAAAATGTAGCGCGTTAATAAATGTACGCGCGTTAATAAATGTACGCGCGTTAATAAATGTACGCGCGTTAAAAATGTACGCGCGTTAATAAATGTACGCGCGGGCGTTAAATGTACGTTCGTGCAAAAATGTACGCGCGTTAATAAATGTACGCGCGTTAATAAATGTCGCGCGTTAATAAATGTACGCCGGGCTTTGCTCGTGCAAAATGTACGCGCGTTAATAAATGTACGCGCGTTAATAAATGTACGCGCGGGCGTTAATGTACGTTCGTCTCGTGCAAAAATGTACGCGCGTTAATAAATGTACGCGCGTTAATAAATGTACGCGCGTTAAGTAAATACGTTGCGCGCAAAATGTACGCGCGTTAATAACTGCGCGCGCGTTAATAAATGTACGCGGGTAATAATGTACGCTCGGTCAAAATGTATGCTCGTTAATAAATGTACGCGCGTTAATAAATGTACGCGCGCGGGCGTTAATGTACGCTCGTGCAAATGTAGCGCGTTAATAAATGTACGCGCGTTAATAAATGTACGCGCGGGCGTTAAATGTACGCGCGTTGCAAAAATGTACGCGCGTTAATAAATGTACGCGCGGGCGTTAAATGTACGCTCGTGCAAAAATGTACGCGCGTTAATAAATGTTCGCGCGTTAATAAATGTACGCGCGGCGTTAAATGTACGTTCGTGCAAAAATGTACGCGCGTTAATAAATGTACGCGCGTTAATAAATGTACGCGCGTTAATAAATGTACGCGCGGGCGTTAAATGAACGTCGTGCAAAAATGTACGCGCGTTAATAAATGTATGCGCGTTAATAAATGTACGCGCGGGCGTTAAATGTACGTTCGTGCAAAAATGTACGCGCGTTAATAAATGTACGCGCGGGAGTTAAATGTATGCGCGTGCAAAAAATGTACGCGCGTCGTTAAATGTACGTTCGTGAAAAATGTACGCGCGGGCGTTAATAAATGTACGTGCGTGCATAAATGTACGCGCGTTAATAAATGTACGTGCGTTAAAAATGTGCGCGTTAATAAATGTACGCGCGTTAATAAATGTACGCGCGTTAATAAATGTATGCGCGTTAATAAATGTACGCGCGGGCGTTAAATGTATTACGTGCAAAAATGTACGCGCGTTAATAAATGTACGCGCGTTAATAAATGTACGCGCGGGCGTTAAATGTACGTTCGTGCAAAAATGTACGCGCGTTAATAAATGTACGCGCGTGCGTATAAATGTACGCGCGTGCAATAAATGTACGCGCGGGAGTTAAATGTACGGACGGGCATTAAATGTACGCGCGTGCAATAAATGTACGCGCGTTAATAAATGTACGGCGGGCGTTAAATGTACGTCGTGCAAAAATGTACGCGCGTTAATAAATGTACGCGCGTTAATAAATGTACGCGCGGCGTTAATAAATGTACGCTCGTGCATAAATGTACGCGCGCGTTAATAAATGTACGCGCGTTAATAAATGTACGCGCGGGCGTTAAATGTACGTCGTGCAAAAATGTACGCGCGTTAATAAATGTACGCGCGGGCGTTAAATGTACGCTCGTGCAAAAATGTACGCGCGTTAATAAATGTACGCGCGTTAATAAATGTACGCGCGTTAATAAATGTACGCGGGCGTTAAATGTACGTGCGTCGTGCAAAATGTATGCGCGTTAATAAATGTACGCGCGGGCGTTAAATGTAGCTCGTGCAATAAATGTACGCGCGTTAATAAATGTACGCGCGTTAATAAATGTAATGCGCGGGCGTTACGTTCGTGCAAAATGTACGTGCGTGCAATAAATGTACGCGCGTTAATAAATGTATCGCGCGTTAATAAATGTACGCGCGGGCGTTAAATGTACGTTCGTGCAAAAATGTATGCGCGTTAATAAATGTACGCGCGTTAATAAATGTACGCGCGTTAATAAATGTACGCTCGTGAATAAATGTACGCGTTAATAAATGTACGCGCGTTATTAAATGTATGCGCGTTAATAAATGTACGCGCGGGCGTTAAATGTACGAACGTTAATAAATGTACGCGCGTTAATAAATGTACGCGCGTTAATAAATGTAAGCGCGTTAATAAATGTACGCGCGGGCGTTAATTTATGTACGTTCGTGCAAATGTATCGTTTTAATAAATGTCGCGCGTTAATAAATGTACGCGCGGGCGTTAAATGTACGTTCGTGCAAAAATGTACGCGCGTTAATAAATGTACGCGCGTTAATAAATGTACGCGCGGGCGTTAAATGTACGTTCGTTAAAATGTACGCGTTAATAAATGTACGCGCGTTAATAAATGTATGCGCGTTAATAAATGTACGCGCGGGCGTTAAATGTACGTTCGTGCAAAATGTATGCGCGTTAATAAATGTACGCGCGTTAATAAATGTACGCGCGTTAATAAATGTACGCGCGTGCAATAAATGTACGCGCGGGAGTTAAATGTACGTGCGTGCAATAAATGTACGCGCGTTAATAAATGTACGCGCGTTAATAAATGTACGCGCGGGAGTTAAATGTACGTTCGTGCAAAAATGTATGCGCGTTAATAAATGTACGCGCGTTAATAAATGTATGCGAGTTAATAAATGTACGCGCGGGCGTTAAATGTACGCGTTAATAATTGTACGTGCGTTAATAAGTGTACGCGCGTTAATAAATGTACGCGCGTTAATAAATGTACGGGCGGGCGTTAAATGTACGTTCGTGCAAAAATGTACGCGCGTTAATAAATGTACGCGCGTTAATAAATGTACGCGCGTTAATAAATGTACGCGCGTTATTAAATGTATGCGCGTTGTTAATAAATGTACGCGCGTTAATAAATGTACGGCGGGCGTTAAATGTACGTACGTGCAAAAATAAGACGCGCGTTAATAAATGTACGCGCGAGCGTTAAATGTACGCTCGTTCAAAATGTAAGCGCGTTAATAAATGTTCGCGCGTTAATAAATGTACGCGCGGGCGTTAAATGTACGTTCGTTCAAAATGTACGCGCGTTAATAAATGTACGCGCGTGAATAAATGTATGCGCGTTAATAAATGTACGCGCGTTAATAAATGTACGCGCGTGCGTAATAAATGCACGTTCGTGAAAAATGTAAGCGCGTTAATAAATGTTCGCGCGTTAATAAATGTACGCGCGGGCGTTAAATGTACGTTCGTGCAAAAATGTATGCGCGTTAATAAATGTACGCCGTTATTAAATGTACGCGCGTTAATAAATGTACGCGCGTTAATAAATGTACGCGCGTTAATAAATGTATGCGCGTTAATAAATGTACGCGCGTTAAAAATGTACGTTCGTGCAAAAATGTTCGCGCGTTAATAAATGTACGCGCGTTAATAAATGTACGCGCGTTAATAAATGTACGCGCGGGCGTTAAATGTACGCTTCGTGCAAAAATGTACGCGCGTTAATAAATGTTCGCGCGTTAATAAATGTACGCGCGTGCGTTAAATGTACGTTCGTGAAAAAATGTAGCGCGTTAATAAATGTTCGCGCGTTAATAAATGTATGCGCGTTAATAATGTACGCGCGGGCGTTAAATGTACGCTCGTGCAAAATGTAGCGCGTTAATAAATGTACGCGCGTTAATAATGTCGCGCGTTAATAATGTACGCGCGGGCGTTAAATGTACGCTCGTGCAAAAATGTAAGCGCGTTATATAAATGTTCGCGCGTTAATAAATGTATGCCCGTTAATAAATGTACGCGCGGGCGTTAAATGTACGCTCGTGCAAAAATGTAACGCGTTAATAAATGTTCGCGCGTTAATAAATGTACGCGCGGGCGTTAAATGTACGTTCGTGCAAAAATGTATGCGCGTTAATAAATGTACGCGCGTTAATAAATGTACGCGCGGTTTGCAAAAATGTACGCGCGTTAATTAGTAATGTACGCGCGTTAATAAATGTAGGCGCGGCGTTAAATGTACGCTCGTGCAAAAATGTGAGCGCGTTAATAAAAATTGTACGCGCGTTAATAAATGTACGCGCGTTAATAAATGTACGCGCGTTAATAAATGTACGCGCGGGCGTTAAATGTACGTTCGTGCAAAATGTAGCGCGTTAATAAATGTTCGCGCGTTAATAAATGTATGCGCGTTAATAAATGTACGCGCGGGCGTTAAATGTACGCGCGTGCAAAAATGTAGCGCGTTAATAAATGTACGCGCGTTAATAAATGTAAGCGCGTTATAATGTCGCGCGGGCGTTAAATGTACGTTCGTGCAAAAATGTATGCGCGTTAATGTACCGTATAAATGTACGCGTTAATAAATGTACGCGCGTGGAATAAATGTATCGCGCGTTAATAAATGTACGCGTGGGCGTTAATAGCACGTTCGTGCAAAAATGTAAGCGCGGTTAATAAATGTACGCGCGTTAATAAATGTGCGCGTTAATAAATGTACGCGCGGGCGTTAAATGTACGTTCGTGCAAAAATGTACGCGCGTTAATAAATGTACGTGCGTTAATAAATGTATGCGCGTTAATAAATGTACGCGCGGGCGTTAAATGTACGCTCGTGCAAAAATGTACGCGCGTTAATAAATGTACGCGCGTTAATAAATGTACGCGCGGGCGTTAAATGTACGTTCGTTCAAAATGTATGCGCGTTAATAAATGTACGCGCGTTAATAAATGTACGCGCGTTAATAAATGTACGCGCGGGCGTTAAATGTACGTGCGTTAATAAATGTACGCGCGTTAATAAATGTACGCGCGGGCGTTAAATGTACGTTCGTGCAAAAATGTACGCGCGTTAATAAATGTACGCGCGTTAATAATGTATGCGCGTTAATAAATGTACGCGCGGGCGTTAAATGTACGTTCGTGCAAAAATGTATGCGCGTTAATAAATGTACGTGCGTTAATTCAAATGTATGCGCGTTAATAAATGTACGCGTTATTAAATGTATGCGCGTTAATAATGTCGCGCGTTAATAAATGTACGTTCGTGCAAAAAATGTACGCGCGTTAATAAATGTACGCGCGTTAATAAATGTACGCGCGGGCGTTAAATGTACGTTCGTGCAAAATGTAGCGCGTTAATAAATGTACGCGCGTTAATAATGTACGCGCGTTAATAAATGTACGCGCGGGCGTTTTAAATGTACGTTCGTGCAAAATGTACGCGTTAATAAATGTACGCGCGTTAATAAATGTACGCGCGGGCGTTAAATGTACGTTCGTGCAAAAATGTAGCGCGTTAATAAATGTACGCGCGTTAATAAATGTATGCGCGTTAATAAATGTACGCGCGGGCGTTAAATGTACGCTCGTGCAAAAATGTAAGCGCGTTAATAAGTGTTCGCGCGTTAATAATTTTGTGTTTTTTAAATGTACGCGCGGGCGTTAAATGTACGTTCGTGCAAAAATGTAGCGCGTTAATAAATGTTCGCGCGTTAATAAATGTATGCGCGTTAATAAATGTACGCGCGGGCGTTAAATGTACGTTCGTGCAAAAATGTACGCGCGTTAATAAATGTACGTGCGTTAATAAATGTACGCGCGTTAATAAATGTACGCGCGGGCGTTAAATGTACGCTCGTGCAAAAATGTACGCGCGTTAATAAATGTACGCGCGGGCGTTAAATGACGTTCGTTAAAAATGCAAGCGCGTTAATAAATGTACGCGCGTTAATAAATGTACGCGCGGTTAATGTACGCTCGTGCAAAAATGTACGCGCGTTAATAAATGTACGCGCGCGTTAATAAATGTACGCGCGGGCGAAAATGTACGTTCGTGAATAAATGCTTAAAAATGTGCGCGTTAATAAATGTACGCGCGCTCTAATAAATGTACGTTCGTGCAAAAATGTACGCGCGTTAATAAATGTACGCGCGTTAATAAATGTATTTCGCGCGGGCGTTAAATGTACGTTCGTGCAAAAATGTACGCGCGTTAATAAATGTACGCGCGTTAATAAATGTATGCGCGTTAATAAATGTACGCGCGGGCGTTAAATGTACGCTCGTGCAAAAATGTAGCGCGTTAATAAATGTACGCGCGTTAATAAATATGCGCGTTAATAAATGTACGCGCGGGCGTTAATAAGTACGTTCGTGCAAAAATGTAGCGCGTTAATAAATGTACGCGCGTTAATAAATGTATGCGCGTTAATAAATGTACGCGCGGGCGTTAAATGTACGCTCGTGCAAAAATGTAGCGCGTTAATAAATGTTCGCGCGTTAATAAATGTACGCGTGGGCGTTAAATGTACGTTCGTTCAAAAATGTATGCGCGTTAATAAATGTACGCGCGTTAATAAATGTATGCGCGTTAATAAATGTACGCGCGTTAATAAATGTACGTTCGTGCAAAAAATGTACGCGCGTTAATAAATGTACGCGCGTTAATAAATGTACGCGCGGGCGTTAAATGTACGTTCGTGCAAAATGTAGCGCGTTAATAAATGTTCGCGCGTTAATAAATGTATGCGCGTTAATAAATGTACGCGCGGGCGTTAAATGTACGTTCGTGCAAAAATGTAGCGCGTTAATAAATGTACGCGCGTTAATAAATTCATGCGCGTTAATAAATGTACGCGCGGGCGTTAAATGTACGTTCGTGCAAAAATGTACGCGCGTTAATAAATGTACGCGCGTTAATAAATGTACGCGCGTTAATAAATGTACGTGCGGGCGTTAAATGTACGCTCGTGCAAAAATGTACGCGCGTTAATAAATGTACGCGCGTTAATAAATGTACGCGCGGGCGTTAAATGTACGTTCGTGCAAAATGTACTGCGCGTTAATAAATGTACGCGCGTTAATAAATGTACGCGCGTTAATAAATGTATGCGCACCCAAAAAGTGCCGTTAATAAATGTACGCGCGGGCGTTAAATGTACGCGCGTGAAAAAATGTACGCGCGTTAATAAATGTACGCGCGTTAATAAATGTACGCGCGGGCGTTAAATGTACGTTCGTTCAAAATGTAGCGCGTTAATAAATGTACGCGCGTTAATAAATGTACGCGCGTTAATAAATGCCGGCGTAATCGTACGTTCGTGCAAAAATGTAAGCGCGTTAATAAATGTTCGCGCGTTAATAAATGTACGCGCGCGTTAATAAATGTACGTTCGTGCAAAAATGTACGCGCGCGTTAATAAATGTACGCGCGTTAATAAATGTACGCGTTAATAAATGTACGCGCGGGCGTTAAATGTACGTTCGTAACCCAAATATTACGCGCGTTAATAAATGTACGCGATTTAATAAATGTACGCGCGGGCGTTAAATGTACGTTCGTGCAAAAATGTAGCGCGTTAATAAATGTACGCGCGTTAATAAATGTATGCGCGTTAATAAATGTACGCGTAGGCGTTAAATGTACGTTCGTGCAAAAATGTTGCGTTAATAAATGTACGCGCGTTAATAAATGTACGCGCGTTAATAAATGTACGCGCGGGCGTTAAATGTACGTTCGTGCAAAAATGTACGCGCGTTAATAAATGTACGCGCGTTAATAAATGCGCGTTATAAATGTACGCGCGGGCGTTAAATGCTCGTGCAAAAATGTAAGCGTTAATAAATGTTCGCGCGTTAATCAAATGTACGCGCGGGCGTTAAATGTACGTTCGTGCAAAATGTATGCGCGTTAATAAATGTACGCGCGTTAATAAATGTACGTTCGTGCAAAATGTACGCGCGTTAATAAATGTACGCGTTAATAAATGTACGCGCGGGCGTTAAATGTACGTTCGTGCAAAATGTAGCGCGTTAATAAATGTTCGCGCGTTAATAAATGTATGCGCGTTAATAAATGTACGCGCGGGCGTTAAATGTACGCTCGTGCAAAAAATGTAAGCGTTAATAAATGTACGCGCGTTAATAAATATGCGCGTTAATAAATGTACGCGCGGGCGTTAAATGTACGTTCGTGCAAAAATGTACGCGTTAATAAATGTACGCGCGTTAATAAATGTATGCGCGTTAATAAATGTACGCGGCGGGCGTTAAATGTACGCTCGTGCAAAAATAGCGCGTTAATAAATGTACGCGCGTTAATAAATGTACGCGCGGGCGTTAAATGTACGTTCGTGCAAAAATGTATGCGCGTTAATAAATGTACGCGCGTTAATAAATGTATGCGCGTTAATAAATGTACGCGCGTTAATAAATGTACGCGCGGGCGTTAAATGTACGTTCGTGCAAAAATGTATGCGCGTTAATACAATGTG
Organism: Abscondita cerata; assembly: GCA_030710515.1. Taxonomy (NCBI): domain Eukaryota; kingdom Metazoa; phylum Arthropoda; class Insecta; order Coleoptera; family Lampyridae; genus Abscondita; species Abscondita cerata. The sequence goes on along the minus strand of JALBCR010003429.1, from coordinate 159 downwards.
CGTTAATCGTATACGTTCGTGCACGCGCGTTAATAAATACGCGCGTTAATAAATGTACGCGCAGGCGTTAAATGTACGTTCGGCAAAATGTTAGCGCGTTAATAAATGTTCGCGCGTTAATAAATGTTATGCGAGTTATAAATGTACGCGCAGGCGTTT